>PVHT021183696.1:29303294-29317388 GCA_004024745.2 Catagonus wagneri | reverse complement strand
CGGGGCAAACACTGGGGCTGGCAGTGGGCAAACCTCCTGAGGTTGCTTTATACCATGTAATGAATGGTAGAACATAGAAAATTTTAATTCATGGTATGGATTCCCATTGATTTTTTTTCCTTTAAGCATATTGTGGTGCTCCATCATAATTGTCTTACCACATTTATTTCCTACCACAATGAAAATCCCACTTGCAGACAGGTAGCTTCATATTCAAAGTAGTGAAGTTATTTGTACCCCAGCACACAGCAACATAGAGGGGGCAGCGTTAGTTCATTCCACCCAGTGCAGCATCTATGCAGCACCTACATGTGGCAAGAACTGCACTAGTCTTTAAGGTTACAGAAGTCAGGAACATATCTATTTCCTTTCAAACTTCCTTCCTTCCTTTTGTAACTGAGAAAAACACTTTGTTTAGACAGAGAAGGCAAAAGTGAAATATAGCAGAAATTCAGTCAGCCTTCCCTAAATTAAAGGCACCCTATTTCTACCTCTGCTGGTTTGGGGTCTGCCTATCCAGTGGGGTTATGTCCTGTTCCCATCCCCACCTGTCTTCTGTCTTATAGCTTTCCCTTACTGCTTTGTTTTTTGTTTTATTTCATTGGATTTTTTTTTAAAATTTGACTGTAGTTGATTTACAATGTTCTGTCAATTTCTGCTGTAAAGTTACTCAGTTATGCATATACATTGTTTTTCTCACATTATCCTCTATCATGTTGCTTCATAACTGATTACGTGTAGTTCCCTGTGCCACACAGCAGGATCTCATTGCTTATCCATTCCAAATGCTGTAGTTTGCATCTACTGACCCCAAACTCCCAGTCCATCCAACTCCCTCGTCCTCCCCCTTGCCTACTACATGTCTGTTCCCAATGTCCATGAGTTTCTTTTCTGTAGATAGGTTCATTTGTGCCATATATCAGATTCTAGATATAAGTAATATCACATGGTATCTATCTTTCTCTTTCTGACTTACTTCACTTAGTATGAGTCTCTAGTTGCATCCATGTTGCTGAAGTTGGCATTATTCTTTTTTATGGCTGAGTGGTATTCCATTGTGTATATGTACCACATCTTCTAAATACATTCATCTATCTGTGGACATTTAGGTTGCTTCCATGTCTTGGCTGTTGTGAATAGTGCTACAATGAACACAGTGGTGCATGATTTTTTAATGAAAATTTTGTCCAGATAAATGCCCAGGAATGGAATTGCTGGATCATGTGGTAGTTCTGTATTAAGCTTTCTGAGGCACCTCTGTCCTGTTTTCCATAGTGGTGGTACTAATTTACATCCCCACTAACAGTGAAGGAATGTTCCCTTTTCTCCATACCCTCTCCAGCATTTGTTATTTATAGACTTATTAATGATAGCCATTGTGACCAGTGTGAAGTGGTACTTCATTGTAGTTTTGACTTGCATTTCTGTAATAATTAGTGATGTTGAACATTTTTTCATGTGCCTGTTGGCTATCTGTATGTCTTTTTTTTTCTTATTAACAATGAATTTTATTTCAGTTATAGGTGTACAAAGATCATAACTCAATTCGATAGATTTTGTGTCCCAAACCCACAGTGCATCCCCCCAGCCCCCAGATTTTCTTATTTGAAAAACCAAGATTTTCCAAAATCTGTGAGTCATTGTCTGTTCTTCAAAGAAGTTCATTGTGTCTCTTTAGTTTCCACATGTAAGCGGTAGCATTGGGTGTTGCTAATTGTCTGACTGGTTCCACTGCGTATGATAATTTCTAGGTTCATCCATGTTGCTATAAATGTTGTTATCCCGTTCCTTTTAATGGCTGAGTAATATTCCATTGTGTGTATGTACCATATCTTCCCTATCCACCCCTCTGTCGATGGGCATTTAGGTTGTTTCCATGACCTGGCTTCTTCCCTCTCTAGCTGCTTTAGATGTAAGGTTAGTTTGTTTATTTGAGCTTTTTCTTGTTTCCTGAGGTAGGCTTGCATTGCTGTATACTTTCTTCTTAGAACTTCTTTTGCTGCATCCCAGAGGTTTTGGAGTGTCGTGTCTTTGTTGTCATTTGCTTCTAGGTATTTTTTAATTTCCTCTTTGATTTCTTCAGTTGTTTTGAATTCATTGGTTGTTTTCTTGTTTTTGTTATCTTTGCAGAAATATCTTGTTTTTGTCTTCTTTGCAGAAATATCTATTCAGGTCATCTGCACATTTTTCACTTGGGTTATTTGTTTTTGTCTTTATGCTGTTGAGTTATATGAGTTGTTTATATATTTTGGAGATTAAGACCTTGTTGGTTGTATCATTTGAAACTATTTTCTCCCATTCTGTAGGTTGTCTTTTTGGGTATTTTTATGGTTGCTTTTGCTGTGCAAAAGCTTGGAAGTTTGATTAGGTACCAATGGTTTGCTTTTATTTTTATTTCTATTGCTTTGGGAGACTGACCTAAGAAAACATTTGTACAGTTGATGTCAGAGGATGTTTTGCTGGTGTTCTTTTCTAGGAGTTTTATGGTGTCTTGTATTATGTTTAAGTTTTTAAGCCATTTTAATTTTTTTTTTTTTGCATGGTCTGAGGCTGTGTTCTAGTTTCATTGATTTACATGCAGCCATCAAGTTTGGACAGCACCACTTGCTGAAGAGACTCTTTTTCCTATTCTGTATTCTTGCCTCTTTTGTCAAAGATTAATTGACCATTGGTGTCTGGATTTATTTATGGACTCTCTATTCTGTTGCAATGGTCTGTATGTCTGTTTTTGAACCAGTACCACACTGTCTTGATTACAGTAGTGTTGTAATATTGTCTGAAGTTTTGGTGAGTTATGCTTCCCGCTTAATATTTGTTCCTTAGTATTGTTTTGGCAATTCTGGATCTTTTATGCTTCCATATAAATTTTTGGATTGTTTGTTCTAGTTCTGTGGAAAGTGTGGGTAATTTGATGGGGATTGAATTGAAACATTAGATTGCTTTGGGTAGTATGGCCACTTTAACAATACTAATTCTTCGATCCAGGAGCATGGAATAGATTTCCATCTCTTCGAATCCTCTTTAATTTCCTGGATTAATGTTTTATAGTTCTCAACATATAAGTCTTTCACCTCCTTGGTCAAGTTTATTCCTAGGTTTTTAATTTGGGGGGTACAATTTTAAAAGGTATTATATTTTTATATTTCTTTTCTAATATTTCATTTTTAGTATACAGAAATGCAACCAATTTCTGAATGTTAATCTTGTATCCTCCTACTTTGTTAAATTCATTGATCATTTCAAGTAGTTTTTGTGTGCAGACCTTAGGGTTTTTTATACTTAGTATCATGTCATCTGCATAGAGTGACAATTTTACCTCTTCTCTTCCAAATTGGATACCTTTTATTTCTTTTGCTTGTCTGATTGCTATGACTAGGACTTCTAACAGTACGTTGAATAAAAATGGTGAGAGTGGGCATCCTTGCCTTGTTCCAGATTTTAGCAGAAAGCTTTCAGCTTTTCTCCATTGAGTATTATATTGGATGTGGGTTTGTCATAAAGGGCTTTTATTATGTTAAAGTATGTTCCCTCTAGACACACTTTGGTAAGAGTTTTTATCGTGGATGAATGTTGGATTTTTGTCAAATGCATTTTCTGTATCTATTGAAACGATCGTGTGGTTTTTGACTTTTCTTTTGTATAAACATTTATTGATTTGTGTATGTTGAACCATCCTTGTGAACTTGGGATGAATCCCACTTTGTCGTGGTGTGTGATCTTTTTTATATGTTGTTGGATTCAGCTGGATAAAATTTTGTCGAGAATTTTTATGTACATGTTCATCAAAGATATTGGCCTACAATTTTCTTTTTTGGTAGTATCTTTTTCTGGTTTTGGTATTAAGGTGATGGTGGCTTCATAGAATATCTTTGGGAGTGTTCCTTCTTCTCCAACCTTTTAGAAAAGTTTAAGAAGAAGGGCTATAATTTCTTCTTTGTGTGTTGGGCAGCACATTCCTGTGAAGCCATCTGTTCCTGGACTTTTGTTTGTAGGGAATGCTTTTTATTATAAATTCAATTTCATTTCTAGTGATTGGTTTTTTTCAATTGATCTATTTCTTCTTGATTCAGTTTTGGAGGGCTGTATGTCTCTAAAAAGTTGTCCATTTTTTTTCTAGGTTGTCAAATTTGTTCGCATATAATTGTTCATAGTATTCTCTTACTTTTTTGATATTTCTGCAGTATCTGTTGAGATTTCTCCTTTTTCATTTCTTATTTTGTTTGGGTTCTTTCTCTCTTCTTCTTGGAAAGTCTGGCCAGAGGTTTTTCAATTTTGTTTACCCTTTCAAAGAATCAACTCTTGGTTTTATTGATTTTTTTCTATTGTTTTAATCTCTATTTTGTTGATTTCCTCTCTGATCTTTTTTTAACTCAATGAATTTTATTGCATTTATAGTTATACAATGATTGCCACAACTGTGTTTAATAGTATTTCCATCCCAAACCCCTAGCCCATCCACCCCCCGAACCTGTATCCTTTGGAAATCATAAGTTTTTCAAAGTCTGTGAGTCATTGTCTGTTCTGCAAAGAAATTCATTGTATGTTTTTTTTAGATTCCACATATAAGTGATAGCATATGATGTTGGTATCTGTTTATCTTAACTTAGCATGATGGTTTCTAGGTCCATCAATGTTGCTGCAGATGCCATTATTTCTTTCCTTTTTATGGCTGAGTAATATCCCATTGTGTGTATCTACCACATCTTCTTTATTCACTCCTCTGTTCATGGACGTTTAGGTTACTTCCATGTCTTGGCTATTGTGTATAGTGCTGCAGTGAACATTGGAGTATATGTATCTTTTTGAATCATGGTTTTCTCTGGAGAGATGCCCAGGAATAGGATTGATGGATCAGATGGTAATTCTACTTTTAGTTTTTTGAGGAATCTCCATACTGTTTTCCATATTTGTTGCACCAATTTACTTTCCCACAGTGTAAGAGGGTTCCCTTTTCTCCACACCCTCTCCAGTATTTATTGTTTGTAGATTTTTTGATGATTGTCATTCTGGCTGGTGTAAGGTGGTACCTCATAGTACTTTTGATTTGCATTTCTCTAATCATTATTGATGTTGAATATCTTTTCATTTGTTTTCTGGCCATCTGTATGTCTTCTTTGTCCTCCCTAATCTTTATGAGCTGATTTTAGGTTTTGGTTTTTCTTCTGATTCTTTTAGGTGGTGGATAAATTTGTCTATTTATGATTTTTCTTCTTTTCTGAGGAAGGACTCTATTGCTATGAGCTTCCCTCTAAGCACTGCTTTGTGGCACCCCATAAATTCTGAATTTTTATACATACTGGCCTATTTAAGTGATTATTTTCCAATGGTGATTTCCTTCATCCTATTTCTTCTTACTTCTTTTTTATTTAGAGGAGCCCTTTCAGTATTTCTTTCAAAACAGGTGTTTTATTTCTGTATTCTTTTAGTTTTGTTTGTTAGAGAAATTCTTTATTTCTCCTTCTATTTTAAATGATATTCTTGCTGGGTAGAGTATCTTATCTCTCCTGAAGGGCCAGACTTCCTCCTGGGTTCCCTGGGCTGTGGCACTCCACTCCCCTGCCTTGGCGCAGTGCTCCCTAGCTCCCTCAGGCTGTCTCCTTACTGCCAGCCCTAGTCCTCTCCCCATAACTGACCTCCGGGGCCTGAGTCTCAGTGCCCAGCCCCTGCCCGAGGGTCTGAGGTTGTGTTGTCTGGGGACAGTAGTACCAATGGTCTTTGCAGCTCTCTACTTTGCCTTCCTTAGTCCAGCTGCTGTGCTTTTCTGTGAAGCACTGAGGTCCCTCCATCTCGGTTGATCTCCCATCAATTAGGTGGCTTCCAAGGGTGTAGGTTCCTTTCCTCTTTCACAGCTCCTTCTCAGGAGTGCTGGTCCCATCCTGAGTTCCTTTCTCTCTCTTTTTTTCCTTTTGTTCTACCCACTTACGTGGATCATCTCTTGCCCTTTTGGGAGGTTTAAATTCTCCTGCCCATGTTCAGTAGATATTCTATGTGTAGATGGGTTTGTTTGTTTGTTTGTTTTTGATGTTTTTGTGGGAAAAGGTGAGTGCCATGTCTTACTCCTCTGCCATCCTGATCCCACCTCAGGGTGATTTGAAACAGGAATTCAAATCAGATTCTTTGAAACAATATTTTTTTTTTTTGGTCTTTTTAGAGGGGCACCTCAGCATATGGAGGTTCTGAGGCTACGGGTCAAATCAGAGCTGTAGCCGCTGGCCTATGCCACAGCAACTCCAGATCCAAGCTATATCTGTGGCCTATACTATAGTTCATGGCAATGCCGGATCTTTAACCCACTGAGCAAGGCCAGGGATCAAACCTGCATCCTCGTGGATGCTAATCAGATTCTGAGCCATGACGGGAACTCTGAAACAAGAATATTTTTAAAACATAAGTCCCCTATCTTCATCTGCAATGATTTCTCTGAAGGCCTTCTTCTCCTATCTCTTAGTTTTAGGTGACTAGAAAAGCTAGGAAAAATTTTGTATTGTTCAGTATCCCAACAGTGATTATTAAGTACAGATTCTTGGGTCCCATGCCAACCTTCCAAATTAGAATCTCTGGAGGTAGAAATTAGAAATATGAATTTTTATCAAATTTCTCAATTCATACAATTTAAGTACCATTGGCTATGACTTCCATAGTCTCAGGTCTTTGTCCTCTGAAAGAAGAATGTAGTCTTTCTAGTGGTGCTTGTGCTAATGTTAGCTCATGGTGAGGAAGTTAATTACATAGAAAAATGTATGGAGCAGGACTTGAGAGAGAAATGATCCATGTTGGAGAGAGATTTCCTTTCCATAGTGCTACTTTCAGATGGGAGAAAAATAAAAACAATGAAAAAAAGGCTATGTTCCATGTAACACAGTAACAATTTCAGATATCAGTAAGACCATATCAGAGTGATGTTGTTATAAATAATATTAAGCTAGTAACTTGAAACATGTATGTTCAGTCTTCACAGTTTGTGATTCATGTGTATTGATTTTCTTTCAAAACTCTAAAATAATGAGAGGAAATGGTGATTATTAAACTTGACATTCCCTGTGAGCTCTCTTCTACCAGTAATTATATTTATGGTTCTCAGATGCAATAAGTACTTACAAAAGAGATAATTTGGGAGCTTAGTTACTGAACTGCATTATTTTCTCATTGATTTAAATCTATAGCAAACAAACTGCATACAGCACTCTAAAATTAAGTAATTTTTTTCTGAAAATAAAATATGTAGAAAGCCTTTAAGGAGATAATCCTATCATTTTAAAGTAAATGTATTACGTTAACTTCAAAATAGAATCTATATAATGAGCTCATACTCTCTTTGAGCAAACTTTAATAGTTATTATTTTAAATATTATACCATTAATATGGTCAGTTTTATTTATAATTTAATATGTACAGGCTAATACACTGCATTGTTAAATATAATGTAAAATATAATATGAATAAATATAATTACATGTAAAGTAGGAAAAATGTGGTAATTTAAAGATTGATTTTTGTAAATATTGAGTAAATATGTAAATTAAATGCTTTGTTAAAAAAACGCAATTCTTTAAAAAAGACTAACAACCTATTTCCTAGCAGGCATGCTAATCATGTGCCAACCATGACCAGTTGAGCTTTAGGAAACTGCTTAAACACTGTTAGAGAAAGGAGCTCAGAGATAGGACACCAAGGGGGAGATTTCAGCCTGTCTCTTCTCCCTGAGCAGGTCAAGGAGGGCAGGGCAGTCCCAAGGGACAGTGGGAGTTGGGTGTGACCAGAGCATCTGAAATTGTCCTTGTGTCCAGCTTGGCCTGATTCCTCTGACCTGGAAAAGGGAAAGTGAGAAGGCCTTTTGACAATCAAACAGGGCCTGTACAGCACATAAAGCCCTCCTAGCCCAGCACCTGGGCAGTTAAGGAGCTGCCACCAACCACTAGGAGCGGAGACACCCTCCCCTGCCTGAGCTCAGATAACCCGATGTCAGTGCCTGTCTCTCCCTCAGCCTCTAATCCAGCCCCTGGGTTCTCAGCCCTGCTCATAGATACTTGGGGCACCCCAGTGACCTGGCACAAGGGCAGCCATTAAAGTCAGACAGTCCCAGGTCAAGTCTCTGCCCCGCTGTTTTAAAGGTCAGCACCCAGTTTGTTCTAGCTACAAAATCCATAGCACCATGGTAAGGATGAAATGAGAAGACAGTCAAAGTCCTTGGCAGTACATTTGGCATAGAGTAGCTTCGCCATAAATGGGAGCAGTCCTATTGCTATTAAGCGCTTAAATTTCTTCAGATTTTAATGCAGTGTGGGCATCAGTGGATGCTTACCGGATGCCTAGGCATTCATTGGTTTTACTGATGATTGCTGCTTGATCAAATAATCCTTTGGGAAATATAACAAAGTAGTAAATACATAGCTAAAAAGATAAACAGATGGACTTGGAATAACTTCATGCCCTTTATAGATCTGTAGGTGACTCGGATTTTGACATTTGAAGTACCACATTAAACTAGGCATTTGTGACTACTGAAAATTACATCACTGGCTCTGTTATAATTGCAGCTATTGAATTTTGACTTCATTGTAAATATTGGGTCAGTTGGTTTAATTCCAGCTGTTCACTGGTCATTTCTTGGTATGAAGATGTTGTAGACCAGCAGCACATTCAGGAGTCCCTATACACTTTCAAATTATATGACCCAATTTAATCTGCCTGTAATCCAAATGTTATCTTTTACCAGTATATTATCAATGGTCTGTATTGTATATGAAAATTATTCAGGTTCACTTTGTGTGGAAATTACTCAAGTTCATGTATTAGATTATAAACATCATAATGGGCTTTATTGCTTATCTGAACCCTGTGTGCATTCAGTGGCCCCTAAACAGAAGATGCTGCTGAACCTCCTTCCATCATTACCATACCTGCTGTGGTTGTCAAAGGAAACCATGGACCAAGATGCAGTCACCACACTGGAATGTGATCTAAAGCAGTGGTTCTCAAACCTGGCCATACATTACCATCAATTTGGATATTTAATTTTAAAATGAATTTTTTAAAATGTTCCTCTCCACCCCAAGTCCATAAAATCAGAGATAGGGAAGTGGGAGCAAGTAATAGTAGTGTTATTATTTAAAAGTCCTCCAGGTTATTCTAGTGGGACTGAAGTTGAGAATCACAGTCCAAAACTAGAGACTGAGAGATGATTTAAGGGATGTGATAGAAATTAACAGGAATTAAGTCTTCCTCTATGATCTGATCAGAAAAACAAAAATGAAGAAAATATTTTTCAAGAAAAATTCTTCAGAGAAGTTCAAGGATATTTGAGGACGGGAACACATAGGTCTGGGAGTTCCCATTGTGGCACAGTGGAAACGAACCTGACTAGTAACCATGAGGTTGTGGGTTCAATCCCTGGCCTCACTCAGTGGGTTAAGGATCCAGTGTTGCCATGTGCTGTGGTGTAGGTCACAGATGCGGCTCAGATCTGGCATTGCTGTGGCTGTGGTGTAGGCCAGCAGCTGCACCTCCAATTCGACCCTTAGCCTGGGAACTTCTATAGGCCACAGGTGCGGCCCTTAAAAAAAGCAAAAAAAAAAAAGGTAGGTCTGAAATATCTACTTCGAAGATCTCTGGAAAGTAACTAGTGGATAGACGGTTTCTTATATTTCTTTTTCTTCACCTTTAGGAGAAATTTAGAGCCATCTAAGTGGAAAGCAGTCCTAGGCCTTCATATGACATCAAATCTGACTTCTCCTCAAATAGTAACTCGTTTGATAGATGAAATTATCATAAACCCACATTACAACAAACGGAGAAAGGACAGTGACATCGCCATGATGCATCTTGAATTTAAAGTGAACTACACAGGTAAGAGAAATGAGTTTTAGTCATCTCATCTGCCCAAAATTAATTCAAAATTAGATTTGAAATATTATCAGTACCAGTGCATTAATGGTCCATAAAAGTTGGATAATTTGTTATAGAAATCATTATAATTTAAGTGCAATTGGGGAATGGAGAAAAATATATTAAATTACCTTCATCAAGGTGCTTAAGTCCAACTTTCTAGGAAATTGATCAGTAGATGAAAACTCTGAGTGCTTTATAACAGACGACTCAAAGGAGCAGCCCAGAGAAAGTAAGCCATGGTCTACTGCATGCCTTCCATGTTTCTCACATAAAAGGAAGGTAGGTCCATCCACAAAGCCCAGAGGAGGACAAACTGAGAGACAAGTTCAAAGAGCAGAGTGAATGAGAATGGCTACCCATAAAGGGGAGTCAGTAATGTTAGTAAAACAGCAGATGGAGGACTTCCTCCACATACCTAGATAAGATACAAGAAGTCACCCGAGGGACTCTGCAAGGACTCTGCTCAACCCCAGCCTTTACTCTGAAGATCTTCCAAGGGCCACAGTCCCCCTGCCCCTGACCTTCTCCCCCAAGCCCTGTCCACCCCCTTTCCCCGTGCTTCTGCTGAATTCCGTCTCCAAAAGGCACAAGTGCACTCATCAAAGGCAGATGATTGCTGTGGGTCTTGTATTCACCCATTCTTTTGTTCACTTTTGTGTCTGCCATGCCCTTTTCATGTCATGGATGCTGAGTAATGTTAGGGCGCTTAAGAATTGTTGGAAAGGGGCTGAAAAAGTCAGTGACCAGTGCTAATGCCTCCATAAGAGCCCTGGAAAACAGTCACCTAAAAGCTTTTTAATGTGGAGATAATTGGGGAAAGTCGAAAAAGCCTCTGAACATTTGCCTAAGTTTTCCCTAATTGAACCTAAAAAACAGCCTAACCATGATTTTCACAGAACTGGTACCACAGTCTATTAAGTACCATGATTATTTAAAAATTTAAATGACTGATTCCAGAACGAAGACAGATTTTATCTTATAACAGAATAATTAGACAATGTAGAAGATCCTAAAAGGCCATCAGTGGTACATAATCAACTATCTTAAGTTCTGCTCTGCAATGCTGCTTTCCCCTAAGAGTGACTTCCAAAAAATGTCCAGTTAATATAAAACAAAAACACAAATTTCTGGAGTTCTCTTGTGGTGCAGCAGGTTACGGATTGGTGGTGTCACTGCATGGACTTGGGTCACTGATGTGATGTGTGTTCCATCTCTAGCCCAGGAACTTCCACAGGCTGTGGGTGTGGCCAGAAAAAGCAACCAACCAACCAAACACACACACACACACACACACCCCAAAAAAATAAAAACCTTTTTTTAGATGAAATGTTGAAAATGATTTTAATTTTTAGAAATGCATGTATGTCTGTTCTTATTTTTGTTTTCTGTCATTTCTCTAGATTACATACAACCTATTTGTTTACCAGAAGAAAATCAGGTTTTTCCTCCAGGAAGAATTTGTTCTATTGCTGGTTGGGGGAGAGTTGTATATCAAGGTAAATTATCAGACTCAAAAAAAAAAAAAAGAAGAAAATACTTACTCAGAAAGCATGCTATTACTCTATCGTGTCTATCCTGTAAATAATTTCATCATTTTAAAAACTTATAACAATTTTCTGCATTATCTCTTAAAAGCACTGCCAGGCTTTATTCATACATTGAGTGTTTGTATAGTTAAAAAAAAAATTTTCCAAATAGTGGAGCATGTTATAAAACTATAATTCTGATTGGAGGGAAATTCAAGCATCACCCAAACTCAATATCTAATTTTAATATAAAACTAAGATAAAGAGAAAAGATATATCTATTGAAATTAATATAACCAAAGGCTACAAAACTGTGTTTATTTAAAGCATATGGATAAAATTTCATCAAAATAAAATCTCATCAAAAGCCAAATTAGAGAGATCCCATCGTGGCACAGTGGTAATGAATCTGACTAGTATCCATGAGGATGTGGGTTCGACCCCCGGCCTCGCTCAGTCAGGGATCTGGTGTTGCTGTGAGCTGTGGTGTAGGTCTCAGACGCAGCTCGGATCTGGCGTTGCTGTGGCATAGGCCGGCAGCTACAGCTCCAATTCGACCCCTAGCCTGGGAACTTCCATATGCCATGGATGTGGCCCCAAAAAGATAAAAAAAGCCAAATTATTAGCTGTTACATTTCCCAAATCAATAAAACTACTTTTATTTATCATAGAAGTGTTTCACACTCTCCCTAAGATGAGGAGAGAATCAGTTTCAACATTGCTGATTCTGCCTAATGACAAGAAGACTCAGATATGGCATGAATCTTACACTGAATACTATAAATTAATATTACCATTGATTCACCAGCATTATTTAATAGCATGTTTTTCAAACGAAGGAAAGATACATATTAAAAATAGCAATTTTTTTTAAAAAGGTATTCCAGTACTTCATATTCTACCCACGTAGCTGCAAAATTCATTGGCTTCAAAATTCCCACTAGAAGTTATTCCATCTCGGATAGCATTTGGTCATTCATTAATAGTTAAGGGACAAAGAAAAGCACTGTTGTCCAGTGAGAGAACCTGGTCCCTGGAGTCACAACAGGTCATAAGATATTAAAAAATCTTAATAGCATTTAAGATGAAAAGGCACAAGGCCCAGTGGAGAGATGCAGGAAGCAAAATATCCTTATTTCTTGTAAATAGAGCATAAAGTCTAAGTCAGACCCTTGCCTGATGATTCCGACCAAGGTTCTCCACAGCAATTACATTATGTTGCTGAAATGCTTCATTTCTGCTGCTCATGAAGTATACTGAGGTCAAATACTGTGTATTCTTCTATTTCCTCCACTTGAAAAATGGCATGACTCATTAAATTTGAAATCTAAAGAGTAAAAAATGATTCTTATTTTCTCTATCAAGCTAAAAGACATTTATGACCACAGTGTACTCTTCAAAAGCAAATTATCCACAAACAAAATTTAAGATTCTGTATTCCATAGGAAATTATTACTTTTTAAAGAGCTGAGTAAACTTGCTCACATTTGTTCATTGTTACCAAAGATATGCATTTAATTGACTTAAGAAAAGTCTCTCAGAGTGGTGTGGAGCCAAGAAGACATCTGCATCTGAGATCGATTTCATTTATGAATAAACAGATCACAATTTAATACTTCCTGGGTAATGGCAATTTCAGTAAATTTTATGACCCCCCCCCCAGTTTTTCCCTTTGAGTATATTAATACTAATTAATTTTCTAGGAAGGTCATGAACATATTGCTCACTAAGAAGAAATAAAGTGACATTAGTTAAGGTACTTGGTAAATTTAAAATAACTTTGCTGACATTTTTATGTGGGTTGTGTGTGTGCATATGTATATTCAAAATTATCCTCATAGCAACTCATGTTGACAAATATTAAATGTGAGAATACTGCTAAAGTTTTTTTTACCAAAGTTTTATCATATACTCAATTTTTTGTTCCTTGACAAGCAGCAAAATTGCCTCTGATTTTTATTATAAAACTAAGTCTGCCAGCCCATCCTTGAAAAGATAACAGTGAAAAGCTGAAAATTCACCTCCATCTCAAGCACCTTTTTTTTTTTTTTTCGGTCTTTTGTCCTTTTAGGGCGGCACCTGTGGCATATGGAGGTTCCCATGCTAGGGGTTGAATCAGAGCTACCTCTGCTGACCTATGCCACAGCCACAGCAACGCCAGATCGGAGCCACATCTGCAGCCTACACCGCAGCTCATGGCAATGCCAGATCATTAACCTGCTGAGCAATGCCAGGGATCGAACCCACAACCTCATGGTTCCTAATCGGATTTGTTAACTGCTGCATCACAACGGGAATGCCTCTACTTCATTTTTAAACTTAAAGTCCATTGTAAATTTTAAAAGTCATCCTGTGTGGAGGTACCTTAGAAAACTCTACATAGAATTACCATATGACCCAGCAATCCCACTCTTGGCCATATATCCAGACAAAAATTTCCTGGAGAAAGACACTTGCACACGCATGTTCACTGCAGCACCTTTCACAATAGCCAAGACATGGAAACAACCCAAATGTCCATCGACAGATGACTGGATTAGGAAGATGTGGTATATATACACGATGGAATACTATTCAGCCATAAAAAAGGATAAAATAATGTCATTTGCAGCAACATGGATGGAATTAGAGACCCTCATACTGAGTGAAGCAAGTCAGAAGGAGAAAGACAGATGTCATA
>PVHT021183696.1:29285745-29302294 GCA_004024745.2 Catagonus wagneri | reverse complement strand
AAAAAAAAAAAAAAAAAAAAAAGTCATCCTGCCACTGAAGTCACTGGCACCAGCTGGCAAGAGCTCCTAATTTCACATTCACTATCATACTGGTACCTTGAAAATGATCATAGTAAAAGTGTTTATAAATAGGCAAATTGGCAGACAATACGCATTTGGAATTTATTTCTTGAAAACCAGTTATTAAACATTTACCAACATACCACTGGATTATACGTACATTGTTTTGCACCTAAATTACACACACACACACACACACACACACACACACAGCTTCTTTCTTTTTAGCATGGGGATTCAACTTAGCTGGAAATGAGGTCACATACATTTTTGCAACAACACTGGATGTCAAATGTATTATTTTCAACTTTCTGCCTCCCTTGAATTGCTAATTATCAGAAAGTGCTTATCATGTACCTTTTCTGGGGCACTAGACACCTGTTTTTTTTTTTTTCACATCTCTCTTGGGAGTAGTATTTCAATAAACAGATTCATGCTTCCAGTAGATGAGTCATTTTGTAAAAAGCATAGGAGCATACACTGCTACTAAATGCCTTCTTTTTATTCACCTGCATGTGGATGACAAGCTGATTGCCCTTAGACCAGGGCACAGTTCCTTGGAGCTTTGTCTCTGCTCAATGGGCACCTGCTTACTCACAGAGCATCACAAAGGAGCCGAATGCCAGAAGGGAGCTCCTCTTCAGGTGCCAGATGAAAGGCACTTCTGGTTTTCTGAGCCTTTGCTAATTTCCATGAATAAAACTCTGTGTTGGTGGGCATTTTTCCCCCCATGAGCAATGCTGTAACCATTTAAAATTACTGAAAATGCCTAAAGACTGTCTAGTCCAGCCCACCATTAGCCTGTTAGCCCCCCGGAACTAAAGAAGTGCTTTACTGTTACCCATTTGGCAAAATCCACAGATGGGTTTTATTGTGTGCTTTAAAGCACAAGGTTTAGCATTTAGTTCCATTATAAGTACACACAGTACTCGATAATGAGCAAGAACTGTTGAAATAAATAAGCCTGACGGTGGCCCATTCAATGAGGCATGTAGATCACTTCTGATTGGCTGGCTGCATTATGCGTTTTGAACAGGTTCTCCTGCAGACACACTGCAAGAAGCTGATGTTCCCCTTCTATCAAATGAGAAATGCCAACAACAGATGCCAGAATACAACATTACCGAAAATATGATGTGCGCAGGCTATGAAGAAGGAGGGATAGATTCTTGTCAGGTAAATATGTCCACCTGATCACCCTCTGTTTCCAGAAAGCATGCGTGATCATTTAATCCCTCTGCAATGATGAGGGAGTGTAAAGTCATCAGGGTCTCAACTTTATTTCTTCTTTTACAAACTGCGGCTTTTCACTTTTTTTTGTGGCTTATTTGCCTGGTACTCCTGGGTGGACCCGAATATTAGAAACAACAAGAGTTACACATCAGATGCCTTTAGAAACTAGGCCTAAAATGTTGATATGTCAGACTGTCGGGTAAAGTGTGATGTAGTGGGCCTGGGGGGTGAGCTGGAGAGCATGTACCTTAGCTAGGAGCATTTTCAAGTATCTATTATTATTATGTCATAATAATTTGACTTCATGGAAGACTTTAACAGATATTCAAACCAACATTTCATGGTATGTTAAATGTTCAGCGTAGTTTTACATTTATTCTGCTTTGATGATCACTTGCAAATTTAAGACAAATAGGATAGCATCCTTGTTTAAAATTTATCTCTGAACTTACACTTCCCTTTCAAAATGAAAAGTGTGCTAAAGGTAAGATATATTGCCACTTGGAGATTTATAGAATTATTGTTCAGGAGGGAAATCAGCTGTACAACTTCAATTAGAGTTAATGGGGGGTTGTGTGGCATTCGCCTCATGCACTAGGTAGAAAATATGACTGCTGATGCTATCAATGTTAGGGTTACATTAAGCCAGTAACTCATTCCAGATCCCTGAAATCTTATATTTGCCTCTGATTTCCAGAGAGTCTAAGTATGTTATTCATTAGCAAGTAAAAAAGCTCCCACACAAGGCAATATCTTGTATAAAATAATCGTGACTGAATAATCAGTAGTCTAGAGAGTTACATGATTTTTCTTTGGTCAACTTTAATATTGTGTTAAACAGGACTAACTGATAAAATAGGAGTACATTATTTAAAATTACCATATGCTATTATTGATACATTATTTGCATAAGTTTTTTGAAGCATTTTTCCCCCTATAGGGGGGACGAATTTGCCTCATTAGTCACATGTTCTTGAATATCTACTGCCTTCCCAAAGACTTGTGCTTGCTAGGCAGTTGTTTGGATTTTAAGGCAACACGAGTGGCTGTAGAAAGTGCTCTCTGTATAAATATACTACGTGGATGACAACGATCAAATCCATTTTGCTAACTATTCCAGGCCTTATTCTATATACCACTGTTTTTCAAACCATGGCCTCTGGTCCAGCAGATCAGCATCACCTGAATGCTTGTTAGAGACACAAGTTC
This sequence comes from Catagonus wagneri, assembly GCA_004024745.2. Classification (NCBI taxonomy): domain Eukaryota; kingdom Metazoa; phylum Chordata; class Mammalia; order Artiodactyla; family Tayassuidae; genus Catagonus; species Catagonus wagneri. The sequence goes on along the minus strand of PVHT021183696.1, from coordinate 29,299,792 downwards.
TTGGCCCTGCCAGAGAGCCACTGAATCAGAAACTAATCTTAGAGCTGGTAGCCCAGCAGTGTGATTCGGAGCAACCTGGGGTTTAAGACCCACTACTCTAAATAAAAATGTTCTTCCAACCCTTGCAATCAGATACTCAGACAAAGGAGGCAGTGATTTTTTTTTTTTCTTTACAAATACAGCATCTAAGTGGAAACATACATTTTAGGTTAATATTTTATGTTCTGGACATTCACTCATGTTTTTGAAGTACTTAACACATCTCTGAGATAATGGAAGAAACATGTTCATTGAACAATTCAGACAATGAAGGCAAAGAGAAGTGACAGGATGGAACTGCAATGGTATAGTTCGGTGATGGGAAGGGATGGACCAGATGTAGGTCTCTCCACCAGAGAGACCACCAAGCTGTTTGGCCTCAAGCCTACTGGGAGATTCTTTGAATAACTGCAGTGAGCCAGTATATGCTGGGTAATTCAGAATCCTTGTTCATGTAATTGATGTCTGGATTCTATTGTCAAAGAATTAAGTTATTTTAGAAGATACGAAGAAAACCAAATGATTCCTGTTAAAAATACCCAAACATTGGAGGGTTGTTTTTACTAATTTCTCAGTCACATATAACTTTAAGCCAATATTTATTCTTACCTTGGATTGAAACTGTTCCATCAGGATTTCTGAACCCCTGTTATGGATTAAGGGCATGGGATGCAGAAATAAAATCACAGTGTCTGCCTTCAAACAGCTTGAACATATTTGAATATCTAGGAAAGAAGTGACCTATGGTTTCCACTGCAATTTATTCTCCTCAGTACCTAGGAGAGAAAGGGTGATTTTTACAGACCACATTTTTTTCCCTTAAATGGAGGTCCCAAAGATAATAAAGAATCAAGCAAAAAAAAATCTCTTAGGATAATTTTAAACATAAGCTTGGGTGAAATAGTCTATTGTATCAGTAATTTCAACCAAAGTACACAAGGCCTTTAAGTTCCTTCATGTGCATAAAAAGAGAAGATTAAAAATTTTTCACCACGTGGAAAAATATTTGTCAATCCTCTTTCATTAAATAATGGTATTATACATTTGCATTACATAGGAATAATAATGGGTAAATAAAATCTATGTAGTTAACTAGGAATCATTATAACTAATATTTACAAAAAAGCATTTCATCAATTAAAATCTAATGAAAACACGTGCCTATCACTAGAAACTATATCAGAGATATGCCTATTTCAGTTGAAAACTTTTTCAAGTCTTACTGTGCTGTCTAATGGAAAAAAAATTAATGCTCCCCAGGAGAACTAAAATTATGTGTGAGTTTTTAGTTATTCTAAAGCACATAATGTGGAATAATTGTCTTTTCAACAAAGCCCCTCATAATAGGCCATATCTCCTTTGATAAAAGGATTAGCTTTTAATATATATTTTGGTTGAGATGCTCTTAAAGTTGTGCCTTAGAAAATTTCTTAATCCCATTAAAATGCCATAAATAAAGTAAGGAAATGCTTGCTATAAAAGTGAATCATAAAAAAATACATGTAGGATCTCCCCTTGTGGCTCAGCTGTAACGAACCCAACTAGTATGCATTAGGACACAGGTTCCTGTCCCTGGCCTCACTCAGTGGGTTAAGGATCTGGCATTGCTGTGAGCTGTGGTGTAGTTTGCAGATGCAGCTCAGATCTGATGTTGCTGTGGCTGGGGCATAGGCCAGCAGCTGCAGCTCCAATTCGACCCTTAACCTGGGAACTTCCGTGGGTGTGGCCCTAAAAAGAGCGAAAAAAAAAACATATAAATTCTTTTTAGTCATCTTTATCACTCTGTATCCTTACTGAGCAATGCAAGGTTCTCATTTTTGATGAGTGATGGGGAGAATATATACAGATGATGTGCAATTTAATGATATTTTTGATCTTCCTGTTTTGAATTTATTTGCTGAAATAATTACATATTTATATCAACTGGCCACCCATCTACAATTTTATTTTGCACTTTGCTCTTTAGGGGGATTCCGGAGGGCCGCTAATGTGCCAAGAAAACAACAGATGGCTCCTGGCTGGTGTGACATCATTTGGATACCAGTGTGCACTGCCTAATCGCCCAGGGGTGTACACCCGGGTCCCAAGGTTCACAGAGTGGATACAGAGTTTTCTCCATTAGGGTTTCCTAAAGCAAAGATGAAAATCAGGTAGTTTTCCCATTTCATTTTAAGAAGTATGGAAATTGAGAGTTTTGAAAATAGTTTCTAAAAGCCTTTACCACTGAAATCCTGGGAGAAAAAAATATCATACAGAGTAACTTGTAATTCACTTCGATTTACTGTCAATGGCTATTCTTTCACAGACATCATTGTTTCCTTTGTTCCTAATCATTTTTATCATCTTTTAAAGGAATGTTATTTTAAAGCATATACTATTAAAGTTTAAGCAAAATTAGGAAAAGAGGTGAAATACTGTTTTGCACAAAATATGTTACTGTTTGAAATAAACTGCTATACGTAATTCCAGCTTAGATCCCTATTATCAGAGTCTCAATCGTCTCCCTACTTTTCTATCCAAATTCATTTCCAATCTATCTTGAGCACATCCTTAATATTTTCCCCACTTATAAACATGTTTGTTTTTAGCTCATGTCACAGACCTGGACTAAACTGATTTCACACTCCTCTCAAGACACAAGCAAACAAACACAAATCAATACATCACCCTTTTATCAAATAAAAGCTAAATTATAATTATTTCCTTGGATCATTTTTTTTACTTGGATTAGTCACACTATTTCTTTCAAGCTATATTTTTCAGGTTTCCAAAAAGTAATCATATCAAAGAAATACAACTATTACAAACATGTTTTTTTTTTTTTCCTGGATAGATGTGTTATAATGGAGGAAACTTATTTAGACACAGATGAATTGCCCATTAGAAGGCCAAAAATGTGGAATAAATGAATTTGCTCTACCACTTTCATCTCTTGGCTCATTTCCAGAGAAAGTGCAAACTTGAGTTTAGCTGACCACACAACATCTGCTGAATTACTGAGCAAGATAAAATTCATAGAAATTAATACAAACTTATACACACAGATAAATCCTTGCACGGTTCTATATGGTCCAAAGTAATAGAAGCAGGGGTCAGATTTAAAGCAGCTGAAAGAAAGGCTCAATCAGTTTCAATCGGCCTTAAGGAAGAGAGGAGGCTTGGGCCGCCCTGAGAGGGTTAGTTGTCACTAATGTCACAAAGAGGCAACGGGAACCACCAAGTAGGTGGGAATCACCCTGAAAGTTCGGGGAGAAGGGCGAGTGAGTGAACATGAGCTTTCCCACCAAAATATTCTCTCTGGGACTGACCAAAGAAAGGGAAAACAGTACCATAGACAGATGACTGAGGACTACAGATTCCTGGTAAACAATCATGGCATTTATTCTTAGGACAAAAATTGGGAATGCCTAAACACACTATTCTTTTTAAGACCATGCCAATGACCTGTTCTAATAGGAAGGATGGAACAGTGAGAGTAGGCATGTTGTTTGATTTTGTTTCCTGAATATCATTCCACAATTCACCCGCATTTCAAAACACTTATTGGAATTATGTTCTGAGGAGTTCCCATTGTGTCTCAGCATTAACAAACCCAGCTAGTACCCAGGAGGACACAGGTTCAATCCCTGGCCTTGCTCAGTGGGTTAAGGATCCGGCATTGCTGTGAGCTGTGGTGTAGGTCACAGAAGTGGCTCGGATCTGTGTTGCGGTGGCTGTGGTGCAGGCCAGCAGCTGAAGCTCCTATTCAACCCCTAGGCCTGGGAACTTCCATATACCATGGGTGCGGCCCTAAAAAGCAGGAGAAAAAATTATGTCCTGAAAATACAAATATAACAGATACACCATATAGTCCCATTTATTTTCCAAAGGTCAGCTTGCAAAACCCTTAGGACAATCTACCATCTTCTAGTAGGAGAGGAGTTCACTGTCCCACCCGTGGTAATGTATGGGTTTAGTAACTGATACTGGAAGAGAAATCCAGGCCAGGACCAAGATAAAAGGCAAAAACCAAGGCCCTTCCCCATTGCTTTACCGTCCTGCCCTGCACCTGTTGTAGCCATGGGTGGCACAGACAACGGGGAAAACCTCATCTCCCTCCATCGAGTCCTGACTAAAGGGGGAGATGCGTGGCAGGAGCTAGGAGGGGAGAGGTAGACCCCAGGAGCTGGTCTCCTCTTTTGTCCCGCAAGCTGGGTAGCCAAGAAAAGAAAGACAAGTGCTAACTGTGGGCAGATCTAAGCTTAGAACGCAGCTGCCCATTTTCTCAGTCTCTGAGCAGGTGAAAGGGACCGATGCCCACTAATTTCTATTCTGCCTCTAAATTTTGCCAACCAACCAGAGTCGTGAATTGCCTTAATGAAAGCACTTTATTATCAAACTAAAAAGAGGATGTCTAAAACATTCTCTAACCGCAACTTCCATTCTTACCACACTTCCACAGCAACTTGTTCCCATGCGTTGTTGCCAACACATCTGTATTTGGTTCACTTAAAAGAGATTTAGACAACACTGATGATCATTCTTCAGAAACAAGAACTTTTTATTTGGTTATAAGGGGCACAGAGGCATTTGAAGACCAGACAGTTACAACTCTCTCTTGAGAAGAAGGAGCCACAAGCATTGTAGAAACTAGAAGACAGGACAGATGTGCCTCCGTTTACTCTCCTAGCCAAACCCTGGACAATGAACACGTGATCACTGATGCCCTCCAACCCATCTTCACAGTAATTCATAATTTCTTTCCTTGCTGAAAAGTCAGTATGCTGTGCTTAACTCCATGCCAGTGGTGACCACTCAACTAGTCCCAGCTGTAAAACCCTCATATGCTGATAGAGGCTAAACAGCTAGCAAAGACCTGAGGCAAACTTTGCAGATATCTGCCTTCAAGGTCAGTCCCAGACGCCAGTCGCCTTTGTTTTGTGGGCAAGGGAGGGACCAAATCGATTCTAGAACCCTCAGCTACTTGTGGTCATATAGGCAGCACGTAAAGATAAGTGATTTATATTGTGTATGCCACTTGTTTTGTCCTAGATTGAGTATATTATTGTTTACACAGCTATTAACAAAGTTATTACAAAATCTGTTAAATTTTCAATTCAAAATAATTTTAAGGCACATGTCTTGCACAACTGAAATTAGACAAGTCTTGCCTCCAAGTAAAATATTTGAGTACCACAGTTAATGAAGTAACTTCTGATTTCTGAAGAGATTTCCTAAACATAGTCTGACCCAAAGGAGAGAAACAAAAACAGGATAAGCCATTTCCAGAAGAGAAACTTTTTTCTATGGTGTAACGTATTTATATGTGTGTGAATTTAGCTGACAACAGTGATAAATTTCCTTCATCAAAACAGCATGTATTGAAAAATGAAACACCATAAAAATAAATACTAGAACAATCCATTTTTATCAAACACTTATGTAAAGGAAAAATATTTTTGCACACTGTAAACTTCAATGCCATTTATGTTATCTTAACTAGAGTACTACTTATGAAAGGTGAAAGAGACAAAAATAACAGCTCCCAGTGCACATACTTCCCTGGTGTGTCGACAGCAATTTTATCTGCATGGTCCATCCCATCTACTTGAAGTTTGGGTGCATCCTTTAGCAAAATAAGCATGTCTTACTCCATTATTAGCATGGCATATTTTATAAATGAAATAATAAACATATAAAAATTATTTTAATATTTGCCTCAAGGGGGAGCTTACAGTTCATCTTGCAGATCCTTTGAGATTTCAAGCCATTCCAAGCTAAGGTTCTGATGCCATTCTGTAGTCAGATCCAGAATTACAAAACTCTGTTTTCTGTTCTGGAGCCAAGTCAATGAAGTCTTATACTTCCATGCCACTTTCTTTTCTGGTGCTTTTTGAAATCCACAGTGTGGATTGGTTTGGGCTGGTTTTTGTTCTTCCTTTACTGAAAAATAGAAGAAGAAGTAAGTACAATGTCTGAGACTTCTTATCAAACCAGGTAGGTCTTGGTCCAAATGGGTATTGGTCAGACCTTTATTATGAAAGAGTCTTTTTGGTCCAAATGGGTATTGGTCAGACTTTTATTATGAAAGTCTTTTCTTCTCTCACCAACATATCTTTTCATCCCTACAAAAAATTTTAGATTATTCCAGTATGTAAAGATGTTAGGCAGTTCATTCATATGAAATAGTGAAAAAACAAATGTTTCTCTGACCTTTTATAGTTTGGAATGCAGACAAACACACACACGTGCCTGACACAGTATTGAAATTTTAATTATAATCACTAATCTTCATTTTCTCTGATCAATGACTTTTATAATTTTGCTTTTTCAATGATGTGTTTAATGCCAAATCATCAATGTAGTGCTTTTGTCCTAAGTTTAAGGACCTTCCTATTCCCCTCCTCTCTTTAGTTTTTCTGTCCTATAGTTAAAGTCACTTAATCCCTAAAAGTTAAATTTTGCTTCAGTCTCTGAAAGCAATGCAGTTCATCAAAGCAGACTCAGGCCTGATAATTTAGGAGTATCTGAGTTCCTCTAAATCTCAGATCAAACTTCACCCTGGCCTATACCTTGGGCTGTGACATCTTCTAATTCTCTCCATGAAATGGTCATTTCTCAGGCTCCTGCAAAAGTGACTATTCCTGAGTTTACTGAACTCATCCTATCCCAGATCCTTATCAAGATCTAGATTCCCACTGGTCTAGTTTCCTGTGAAGGATCTCTCACCTGGATCACCTGTCCCCATTTACTGCGTTCTGTACTTCCTTTCTCCTGCAGAACCCCTCCAACAGCATCTGCCCAATGTGCCAGGCACTCTTCCACCCCATCCCATTCATTATCCATCTATCAGACAGGGAAGAACTCCTTCAAGGAAAGGAAAGAAGTCTTCCTAAACAAGCCTAAGCAGTACAGTTTTATAACATTACTTAACTGACTTCAATTTAACTGTGAATTTGTAACTAATCAATTATTATATTTAAATAATATTTTTTGGAGACTTGCATCCAAATAAGTAAGGTCAGTGTCTCTCTTATCTCTGAAGTCATCTAACATGAGTGGAAAAGAAGCCAAGCAGAGTTTAGGAAAAACATGAAATTTTTCTAAATGGTTAAAACAAAGAGGGTGGTTAAGTCATTAATATGGCTTTTGTGTGGCATTAGTACTTATTTCATTTAAGAGTTAACTACAAGTTAAGGAAGCAAGACTTCTTATTTTGAACATGACATGGAATGACAGAAACCATTATGTGTACCAGATTGGAATTTAAACTTTCTGCAAGGCACTCAGATGATAATGGAGTTGAGTCTTTGATGAAGTTTCTCCTTGCTTTCCTGGAAGAAAGGAAAAGGGGAGCATCTAAGAGAGAATAAATTAAGCACTAACAGCTAATTCTGGCTTCGGGAAATACTCTACGTTGGTTATTTTATCACTCGGAGAATTTCAAACCAGCCACAACTTCACAGGTCCTTAAAATATAAAAACCTGGGAGACGAGAAAGAGCAGAATCTCTACAATAACACACTATTTGGAAGATGGAAAACTAACTTTGGAGAAAATTCAGCTACTGGCACTTTAGTGATTTGAATTTAATTTATTTATTTTCAGGCTGCACCTGTGGTATATGGAAGTTCCCAGGCAAGGGCTCGAATAGAAGCTGTATCTGCCAGCCTATGCCACAGCCACAGCACACACCAGGCCCAAGCTGCATCTGTGGCCTACAGCACAGCTCAAGGCAATGCAGGATCCTTAACCCACCGAGCAAGGCCAGGGATCAAACCTGCGTCCTCATGGGTACTAGTTGGGTTTGTTAATGCTGAGCCACAATAGGAACTCCAGTCATTTTAATTTTAGAAATGAGAAGGTTTACATAATTTTTTCAAATCATTTTTTTTTCATCCTGATTTCTTATTTATAGCTTTTCCTCAACAGTTTGGCTGGGTTATAGAGGGATGTACAGCAAATCTCGCCCAAAAATCCTTGTTTTTCATAATGATAAATTTTCTTTCCATCTATAGCCCTAGGGATTAAGAGCAGAAATTAGATATTTACAATTGTCTATTCTGCATAAAATATTGAAAAGTACTTTTAAGTGAAAGCCAAGAGGACACAATGTATAGTATTAATTTGCCAGGATTTATTTATCATTATTCAGGATGTCTTATTTAAATACCCAGTAAATCACAGATTGTATTCTTTAAATGTATGTGAACCATTGAGTTTATATCTAAGTTTTTTTTCTGGGGTTTTAAAAAAATAAATTATCAGAGTATATGTAACCTAGATTTCTGAGGCTTTTTTTACTTAGTGGATTCTTAGTGGATTTCAGGACAAGAAGAAAAGGAAGTTAAAAGAGAAAAATGACTTACTCGTAAATCCTTCCCTGATGGAAGCATTCTCTTGATTGATTTTATTTAAAACATTCTGATAAAGATGCCTAGTTTATTCTAGCAAGTATGCATTAATTTAAATCCACCATCTTTTTCTTTTGATACATATTTTTATTTCATATATTAATGTTTTAGTTCTACTGGCAAATGGACACATATGAAAACATTTCACCTCTAACTAAAGGGTATGAGTAAACAGATATAAAAGAACACTCTCAAGAATCCTGTTGTTAGGATACATGATTTTATTTCAAGATGCCGACTAAAACATAACCTATTTTTATCACTGTACTATATTCCCTATACCTATAAGCTCCTTTGGAAATAAAACAGAAGCCTGTTACTTGAAATTTTGAAAAGGTACTACAAAGTGCATCTACAAAAATCAAGACTTGCGTACAACCTGAGGTTGCGATTGAAAGGTTTAGCATTAATGCTTGTACTTAATAAACAAGAGACAATATAGTGTAGTTGCATATGTTTTCTGTAAGTTTATAAGCTATTCACATTTCAGATCCACCACACACTAGCTACGAGACCCAAGGCTTACTGTGTACCTGTTTAAGCCGTCATCTTCTTAACTGAAAAACAGAAACAGAAGGATACCTACTTCATATGGCTTATGAGGATTAAATGAAAGAATTCATAATCTTACAATTAAGGTATATTATCTTAGATTGTACATACTGAATCTGTACTGAGACATGAAAATCAGAACTTTAAGGCAAATTAAAAACAATTTTATACTAAATTTTTAAAGACGAAAATCTATTTAGAGCTTTTCAAGTTCTCTCTGCATATATGAATTATTTACCTTTTATGCAACATCTGGAAACAGCAGGTTCCAAAAGCAACCAGTATCAATAAGAGCAGGGGAATCGTTGGTATAATGACATAGATTAGATTGGGAATTATTCCTGTAAAAGTAAAACAGTCTTAATGTAAAGAGATAGTTGAGGCAGGATTCTGACATTAAATTTGTATAAAACCTTTCCCCAAAGTTAAGGCAAAATGACTATCAATAAGTATATCCCAAGCATCTTCTCCAAATACTGAATAATATATTCATGTTTGGTTAGAAATTAAAAACAAAATCGCAATGCATGGCTACCATGCTGCAATTAAATGTCCATATTTCTAAAAGTATTATTAAATTTGCAATTCAGATAGGGATTAGTTTTCATAACGCATTAATAATCCTAGCTATCTCCCTTCATTAATTCTTCTCAGTTATTAATTAGAAAAACAAGCACTGGTTATTAAAGAACAGGTACAATTAAAATAATTGTTGATTTATTAGATATGTAATTATCTTAATTTATAAGCTCAGTGCCATGATGATATGAATGATTCTCTGGTATTAAACCAAAATGTGTAAATATTAAATGATGATGGAGTCATAACCTAGAGACAGAAGATTCCAGGAGCACACTTAAATTCTAAAATGAATCATTTTTTAATGCTGTTCCATCACACTTGATAATGTTAAGTATTATTGGTAAAATAAAAAACTGTCACACTAAAGTCCCAAATAACTTCAAATGACTTTATAAAACAATTTTCAATGACATGAGGGAAAATATTCCTAATGTAATTATTTACTGATTATATTTACACGTTCTGAATGGCTTTAAAATCAGAACCATGAAAATGAAAAGCACATAGGTTTAATATCATGCCCACAAAAGAAAAGTAAATTGGAAAACCATGCATTGAGCTTGCAAATTGAAAGGCACTGTCATAATTAATCTAAATAATTCTGGTCAAAGTGGACAGGACTTATATCAAACTGTTCATTTTACTGAATATCGCTTCGTTAACAGAAGAAGAAAAATGAATTGAGGTACACTGTGGAGTATTTTGCAGATAATTTGCTTTGTTTTCACCCTTTCTTGAGCCTCAATAGGTGAAGTCAAGCCTTTTAAGGATTCAGGAAATTTCTTTTCCTTTTCAAAAGACCATCATGATCCTTTATATATAAGAGTAGAGAAAAACGAAAATATATCCTACTTTTTCGTCAGATTTTTGGATCACCAGTGGAAAGAATTTGAGAATTTGGATGTTTGGCTCAATCTTTACAAAGTAACTAGTATAAATAAATATTTCTGTCCAATTGGCACAGTGGCATGATAAAACAAGCCCCTAACCAAAATTCAGAGTAGTTTTTGACTAACATAAATTTGCATTGGGGCTGCATTTTGTGTCTTTTGCAGGCAATAGTGTGCTGGAGGCGCTGAGCTGAAAGCTCACTGTATGGCTACTATTTGACCCCTGTTGAGTGATGTCACTTTGGTATCTTGAAATTGGCCAGGGTGGGAGTATTCATACCACAGAAAACACAGAATCTACAAATTAGGCTTTTTTAAGCCCACCCTACCCTAGCCAATCCCTAAACATTTACCAGTACCCCACTGAAGGCCAGTGAATGCACCAGTTTACATCATTACAGCTATACAATGAGGAAGTTCTCTGTGGATTCATGTTTTTACATAGAATCTTAGTTTTGTACTATATATGTCCATTTAAGAGAAAATAGACGATAAAATAGATTTTTCTATTCAAAAACTAGTTTAGCCTCATTTGTTCTAACCTAGTCCTAAAGCAAATTTTCACAGGCTGTATTTAGTGCACCATTTCACCAAGCAGCAAGAAAAGTTGGGGCCAATGTGAATGTGAAGCAAAGTTTAAAAGCACATTTTATGCTCTTGTTAGGTGAATTAAAGACACATGAACTAATTACCTGCTTCAGTAACAACCACATTTTGATGAGTGTCTCCGGGTTGATTTGTAAAATAAGTCTTTTCTATGGGAGCTGTTGGATAAATCTCTGTAAATAATAAATACCGTTATCATATGTAACAATAAATGCAAATATGAAAGCAAAAGTTTATTAGATGTAAACATCTTTTTTGACTTCTGAACAATTCACAGCTAATTCTATCTTGAATTTAAATTCATATGAAATTATATAAGTATAGGGTCAACATTTAGTTATCTTGGAATAAAGTCTCCACTTGGTGAGTCTTTGCAATTTGGATCTGCTGGGTAAATCCCTGTGATCCCAAACTGCATTTAGAATCCATAATATCTGTACTGACAATCACCTACCACAGGCAATGATGACAAAGGAGATACAAAAGCAGGCAAAGATAAGCAAGAATTGGTGAGCATTAGAATTTGAGACACTGGACTTCCCTTTGTGGCTCAGCAGTTAACGAACCCAACTAGGACCTATGAGGTTGCAGGTTCTATCCCTGGCTTCACTCAGTGGGTTAAGGATCTGGCGTTGCCTTGAACTGTGGTATAGGTCGCAGATGTGGCTCGGATCCCATGATGCTGTGGCTATAGTGTAGCCTGGCAGCTACATCTTTGATTCGACCCCTTGCCTGGGAACCTCTAGATGCAGCAGGTGCGGCCCTAAAAAACAAAAGAAAAAAAACAATAATGTGAAACAATAACTGCAATTCAATAACCAGCATAAATGATTTCTTTTTGATTATCGGTTTGTTTGTTTTGCTTTTTCAGGCCCACATGTGCAGCATATGGCAAGTTCCCAGACTAGGGGTCTAATCAGAGCTACAGCTGCCAGTCTCCACCGTAGTCAAACAACACAGGATCTGAGCCACGTCTGTGACCTATACCACAGCTCAGAGCAATACCAGATGCCCAACCCACTGAGTGAGGCTAGGGATCGAATCCGCATCCTCATGGATACCAGTCAGATTTGTTTCCACTGCGCCACAACAGGAACTCCCTTGGTGTATAATTTAGATTTCTCCTCGCAATAATAAGCAACAGATGATTGTATATGACTATACTCAGAACTGACGATTCAAGTAAAAATGTTCTAAAGCACATTTCTGTCTCATACAAATGCCATCCTTAGATATGTTTTCCATAGTGTCTACTTCTTCAAAAAATAATCATAAATTAAGGCCTGTGATTTATTTCTTTGACCAGTTGTATGAAGCAAGATTTCTTTAGTTGTCACATACTTGGAAAATGTTGAAATCTCTTACCATGATCTAGTACAGCTCTTTCACCCAATTTTCTTTTTCTAGGACACTATTTGCTAAATTAGTAGTACAGTAAAAATAAATTGAATTACTACGAAAATAACCTGTAAATTTGTTTTCATTCATTCCAAAAATAGAATTCTGTTTATTTTTGTGGATTTTTAGCAAAGAAAAAAAAAAAGCATGCAATATCTTAACGTTAGCTTCAGAATATTAAGCCATTTTGTAAGGTAATGTTTACTATTCCAATTTAGCTACACAGTCTCTGTTCATTGGAAGCTTAATCATCCACCAGCCCATGATAATATATTATTCTTATATACATATTTTACCCTGACACTTTGCCTCCTCTAGGCTTTAGTCACAGACCTACCCTATACTCATTCTTCTACAGAATTTAGGTCTTCTGTGCCTCCAGGTGCTCAACTGGTACTTGCTGAACAAATAATACAGATATTATGTAAATGATGAACTTAGAACTGGTTATCTTTAAAATATTTTAACAAACTTTAAATTAATGCAACTGCTGATCAAGTAACAAAATTTTAGAAACAATCTCCTACATATTATTTTTAATGTCTAAGAACAAGAGTGCTTATTGTGATTTTAATAAATATAAAACTTATGTTCAGAAATATCTCCTTAAAAATGTCTTTGGATAATACTGATAAGACCCAAAGAACAGATATTCAACTTAAAAGACAGTAAAGAAAAAAATGGTGGAGAAGAGAGTTAGAAAATCTGGAAGTGATTTATTCAGTTTTATAGAACTAGGTTAATTTTTTACCACTTTGGATAGCATTTGTCATGCTCTTAGATGGTATGCAGGAACAGCAGGACCAGACAAAGTTCAAATTACATAGAACTTTTGATATAGGTGAAGAATAAATTTCAAAATAGTTAGTGTTATAATCTGTAAATTGTAATTAGCCTCACTACTTGATCCTCCACAATCCCCTCACCTCCAAAAAGCTAACTACTCACCACCAAAGGAGCACGGACTACACAAGCAAGGAATTTAATCAAACCAATATTCTTCATAAATAAGACACTGAGATCAAGGAAAGAAGGTAAACTACACAGAAAATCAATAAAAATGAAAATATTTTAAAATGAAGTACAAAAATTTTGAGTACATTAATAAGAAAACAGTAAATGCACAGAAGAATCTAGTTCCAAAATTATAGGTATCTGAAAATTTAAGTAGAATATAAAAAATAAAGGAAAAAATAATTTTATGTCTAAAATGCTCTTCCATCTGAGTTCCCTTTTGGTGTAGTGGGTTATAGATCCTGCAGTGTCAATACAGTGGCTTGGGTCATCACCGTGGCCCAGGTTTGGTCCCTGGCCCAGGAACTTCCACATGCCACAGGTGTGGCTGAATAAAGAAAAGAAAAATAAATAAAATGCTCTTCCATGGATAATGTTGAAACCAGGAATAATAATAACAAAGAATCTGTGCCTGGGAGAACAAGGAAGTCAGGACGTTAGCCGAAAGAGGCTTAAGAGGAGGGCAAGTCTTGTACGGCTGTGCGGACTTCATTGCGAGACACTGTGATGGTGACAATGTTTCGCAACGAAGGGCCGATAAAACCGGCCAAGACATAGCAGACTACCATCTAA
>PVHT021183696.1:29226754-29284745 GCA_004024745.2 Catagonus wagneri | reverse complement strand
GGACGTTAGCCGAAAGAGGCTTAAGAGGAGGGCAAGTCTTGTACGGCTGTGCGGACTTCATTGCGAGACACTGTGATGGTGACAATGTTTCGCAACGAAGGGCCGATAAAACCGGCCAAGACATAGCAGACTACCATCTAAGGAATTTTTCCATCCCCTCAGGTCTGCAACATTCAAAAGTCCCGCGCGCGCCAATAATAGCCAATCGCTAACCGCTACATCTGCTTCTGTTAAATGCTAGCTTGCTTGCGTCTATAAAAGGGCTTAGCTGTAAGCGTTAGGCGCCACTCTCATCTGCAGCTCCTGTGAGCATTGTGTCTCAGGACACACTGAGAGATCGCCCCTGCGCAGGTTAAAAGTTTTGGCCAATAAAGTAACACCCGTTTGAGTCCTGAAAGTCTCCGAACAGTGGATGCAACAAAACAGTGGATAACATAAATCTGCATTACTTAATACAAAATAAATGAAGATTCTGGGGGTGAGAGTGCCATGAATAATGCGGTACTGATACTGGAAAGATCATACCAGAATCCAGGTTCTTGTTCACGGTGGTCGAAGAATGAACTCCGCCAACACACAGGCAACAAGCAAGTTTTTATTAAAGTAAAGCAAAAAGCTCCCAGGGCTGCTGGGAGGGGGGGAGAAAAGCCCCTCTCCCCCAACTGTCCCATAGGAATTTTTATCTCTTAAAGGTGGGGAGGGGCACCAATGTGGGGTCCAGAAAGTGTGGTTTTTCCCATTGACTTTGCTCAATTACCTATATCAGTCCTTGTCCAATAGGGGTTTTAGGGTTGGAAATGTCTGATAAATTTTATGGCTTTCTTTTCCTTTTCTTTCATTAGATTAAGTCACCATTCCTCTCATTCCTTTTCTATGAGTTGAGGAGTGGCCTAGAGATTTGCATTTCCTATGGTAAACAAAGTCTGTGGGGAATATGCATTTCCTATAATAAAATAGGGCCTGTGGAGGTGTTACTCCCTGGAGCCCTTAAGCCACAAATGTTAATCAATAGCTATATCAAAAGAATGCATCAAAGCCAATTCTCCTACACTGACTACCTGAGTTAATACTCTGCCTCAATATGATGTAAAATAAAAGTATGAAGGGTCACTTAAAGCTCAAAGTTAGAAGATAATATTAAGAATACTCTATTATAGACTTTATTTAATAGGTTCAAGCACATAGTGTCACAAAGGTAAAATACCACAGAATTTCAATTTTACATTTTTCTAAGAAAAAAAATCAAGAGAAAAGAACCTAAATGTGTAAAAGATTTAGCTTTGCAAAGGCTTCTAGAAGGCTACTGATGGAATTAGCAACCAAAGGGTTTAAAGAATAAACTCACCAGGGATAAAGAAAGTAGGCTAATATACTCGAGAGCAGGATAAATATGAGAGAAGGGTAAATCTAATCCAAATAATCCCTTGTGCTTTACAGTCTTATGAGAAAAAGATCATGTAATTTCAAGAGAATAATGGAAATAGCCGTACTTGATTATAATTGCCTTCCATGAACACACGGTATGAAGTCAAGCAGACAGCCCTTGGAAGAGTTCAAATGAAATTTCCAAACACTGAGGTGGAGGAAAACAGGGGAAAAAAAAAAAAAAAGCAATCCAGAACAAACAAAAAACACTTAAAGTCTAAGGATCTAATTTGACCTTCTTCAATGATTAAAAAAGATGAGTTTACATGTTCTGATTAATCTCTCTTTTGGTCAAATATCAATTCAGTTGAGCTGTCCTATTCAGTGTTGCTCAAATTTACTGTTTCAACAGGAAAGTCCACTAGCATAGCTTGGGTCAATGCAAACTTCCCATGTGCTACACCTGGTAAGAAGTTGGAGACTTCAACCAAAAGCGAACTAAGGAGGCATATTCCAAAGAATGAGGGCTACAGGAAGAACATGGCACAAGTCCCTATTTTTTTGCACCATGGTGCAGTCTGACTTTCACTGAGAAGCATAAACCAAGTAACACACCATGAAATGATAAGCTCAAGTCCCAGGAGAATGCTGCTTGGCTCCCTTAAATTCACCAGAAAATGATCTGAAGAACTACTGATCAGATGTGTAAATCCATAGGTGTTTTGGTGAATTACATCTACTTCACACACACTATACTAAATGTTTAAATGTGTTTAAAAAGACACTTATTCTTCATAAAATGTAATTACACAATTGCTATTTGGCCTTAATATTAGAAATCGTTCTCTTCTCTTAAAGGCACCTCTCCAAAAGTCTCTAGTTACTCCCTTCTATTTAACTCACTGGGTGGTTCGCTCTATAGCCTAGTGTGCTTCAGTGCTCACTATGCCATTGAAATGAATAGTAATTCCATGTTTCACAGCAGAAAAACAAAAAGAGCCCCAAGTAGGGAAGGCTGAAGAGAAAATTTGAGATAAGCAAACATGCACATAAACCTGCTTGTACAGACTTACAATGCTCCCCACCTGGTTCATACTTGCAGATGTAATTGTGCTTCATATTGCACCTATCATCATTCCACTGGTAAAGGTAGGGACCTCCAAGACCGGGGTTGGCTGTTGGCTGATGATACATCACAACACACTTTTCACTTCCGCAGGAAGGCTCATCAGTATACCAGTTTCTGCAAATACAGAGTGACAGGAACACGGCTCAGTGACTTCCCCTGTTCCATTCTGACATCCTCTACAGGTAACAGAAAGCTCCCTTTGACCTCTGCCCTCTAAGTCCCCCCACCCAGAGAATACCGGCCTTCTCAGGATCCCTACTCACCGGTACTGGGAACTGCTTCCATCAGACCACTGGTAGAGATCTGGGCAGGCACCAGATGCGTGCCCCTCTCCATTTCTCCAGAGCCCAATCCAGAAATCCCCATCAGAAATCCCTGTTCCTGGCTTTGTCAGGTTTTGCAGCATGCTTTCTATCAGCTTCTGTTCTGCTTCATTCTCAAGGCTGAGAAGGGCACCACCCTCGCTCTCACAAGCCAGGCGTGCCTCCTGGAAGCTCACGCGGCTGGACAGCTCATGGAAGTAGGCCATCTTGTAGCAGGGATGCTTGACATCAGCAAAACATACCTTCTGGCCTGAAAAAAAGGTGCCCATGTATTGACTGTCTGAGCTATATTCACGATGCAAATTAAAGTGAAAGAACTAGTCAAAATGGAAACAGTCTGCCAGAATGCTTCTCCCACCGAACCATCACATTAAGTTTCTATTTTCTAGTTATTACTTTCAATTTATAATACAAGCAAATACCTCATAAGTGTGTGATATAAACTTTTAAACGTAATACTTCAAAGACACTTTTGTAAAGATCTAATTCTTCTAGCTTAGATTTTTGTAAACTGATACCCATAGCAAGTGAAAGTAGCTAAAGAAATGTCAGATATATACAGTAAAAGAAGCAAAAAGGCCAAAGTTATGAAAGAATAATAATTCATAAGGGAATTTAACTATTAAAAACAAGTTAAAAAATACTTTTTATTTATATATTTGGCCACACCCATGACATGTGGAAGTTCCTGGGCCAGGGATCAAACCGAAGCCACAGCAGTTACAACACAGGATCCTTAACTGCTACGCCACTAGGGAACTCCATTATCTTTTTAAAATCTTTATTTTTTAATTTTATTGGGGTATAGTTAATTTACAATGTTGTATTAGCTTTATGTTTATAGCTACTCAGAATCAATTAGACATATACATATATCTATTCTTTTTTCCATATAGGTTACTATAGAACATTGACTAGCCTCCCCATGCAATACAACAGGTCTCTGTTACTTATCTGCCCTGTATATAGCGGTGTGCATGTGCCAACCCCATTAAAAAAAACAACTAATTTATATAAGGTATCATGAAGGGAATGAATTTAGGTAATTTTAAATAAAGTGGCAAATTCAAGGTGTAAATATTTGTTTTTATTGTATATATCTGAAAGCAAATACATTAAAATTGAAAATTAATGGAAGTCAGAATGAAAGTAAAGCTAATAATAAACAATTTATTACTAGAATATTATAGTAGAAGTAACAAGTTAACCTTCTCAAGTACTCTAGAATACTCAGAATTTGGAGGAGAAACAAAAAGAATTTATTTTCACTTGCAGCTTAAAAGGTTTTTTATAAGTTATAGCATTCAGTTTAACCATCTATCCTGATATCTATTGATGATTTTAAAGTCACTCTATGTACAGAAAATAAATTTGAGTCAAGATATTAGACAGTGGAGTTCTCTGATGGCCTAGTGGGTTAAGGCGCCTTTGTTTTCACCACTGTGGCTCAGGTTGCTGTTGTGACACAGGTTTGATCCCTGGGCCAGGAACTTTCAAATGCTGTGGGTGTGGCAAAAATGGGGTGGGGGGAGAGGGTGAACCTGAAATAAGTGTTGCAACTCTCATTTAAAAAACAAAAAAGACATTAGATGGAACCATAAAGGAAGCTTAAGCTTAAGATAATTCTTGAGATCTCTTAATGGAATATCACCTTTGATCAAGCTTTGTTGCTGTGACATCACTATAATTCTGCTTTAACGACATCCATGAAGACTTAAATATAGAGGCAGCAAAAGTTTGATATAAGGTATCTCTCAAAATTGAATCTCACATACCTCTATAGAATGAATATTCCCAATTACTTAGTGACATAAATACAAAAATGAATGATCATACGGGGTCACAGTAAAGCCATAAACACAAGGATATCACAGTGTGCAGGATTTAGCTAACTCTACCAGCAATGGAATTCCCATCATTTTATCATTTACAGCACCTCTTTTTACTGCCAAATGTGTATGGCAATATTATAGACACAATCTTCGGAACAGTCAGGCTGCGTGTTTTGTTTTTCATTAGCTTCTTTGGTTCACCTCTTGCCTCTATTGTCAACTTTAAAAACTGCCATGGATCCTTTTCTGACACTATTCGTTATCCCCAACCTGCTGTCTGTAGCCTCCACTACACCTTTAATCTGACATCAGCCTGAGGTTTGGTCTTGGAAAATAGACTATACAGTATTTTACATAAAATTAAGGCAAATTCCTTTATGCTATGAAATTAAGGCATAGCTTTATTGCTTGAGATTCTTATTCTTGTTGGGACTGAAGACTTTTTTCACCATGTCTTTAACTTTGTAGCTGATCAAGAAACTTTGTCAGTAGTGGAGGGCTGGAGGTGTAATTGAATTTAAACACTAGCTAAAAAATGAAGCATCCAAGCTTTGTACTCTTATAATTACAGTACATCACACTGAGCCAGCATGGGTATCACATCCATTCTTCCCCAGAATCAGCAATTAATGACCTGTGATGACACTCAGAGCCAGGAGGGAGCAGATATCAGTGGAAGGCCATTAACCTCACAACAGTGTTTGAGTGACAGGCATTCAATAACTTGACACAAGCTGAGAACAGTCAACTAATAACATAGCACTTCCAGCAATGCAAGCAAGACGGCCAGTTGTCCTCTCATTCTCTTTAACTGTGATCTGGACCCAGGAGCAACACTGAATAATAAGATCAAATTAACAGACTGCCCCAACTAACTGTTACTGAAAAATAACATGTGCCTGTGAATGACCACAGGAAACGAATTAAAGAGTCATCAAGAGGACAAATCAGTCTGAAATAAATATTCCTGGAGAGATGATCATGGAAGTCCCAGTGGCTGACCCTAATACAATTTCTATTTTTTAAAAATTTCTAATTTATTAGGGTTATTATTTAAAATGATCGTTCTTGGCAATACTCTAACAATGCCATTAGCCTAGTGATTTTTAAGCCTGTATTTTTTAAAACAAGCTTTGTTTCCATTTTCATTTTCTCTATCTCTTCTGTATTTCTAAGTCTCAAGATATATCTGAACTGCATTCCCTTGAATTTTCAGTTTGTTCAATTCCCACTCTAAGAACTCAGCCTTCGATTTGATTCCAGCTCTTTTGAAATATTAAACCTGTCCAACGAGGTTGTCTTGCAAGACAACAGAAAGAAGCCGAATTAAAAAAAAAAAAAAAAAAAACGGATTAGCCAGAAGTTTTAATGAGTAAAAGTTATGTAATGAAGCCAGCACAAGCTCAGAGAATGCCTAGGTATGATTTATATGCTAAAAGTCTCTGTTCATTATCATTGACATACTAAAAAGATAAATCCAGCACAGATTTATTATCTACAGTGAGGCTACAAGAATGATGATGAAAATTAACTTATTTATGAAATTAAAACAGCACTTCTAATTAAATGCATAAGAGAGCTTTAAGTCTCTCGTGGAAATTTCCTAATACCACTGTTAGGCATTAGGAATGTCAATCTGTAGATAAATGTCAGTCTGTAGCGCAATAATAATAATTAAGAAAAATCTACAGACAGGGATTATATTGAAAATAATTAAGAACTAATACTGCATGAGCCTTGGGCAATAGCCAGCCCTGGCACTCTCTTTACCAGATATTTCCTCTTTGGTTGGGGATGATGGAAGGGCCCAGGGCTCCTGGATGAGGGGGTGGAGATTATGGGGGCTGCACAGGATGGTAGCCCATTACCTGCTACAAACATTAACTCCAAAGTGTATTAACTATCAGCTGTGTCCATACATTTTAAACTGAAAAGTCATTAGTAGTTCAGATCTAGCAAGGCAGTTTTAAGGAAATTATAACCACATTGCAGTTTTTTTATGATATCTATATATCAAATCAGTTAAAGCCGACTCTGTGAATTTCTCTACATTCTATTCTACTTAACTACTGATTTCCACCTTATTGTGCAAATATGGCCCAAGATGCAGCAAAAGCAGCAGAAGCAGCAGCTATTGAACTGCTCACCACCACAGGAGCCAATCACACTTGGTAGTCATGGCAGTGGAACTCCCAACAGCTGGGAAACAAATGTTGCCCTAATTGCCAGAAAAGTTCCATTAATACGGATCTTCTGGAAGCAACTTTCCCACTTCTGTAAAGGCTAATCTTCTTAGGGGACCATTAGGATTACCTCCCTTCTCATTCTATGAGATCACACGGAGAATTTCCCTTTCTCTTACTTATATTCAGATAAAAGCTTCTATTGACTATTTTGAACAGTAGGAATCTAGCCTTCCATCTACTGCATCTACCTCCATCTAGTATGACTAATCTTCTATCTACTATTCTACTGCTCATATTCAGATCGATACTCAAATAACCATATAGCAGTTTTTATTATTCTCAGGCTACTCTGATACTGCCTAACAATGATTTACTAAGCATTTCTAGCATCTATATAATGAGAACTCTCTCTTGATTGTGGGCTTATTTACAAGACAGAAAGACCTTCCATCTAGGATTCTACACCTCCTGGTTTCATACATATACACACACGCACCCACCCTTACACACAAACACATACATACACATGCACTTTTATATAGAGATAATTCTCAGTATTGTCTACTAAAATAAACATTCCTATCATCATCACAGCTAAAATTCTGCTACTATGTCCATGAATAGATAATTCCTTATGTCATGCAAATTCCTTTAGAGCTAAATATTAGCAAAGTCTTACATGCTTTTACCAATAATGTAAAAGTGGGGGCAAACTTATGCAAAGAAACTTTTTCATTAGTTTACTTTTTTCTTTCTGAATAGAAAGGATCTATGCTTTAGTTTTGTTTTGCTTATATTTATTAACTTTTTGAGAGTTGAATCCTCATCTAGTTATTTTTCTTATACTTTACACTATAATCATAAACTATCAATATTACATTAGCATTGAATTTATATCATAGGTTTTTTTTTGCTTTTTTTTTGCCATATCTAGGGCCACACCCATGGCATATGGAGGTTCCCAGGGTCTAACAGGAGCTGTACCTGCCAGCCTTCACCACAGCCACAGCAACACGGGATCCGAGCTGCGTCTACAACCTACACCACAGCTCACGGCAATGCCAGATCCTTAATCCACTGAGCAAGGCCAGGGATCGAACCCGCAACCTCATGGTTCCTAGTCGGACTCGTTAACCGCTGAGCCACAACGGGAACTCCCATAGTTTTTATTAAAAACATGGAAGGCATATTATGAACCCCTATTGTTCAATTATATCTACCTTTGGTTGCAAAGAAAAAATCAAGTTGTACAAAATACGATCCACATGATAAATCTTCAAACCAAATTGACTGAACTTTGGACATTTTACTAGAATCCCACAAAATCATTTGTTTTTCATAATTTTTTCTTATTCCACTCAAAATCAAAGTAATCAGTATGCTGAAACTACAACATACAAATGTGACGTGACTTCCAACAGCAATGCAAAAACTTTTGAACTAAGAAAAGGAATGTTATTGATCACAAGCATTCTGCTTTCAGTGCTCAATATTGCACCAGTTTTTAAGGGCTTTTCATTATAAAAATGTTTTATTACAATAAACTTTAGTTTTGCAACAGAGATTTTATCATGTAACTAACCACATAGTGCACTATTAAGATCATGCTGGAATTTGTTTTCCTTTCTTGATAAACAACTGAAACTATAGTCTCGCGTCATTGGATGATGGTGGCGTCTGCAAGCCCTGCCCCTTCTCCTGAGGGACATAGCACAAGCTTTCTGAGAAGAGGATGAAATTTCTTTTTATTTTTTTACATCCAGTGTTTAAAATCAAGATCTAAATAATAAATTTTCAACCAAGTAACTGTGCAAGTTAAGAATTCAAGCGTTCAGTCAATGAGGGCTAGCTGGGAATTCCAGTGCTATATTTGAACTGTGGGTACACTGGGGACATTGTTTAAAATTTCCTAGTCTGAGTTTCATTACCCCAAAACTTAGAGTGTTTAGGAGTCTTAAAGACATAGTGATAACAATAACAGCCTGATATTTATCAATAGTTAAGTGTGCAGGGCTTCACTGCTAGCACAACCCATGCCTTTGGGTAAATTAGGAAAGATGATCTCTCCTGGCAATACAGGCCTCCCAGCCTGAAAAAATTGCATTCCCTCTAGATGGTGTCAGTCAGCTCCAGATGCTGCCAGGAATACTGGGCTGAGTGCCCCCTCACAGCTTCTTGTGTCTCTGACACAACCTGCATGACTGTGTTTCAACCCCTCTAACCCCACAACAACCCCATGATAAAGGTGCTTTCATCCCATGTTAAGCAATGAGGTAAGGGAAGCATGGATAAGTTAAATAATTTGCCAAATTCACACAGCTCATAAGTGGTAAAGGGTTTAGAACCAGGCAGTCTGACTCCATTGTTCACATTTGTCCCTAGCATTTCGATGCTGCCTCCATGTAGGTCTCAAATATAATATTTGTCTAAGGTGAAAGAATTCATGAATAAATGGGCTGATGAATAGGTATGTTATTAATATGACCTATGCAATCATTTTTAACATTGCTCCGTATTGATTACCGAATGGCTAACATATGCTAGGGGTTGTATGTTGAGAGTTTCTTTCTAAGCAGAATGTAGATTTTCTTTTACTGAACATTTAGACATAGGATAAATATGGAAACATCTATCTCATTTTCAGACTCTGTATGTCCATAATGATATTTCATCTAGATCTTTTATTTTCCAAATAAAACAAAGTCCTAACTGAACTTTTTCCCAAGTACAAGGAGTACAACTTTAGTCAAGTTGTCAGACTGTGTAATGTCATCAGCAATATATAAAAACAGTGAAAGAAACAGTCTTGCCTGGTATTGGTGTGCATCCATCCACCTGTGTGCAAAGTACCTAATACAGAAGACTGAGACTTAGAAAGAGTAAAAACTGTTAGACCATCAGTGGGATTTCCACTTTGGACACCTTTATATAATACTGTTCCCTTTGTAATGCTAATGTGTCAGATACTGCCATATTCAGGAAAAAGACTTATAAAAAACAAAACCATAAAATGATAAAAAAAAACAGCAGTTAAGTACAAATGGCTATGATGAATGTGTAGTTTATTAAATGACTGGTAATAAGATTAATTTGTTCCTTTCTTGCCCGAGAGATACTTAAAGTAATTGAATATTTGAAAACTGCACTGTCATCACTTTATGCTTTTGATGATGTCATGGAATAGTACCACAGGCTGGAATATGCTCAGCAGGTTTTTATTTTTAACTTTAGAAAAAAAAACTTGGTATCTCCCTTGCTATTATATTTATCTATAGGCTACTGGTCACCACCCATGATTTTGCAATATGCTGTGGTCTTTGCATAATCAAAATAGACGTCTCTAAATAAAATGTCTGACAATTTCAATAAGTTCAAATAACTATGTATCAAAGTATTCTGCAAAAAAAATGTGGCAGTACCATAAAATATACTTAAGGAACTTTGTGGCATAAACGGGTTGATGGATCCCTGCAGTGTGCACTAAAAGGAGAAAGTAAAAGCACACACACACATTACTGCAAAACATTTCAAATGCTTAAGATTACCAACATGCTCTTCAAACACATCTTCCCATCTTAGAGACTGGAATTTGGAAATCTTCTTTTTCCTATTTATCCATACCCTCCAAAGTAAAATCCTCTTACCTTTGTAGTAAAGAAGGTATCCTTACCCACTAGTCACTTCACAAATTTAAATGACTGCAGTCTCCAGGGATATCCTCTACCCACCTGTGTGCAGCAACAAACCTTCACAAATCTAAGACCTTAAAAGTAGCTCCCAAATTAGAATCATCAATTCAGTAAATACTCTTGGGTCATTTGCCTTAAGGTTATATATTTTCATTGTGTACTCACGCATCAAAATAAGCATAGTCAATAAATTAGTAACATACTTTTACTGCTAGATGCTATTAGCTCTCATGGGGCAGATTATGATGACATCTGAAATATTATTCTCATTAATATATTTTCACTTAATTTAGCAATAGTGCCTCAACTTTAAAAAGGGTGGTGTATTTTAAGTTTTAGAAAGTGTCTTATTGAATACAGCAAAGTACTAAAATGAGAATTTCTGTAAGGATTTATTTTGTGAGTTCCTGTCGGGTCAGTAAGTATGGTGGTTTACTATGAAGAAATTATAAATGGGTGTACTGATATCCGATAATTAGAAAATGTATTCCACATATTGTAAGTAGGTTCCTAATAATGGCCCCAAAGAGCTTGTTTCAATTGACAGCTGAGTAGAATTTTGGCAAATGGTCACTAGTGGCATCAAAAGTTGATGCACTGCTCAATGCTTAACATCAACCAAGGAGACACTAGGAGACATTAGACCTACTATTTTCAAAATGTCAGGCTTTAGACTGATCTGTACTCGTGCCATTAGGGCTGAAATTCAGATTTGTAAAAATAAGGCTTCAAAGGATAAAAATCACAAATCAATTTATAATGGTTAGATTTCAATGGGAATTTTTATGGTCAAAGACAATTAAATTATTCACAAGAAAAATGTAACTGAGTAGCTATTTTAATATCAAGTAAATACCATCATTTATGTTAAATCAAATAGATCATGTTCAGTTAATTAGAAATTTTCCAGATGTCACCTACAAGATGCTTATAAACACTTAACAGGAAAACACAGAGAGAGGTTTGTGACAACTTATGCAATGATAGAACACAAACTTTTCATCAACAATTTTTCAAGTTCGGTTTTATTTTGCATTTTTTCCTCTCTTGCAAAGTTTAAGGCATAAGACAATATACCAAATGGATAAGATTTAAGAGAGTGAAATGTTTCTACTCTTTAAAAAACTGTTCATTTGCAAAAATAATTTTGATAGACACAAAGGCAGTCAGATATGTAATTCACACATTCAGATAAGTTTGGATGAAGAATTTTTTTTTGGAAGCTAAAACTTAGGGAAGGGAGCTAATACTATGGCTTTTGCAACTTCCTTATTTGATACTGTAAAGTTTTCATTTTATAAATGAATAATAATGAGCCTGAAAAAAATCTAAGCAGCATGCATTTCCAAGTGACATTTCACAATGTAATTAATTTGAGTGTCTCCCTGGGGCCAAAAAGTTAGTGGAGAGGGATTGATAACCAGACATTGAAGGATTTTATTTAGAAGATGTAGAACAGCACATATTGCTGAGGGGAAGATCAGTAACAATTAAGCTTAATATGCCAGCTTCTAAAGGTCTGGTTTCACTACTGATTAAGCTG
Source organism: Catagonus wagneri (assembly GCA_004024745.2). Taxonomy (NCBI): domain Eukaryota; kingdom Metazoa; phylum Chordata; class Mammalia; order Artiodactyla; family Tayassuidae; genus Catagonus; species Catagonus wagneri. Next base: position 29,272,678 of record PVHT021183696.1, on the reverse strand, counting down.
CTGTCATCTGTCATCTACCTCTACCTTTAGTGACACCTGTTACACAGATGAATGTGAAAAAGGAATTTGTGCTTTTTTATATTAAAAAAAACTTTCTACACTTAAAACATACGCACACATACATTCAAGTATTTATTGCAACACTAGCATCACAAGAGATTTCAATAAGGGTAGCTGTGCTCAATTTTCCTGTAAGACACTATTCATTCATACTAGACTTTTAAGGAGGGTGAATGCCATATAAATTGTCCGACAATAGGACAGAGAAAGTCGAAGAAAAGAAAAACTCAAAGCAAAGTCTGTGGAAACTTGTCAGTTCTGCTCCATTTCCTTTGCACTGTCTCGACCGACCTAACTGGACACCTACTGTGTGCACAAACCTGCGATCACTACAATAAACACCTCCATCCAACTCGAGAAGACTTCATCTTCTGAGAAGTCCCCAACTTGGAACGAGGTGTGTAAAGCAAAGTCCCCTGGTCTTTGTCAGCCCTCCTGAGAACAAAGGCTGTGTGCCCTGGGTCGGTGAGCCACCCACAGGGAATAGGAATGGCCTCAGAAATCATTCCAGTGAACCCCCTGCGGGCTGGGACCCAAGTGGAGCCAGGCCAACAGGGGGTGGCATTTCTGCAGTGGCTCTTCTGTCTCGGGGCTCCCTCCACCTCCGCGGTACCACACCCCTTCTACAGGCACCAGCCTTGCCCTGTGGCCAACTCTCTCACAAAGAAAGTGGAAATTAGTCCTAGAAAACGCTGTACTTGCTCAGGATGAAGAGGAGCTCGCTGCGCGGCTACTAAACAGGCACTTAAAAAACAACAACAAAAAAAAAACCATAAAAACAAAAAAAAAACTTTTTGCTCTGTGTTTAGCGGGGACCAGGGAGAAAGCAGAACAGTCAATTTCCCCCCACTTCCTCTGGCCCTCTACCTACCCTGCACCGTTTTCCATCTCCCCATCCCCCAGCCCCAGAGCCTCCACCCCAAGGCAGGCTGACTCTAACCACCCTCCCCGGTGCCCCCCAGGACCACCTGGCTCGGCCGCTCCGCTCAGCGGGCGGTCCGGGACTCACCGCTGACCACCCGGCGGCAGAAGGCTCCGTGGCCGCAGAGCAGCGCGGCGCCCAGCAGCAGGGAGACCACGCGGCTCATCGCGGTGCAGCGGCAGCAGCAGCAGCAGCGGCAGCAGGTGTGGTGTGGAGCAAAGGTAGCCTCTGCCTGCTGCGCAGCCAGGATCTAACACCACAGCCTCCCTGCCCCCTGCCGGGCCCTACACCGGCCGCCTGAACCCAGCTGCCCGAACCGCAGCACGCATCGCCTCTGGCTGGTGCTGGCGCCCTGGTGCTGCGCGCGGGTGTGCTGGGCTGGAGCGCACGACCCTGCTAGCGCGCGTTTCGGAAGAGGCAACAAAAGTTAGGGGGTCCAATGTCTCTCCCAGAGATGAAGCCTGAGAGCAGGAGCTTGGGTTTGGACACCACCCCCTTTGCCCCCTTCCCTTGGGCTCTGGCTAGTAAAGGACTGAGCCCATATGCCCTGGTTGTGACTCCCACAGCAGCGGCAGCGCTGCACTGGAGACGCCCTCTTATATACCCACAGCCCGTGGTTCCAACCCCTCGCTAGTAATAATTTTTAACTACTTCGTCTCTCCTGTTATGCGGAGCATCCTGGCCCCTCCCCTAAAAACTGGAGCCACTTTGAAAACAGTCCAGTCAGCAGCCCCACCTCCTCCTGGTCTCCTCTTTCCATTCCCTAGCAGACTCGATACTCATTTGTGTAAAACGTGACAGCTTTGCTATTAAACTCTGGCAAAAGTTGGATCCATTTGGTTTTCTCACAGATTAATGTCCACTGGGGATGCCAAGTTGTGGGGCCTTTCTTTTTTTGTGCTAAATTGCTTGATCATATGTATTGCTAGATGCAGGGCACTAGCCACTTTTTAAGATGGATTGGCGGAGTGGGAGCCAAAACCACCTCAGTGAATTATATAATGTGGCAGGTTTTTCCCCACCTAGGTTCTGCAATTAGATTACTTCCAAGCAGGTTGTTTGACTAAATTGCCACCGGAGTAAATTGAAGAGAATATTTGAGGCATAGTTTTTCCAACTGATTTCATTCTCAGTATTTTGTAGCTCCAGAGAAAAATATCAACACAAAATACATTTTCTAAATAGTCTGGAATCTCCTGGATATAAAGGGACATATTTCTTTGTGATATCTATCAGTGACCTATGGTTTAAATTAGAAGTAAACTGATCTAAAACCTACAAAGGTGCTTTTCCATAGCCTGACTTGGTCTTTATTATAACAGCCCACACAAGGACTAAGTTTCTTAGAGTACTGAAAAGAAGTTCACGACAGTTTCATCTATATCTAGTCCACGATAGGAACCCAAGGATGCTCTCATAGTGAGCTTCGGTAGAATTGGTATTTTGCCATTATAATGGTTTAAATGTACCCAGATTTGTTAAATAAAATCCTTTGGTTTTAATGGGTGGTACATTTACCTGTAACACCTCCCTGTCTTTGGTTTTCATAAACCACAAGTACACCCTAAACATTTGTTGGACTGTTTTCTTGGAAAGGAATGTCAATCTTGCCCTAGTAAAATCTTATAGAATAAGGAATTTTAACAATTAAAAAGATCTTAAAGATTATTAAGTCCACCCTACTCCAAAAGGTATAAATAATTCCAAAATAATCATGCCTATTATTTTATTTTCCTTATATAGCTATAAAAATACTAACATATTCCAGTGCCATGGGCAATTAATAAATCACATAAAGGATATGGATTCTGAATGGAAAGCATAAATCCTCAAAGCAGTGGAGATACATGAGGCTCAGCCCCGTAAATCATGACAAAGAGCGTCACTGGGTGTGGCCGCGGTCAGAAAGTTGCTCCAGCAGCTCCCAGCTCAGTGTGGAGGAAGCAATGTAATAATGACTGTGTGTATAATACTGGGAGGGTGAACGAGTGTCAAGGTTAGCACGGAGGGCTGAGGAATTAGGTCTTTTTGCAGGAATTCTCTAGCTGCCTCCAGTTGGAGTGTGATGGTCCTCATTGGCTCAGGACCTGAGCCTGCTCCAAACACCTGCAGAACCAAGTAGGATTCTGAATGGGAGCTCCTTTCTCTTTTCATGTCATCTTACCCCAGATACCCGTGTGACTCAGAGCTATCATGGAAAGGTCCCTGATTGGGAAAGAATGCCAGTGGATTATAAAATAAACACTGGGTAAAATTTTCTACATACGGATGACCTCCCAAATGGCTCTAATGCCTAAAAAGCCGGCAAGACCTTGAAGCCGTTATTGGCCAGGGGGAGCCCAGTGGTTTTCCTACTTCAGAAAATTCAAAATATATTAATAACTATATCCTCAATAAGGTTGCAAAAGCTTCCTAGTATAGTTCTTATCTTTAGGATTACATCAGTTTAGGTTGGTCACACCCATTAATTAGGGCTACGCAACAGCTATTCTGGTATCTGTCTGACTTATCAGAACAACAAATTATTAAAGGCACTTTTTAGATATGTTTTTAAGGAGACCAGCTGATAAGACCAGGTTTTTTCTTTGTTCCTCCATCACTAAAAAAAAATAGATGGATCATCATTAAATTCAGAAAGCATGTTTTGGGTAGTCATAGAATATCAGTGGCACTTGATTTTCTCTTTGAAGAGCATGCAAGAGAGAGTCTCTCTTTTTTTATATATATATATATACCACAGTAGAAGACAAACAAAATTTTTAACATTCCCTTTTAAAAAGGTTATAAAGTTACTGGGAGTCAAGGGAAAGCAACAAATATTACTTTTTCAAACAAATGACTTTCATTGTTGTTCCCTGTGGATATGCACAAAGGTATCACAAGAGACAAATGACTTTCTCACAGAAAATACATTTTAGTTCCAGAAGTTTAACTGCTTTTGGATCAGTAAGGAGATTAGGACTCCCTCCAAAGAAACCAAGAGAGCCCAAAGTTATACAAGGAATGTTTGTTCATGTGTAGAACTGGGCTTTCAGATTCCCTGAAATCAAGGAGTAACAAAGCCATGTGGCTGGCAAATCAGGAGACACGTCTGTTGTCAGTTAAGATTCTTTGTCCAGTTAAAAAAAAAAAAAAAATCCAATGATAACTTCAAACTGATGAGGCTAAGGCGTTTATCACTGATTTGACAACCCAAAACATCTCTCGTCCAGTCTCCAAACAGAAAGGTGATCTCAGTAAGAGTGATCCCAAAGATATCTCAGGCGTGAGTCAAATGCTCAGTCTCCAGAAGCTCTGAAGCATCAACTGAACAACAATATTTGGAGTCCAAAGTCTTGAAAAGTGACATCAGGGCCCTTAATAGTACACTAAGGGATCTGTATGCCCCAAATATCCAACTTACTCCTTCATTCTCCCTATTCCTATTCAAATGTGATCCCAGTGAGCATTTGTTCTGTATGTCCATTAATAAGCCTCCAGGACAGACAGTCTGAATTCCAGGCACTGAGTTGCATTCAGTGGCTTCTCACTTGGGCAACTCTATATAGAGGCTTCAGCCTCAATCACAGCAGGGTTCACCATGTGTGTTCTGGAGCAGAATGTGACAAATGTGGTTTGCTTGTTCAGTTTGGGCTGCTATAACAAAGCACCATAGTTGGGTGGTTACAAACAACAGAAATTTAGTTCTCACAGTTCTCGAGGCTGGAAGTTGGGGACCATGGTATTGGCATGGTCAGCTTCTAGAGAGGGCACTCTTCTGGGTTTCAGACTGTCAAATTCTGGTTAGGTTCTCACATGAAGGAAAGATGGCTAAAGAGCTCCCTGGGGTCTCTTTGATAAGGGCACTGTTCCCATTCAGGAGGACCCCACTCTCAACTCAATAACCACTCCAAGGTCCCATCCCCAAATACTATCACATTGGGGGTATGATTTCAACATGTGAATTTGGAGAAGGATACAAACTTTCAGTCCATGGCAATGGGCTACAAAGGGGATTTGTTTAGAATTATCACAACTTTATATTAATGTAGTTATTGGAATCCAAACATAACTAATTTATTACTTCTATTGGACTTTATTTAAAGATGGTAAATGATTCTTCTGAGGACTCTCAATAACACTGCCAGGATATAATAAAATACATAATTGAAAGTTAAAAAATAAAGCTATTAGAATAGAACTGCTTCAGCAGCAAGCAAAAACTGTTTCTTCCTTTTTTTTTCTTTTCCCTAAATAATGGTTAGCTGTCACTTCCAAGAAGAGACCACTGAATCCAAAGTTTGTCCTCTCAATTCTTCAGAGGTTACACCTTGGCATCTGTGCAGGCCTGTAACTGGCTCAGATGCAGGGATGAGCAGTTGGTCAAATTCCCCGCAGATTGACTTGTTCTTGTCAAAAGCATGTCTGTGCTATGGAATCATGACCTGCCTCCTTGAGAGCTTGGTTTGACTCTTCCTCATAAGTCCAGGAAAAGCCGGTTCCTTATGGGGCTATCTTAGGAGCGTTGCTCACCATGCTGTTTGAAATTAAATGAATTAGATACACTACAAAAACCTGCCTTCCTATCATTTAAAGTTTAAATTAAGGAACTATTGAGTATGCCATGCGTTTTGACCATTCAGGTGATGAGTGTAAAAATACTTATGGAACTCAATTACTAGAAGTATACGTTATCAGATCTGAAGAATATGAATTTATGTGCATGTATAATTAAACATATACTCAGTAAATTAAAATTTCCTTTTAGTACTTCTCTATTAATTGAAAGGAATGCACCACTGTTACCCATCTAGCATGGGCCAATATTCTTTTTTTTTTTTTTTTTGTCTTTTTGCCTTTATGTAGAGCTGCACCTGCGGCATATGGAGGTTCCCAGGCTAGGGGTCTAACAGGAGCTGTAGCTGCCGGCCTTCGCCACAGCCACAGCAACGCGGGATCCGAGCCGCGTCTGCAACCTACACCACAGCTCACGGCAACGCCAGATCCTTAACCCACTGAGCAAGGCCAGGGATCGAACCTGCAACCTCATGGTTCCTAGTTGGATTCGCTAACCACCGAGCCACGAAGGGTTCTTATTCTAATCTTGGCTAAATACTACATCTGGTCCTCACATACATTAATACTCACAAGCAAAACTGAGCTAAGCCAAAGAAAGTATGAGCTAAAGTCATCCTTGCCCCAAATGTCTGGCCTGAATTGTCTAGGTATGTAATTGACAAACTCTTCATTGAGTATCGTAATATGGAAAAACTTACTTGGCTAGCAGAACCATTAATCCAAATTTTTAGTCAATATGAACATCGGCAAATTTCTTCATTTTTTTGGTTTTCACTGTATGTACACTGTATGTACTGAAGAAGCTCTGTGCTTCCTGACTGAATGGCATTCTGCCCCAAGACCACTTATTGCATAAATTTTTCAAATCTTAATCTTTGTGTGTATTAAGAATTATCTCCAGCCAGAATACGTCATAATATATATAAATATGTATACATACATGCTAATTTTCCAAATGTTTACAGATCCAAGTTTAATTTTAAATGTCAGTAAATTCATAAAACTTTTTCCATCTATTTTTGATCAATTATGTACTTAAAGAACAATTGTTATAATGTGGGGTCATGAAAAATATGTTTGTTAAATTTAAGGTTTTATAGTTAAAGAGGGTGGGGATCATTAAACTATTTCTAAAGTCTTTTTCAGGTTTATAATTCTCTCTCTCTAAAGTTAGGAAAATCTAACACTTTTCTGCCTTCATTTTTTCCTTTCTTCCTCCCTCCCCCCTTTTCTCCCTCTCTTTCTATGAAAAGGAAATGCCAATTTATGACGAATGGGTATACTCTGTTATTTGATTTCCAAGTTAATCAGAAGATAGGTGCCCTGGAAAATTTTCCATGATCCTTTGAGTAACAGATCGATATATCGCAGATGCTACGCAAATGGAAAATCCAAACAAAACAAAATAAATCTGAGTGCCAAGTTAGTGAAAGAAAATCTAACTAAAAGACCATAAAACTGTAAATGAATATTTGATAAGCCCAGATTTTTTTCTATGAAAAGTGCTCCATTTTATTTAAAAGGAAAGCGTAATAGGAAGAGGAATAGCTAAAGACCTAGAAAACATAAAATATTCCTTTATTGTATTCACAAATATTCAGTGTTTCTCCAAATATATCACATGACTAGAAAACATTGGTGCCAGAGTAGCCATGATAGCAATAAGCTGGGTTATGTGGAATGACATATAGAGAGAATCTGGGGCAAAACAAAGCTATTAGGACAAAAAATCAATTTAAATATCCTTCTAGAGATATATCTGTCACTTCAGTATTTGTTCATACACTCTTTCTAAAGGTAAAGCCTTATGTGCCAAATGCATGTGTATACTGCAGCACAGTAAAATGGAAATTTTGGGAAAAGCAAGGAACATACTGTCAGGTAATGTAGCTATCGGCATCCATATAAGTTTCTTTATCCTCTAGACTATGCTTTTTAAAATATATACAAGCTATCATTTATTTATAATAAAGTCTAAATACTCTGCATTGTAAAGAAACACTTTTAAAATAAACCTGAACAGAAAGGGGAACAGAGGCAAAAGTACATTTCTACTGTCAAATCCTTTAGAGAAGAAAAAAAATAAACTGACCACATTATATAAAGAATTGATGCTTAATATTTCTCTCCAAAGAGTGGACACAAAGATTCATAAGGCACCCTTAATTTTCAAGAGCTTTCAAGAACATCAGAGAGGCAAGAAATCACCAAGAAATATACTAGCTAAATACCTTCTACTTTTTTTCTAAAAGGTAGGAGTCATTGAATGTGATACTAATTTTTTAAATGCTTTAGAATTTTAAAGATTTGTGAAGTCAAATAATATAATAGTCACAAAAAGATATAAAGTTCTTAATACAAAACTGGGATGATCACTGTGGAATCAATCAGGTTTATCTCCACTGGGGCTCATTAGTATGTAACTCCAATGACTTTGAAAAAAAAAATACGTACTGGGAATAAAATGGGGGGCAGAGGTAGCCCTGGATATCTTCATCCCCTAATCACCCCCCTGTCGACATCAACCCTTCCTTAAACACACTGCTTCACATGGCTTACTCTCACAAGCTGAGGGCCACTAGAATGCTGGGGTCTTCTGCCAGACTCTGCACTGATTTCTCTAACCCAAGTAAACAGTTCAGGGGGCTAAGATGCTCTTTATGATGACCATAAAGGAAGTGAGGACAATATTCTTCTCTTTCTGCCTAAATCTTCAGAAAGGCCTTCCTTGACAATGTAATTCAAGTTCACTACTGTTTATCTCTCTCCCAGTTTATTTACAACTGCACTGGTTATTCATTCAACATACATTTAATGAGCATATATTAATCTTTTTTCTGTTAAAATTGGAGGTATCCTTGTTTAGTTGTTTAATGTTTGTCTGTCCCTACTAGGTTATAAATTCTGAGCTAGTTTCTACCAGTAAGTAGCTGATAAATATTTAATAGGTAAATAGATGAAAGGCTGAATGAATTTCTGAATTATGTTTTTTCTTTCTTTCTTTTTTAACCTTCACCTGAAGCCAGCTATTGGTACTTCTCCCTTTTCCTTGTCTGTTCATAGGAATGAGGGTGGTGTGGGTGGGGGAGACCTTGGATAGTGGCATCCAGCATAAGAAGGACAATTCCTTCTCTTCCATGTTACCTCAATCCCTTGTCAGAGATGAAAGGAGGCTTCTGCAATTCTGAAGAACTCTCCAAAGCCTTACATTCCTTTACTGATACTGAAGGATGTTAGGCTTGCAAAGGGAGAGGTTTTCTACATTACTCACATTCAAGGATCATAGTAAATTGGTTCAACTACTATAGAAAATAGTATGGAGCATCCTTAAAAAAGCTAAAAATAGAGCTACCATATGTTCCAACAACTCTACTCCTGGGCCTATATCTAGAGAAAACCATATCTTGAAAAGATGCATGTACCCCAATGTTCGTTGCAGTGCCATTTATAATAACAAAGATAACGGAAGCAACCTAAACATCCACTGACAGAGGAATGGATAAAGAAGATGGGGTATACATCCACAATGGACTATTACTCAGCCATAAACAAGAATGAAATAACGCCATTTGCAGCAACATATATTGACCTTAAGATTATCATATTAAGTTATGTAAGTCAAACAGAGAAAGACAAATATGTTATTACTTATATGTAAAAATCTTCAAAAAATGATACAAATGAACTCATTTACAAAACAGAAACAGACTCACAGGCTTTGAAAACAAACTTATGGTTACCAAAGGGGAAAAGTGGGGGGAGGGATAAATTAGGAGCTTGTGATTAACATACACACGTTACCATACATAGAAGAGGTAAGAAGCACCTACCACATAGCACAGAGAGCTCTACTCAGTATTCTTTCATAACCTTGGTGGGAAAAGAATCTGAAAAAGAAAAGATATATGTATATACATAGCTGAAGCACTTTTTTGTACATCTGAAACTAACATGATATTGTAAATCAACTATACTCCAATATAAAATTAAAATTAAAAAAGAATCTTAGTTTAAACCTTTCCTTCCTATTCTACAGAGATTGTGGAGTCACCTTCATTTTAGCTACAGATATTTTTTATGAGAGAGCATGAACACGAATCCAAAATTCAGATGTATCTTCCTAGACGATGATGTTAGAGACTGAATTTTTTGTTTTTCCATTTTCACATAGCTATCCACTCCCGTCAAGTAATGTCTTCCATGAATATGGTGACCACATATCCTGATTTGCCTGGCAAAAGTTCTCCTTTACCCAGAACAATGCCTGTCTACACCTTGATGGCTATAACCTCCTATATGAAGCTTATTTTTTAATTTATAGAAAAAAATTTTTCCTGCTCTGATTTTTTAAAAATATTATGCTATATTTCTTCTCCAATAGTTAGTTGGGTACCTTATGTCTTTTTGTGTAGACACATCAATCTCCTTTAGGGAAGATTAAATGTCATAAAACATCCTGTATCCCAGCACTAGGAATTCAAAAATATTGACATCAATTAAGAGCTTTCAAAAACCTACAGACACTAGGAATTCATAAATGTTGACGTCAAAAAGTACAGAATATTTTATCTATATGAATGTTAATATAAATTATTATCCATATATTTGTTATACATCGTTCACTATGTAAATATAAACTACTGAAGACATCTTAAAAATATCAATAGAAAACATGCAGTTATTGTTCAAATGGTTACCTGGAGTTCATGCCAAAATTATTACAATATAAAATTTGTTTATATCCAATTGCTGTGAACATTGAATTATAATTATACCTATTCTTTTGGTAAGCCCCACAACTGCAATTTCTAGTGTGGTGTTGAGGTAAAATCAAAAAGAAACAACACTAAAACCAAGTGGCCATAATGACCATGCTTCCTTCCAAAAAAACCTTAGAGACATTTTGTGGAACACTTAGGATTTATAAAACACACTCTGAAAACCAGAGTTTCAATCAATAAACAGCTATCACATCCTGAACTAGGGGTCAAAATGTTCACAATCTACCAAAAGCAAACAAAGCTAAAATAGATGAAAAAAGGATTTTGAGATTCAGAAAAAAATGGAGAGCTGACACATTTTATTTGATAACCAGCATAATGATGCAAATATAACTGGGTATTCTAAATCTATATGATTTTAAGGGGGAAAACCTCCTTAAAATTTTTGAACCCTTGAGAACTTCATATTTCTCACTGGATTTATGAAAATTAAAAAAGATTATTATCTAGCCAAATATGAACTGTCTTTTCTGTTTCACCTTTAATGTCCTAGTTTCCAATTGCTGTTCTAAGTTGTCATAGCAACAAAATGCTATTTTCAATAAATTTCAGTAGAAAACCTGTGCAGAACACCTAATTTATTATAAGTGGAATGCATTCAGTTGGTTGCATGTATGACAGATTTTTTACTTTTTTAAATAATTATTGGATCATATCATTCCTGATGACTACTACTTCTTAAAACTTTTATGACATAAAATAACTTTTACAGTTCATAGACACTAAGAGGAATAACTTCAGTGCATACATACCTTTAGTCAATCCAAAGAGTTGACTGGAATTTAGGTTTTATCTTCCCCTAACCCCTGTACACTCAGTTACCCTATAATATCATCAACACGCTGTCTGAAATATAGATTTCTCAGACATTATTTTAGTTTAATTTGCTTCCACTATATATACATACATACATATATATATATATACATATATATATATATATACACACACACACACACACTCTTAGAAAACATAAGACAAATGTTAGAAGAAAAAAATTTATCCATAATGCCACCATCATAAGCTCCTATTTAAAGAATACACAGGTTTTTACATGTTCTACTGCTCAAAAGCTTTCAATTAAATACCGTCCGATACAATAAAATTTGAATTCTTTTGTCTTGCATCCAAAGCCCTTGAAAATTTGACCCTCTTTACCTTTGTAGATTCATTTCCAGTTCCTACCTTCACAAATCAGCCAGCACCACCAACCAGGTGACTGACAGTCTCTACATTTTCTCACCTAAATGCACACCTCTATTTTCCCCACCTTTCCATGGCTGCCTCTCTCTATGCCTATCAAAACCAGTGGCTCTTCTTTTCTCAAAAAGAGCCATCTCAGATCATTCTCTTGCCCTTCCCAAACGAATAAAACTTACTCATTTTGTCCTTGAATAAAATCTACCTTGTAGAATGTTTCACATTGTCAATTTTCACAAGTTACTTGGCTGCTTACATGTATGTATTTTACTTTCTCAACTGGAAGGTAAGTTCCTTCAGAAACTGCACCGTGTTTGGTGTGTCTTTTTTCCAACCCAGCAATAATGTTTTCTATGTAATTTACTATAAAAGCCTTCAGAGCAGAAGTCATGTTCCAGATCCTTTCTGCCTTCCAATTACATGCTTTGAGAATTCACTTTGCACCTCTGCCTTATCAGACATATAAGAACACTGTGGGGATTAAAGATGAAGGGATGTATTGTTCACTGCCTCTTCTTTTAACTGTATTATCTTCTTTTATCCCAGGTATTGTATCATTGTTACAAACAACCACTTATTTCATTAGTCACTTATCAAAGGAGACCTGAGCGTACACTCAAAATGTACATACAGAAAGTTGTAAAAAAATGGGTTCAGAGCTAGGAAACAATACCAGAAACACAAGTGTTTCTTTTTGCTTGACTACCAGCCCTGCCACCTTGAGGTTTCTTGGTAAAGCATAAGGAAACATTCTATATTCTCATTTCCCTTTCCTACACACCTAAGGAAGTCACCTGATATCCTTCCAGAAACATGATTATGTTACCAAGTATCCCCTATGGAAAACAGTCTACATTTGTCTGACTAACACCCACTTTCCACTCACAGGGCAACTCTGACAGCAAATAGAGGGTAAAAGTAGAGCTTCTAGGAGGATATATTAGTTTTCACACAAGTAGCTTAATTATTGTCATTAAAGTTAAAAAATAAATGTAATTTGCTTCTTGTACTTATATTAATGCACACAGTCAACCAAAAGCCTTAGGCATTGCAAATTTTCTTCTCTGAGCATTTAAAAAAGTTAAGCTTTATTGATTCATTGTATGAGTAATTTGGAATCTCATTCTTTGATATACCACCATAGAATTAAAATATCATACATTCTGTATTATGTTGTTTTTTTTTTGAAAATTGTGGTCAGACTATAGACAGTATTTTATTGACTTAAACTTTTAAACCTTGATAGATTTATTACTTTAAGTCACAGTGTAGAGTAATAAATAATACCATTTTGAATATGAATTCTTTTCATTGGCACTTTAGAAGAGCAGAAAAAGAAATGCATACATGCTTACCAGAAGTAGCCTAACCACTGTGAGCTAAAGCCAAATTATCTTAGTAAAAAAATACACATACATGATCCAAAATATTTGGTTTGGTGTATTAGTTAAATATTAGCTGGGCTGTTAAAGCTAAATTCAGATCTTCACATCAGATAATGTTATTGGAGTCTATGAGTCTTTCTTTCTTTGGAGGAGAAAAACAATAATAATAATATCAGTTTATAGTTACTACATTCAGAACAGACACTGTTCTAAAAGGTTCACATATGTTGACTTACTGCATCCTCTCAAAAGTCTTATGACACCCTTGCTATCGCCATTTTGAAGATAAAGAAACTGAGGCACCAGTATGCTAAGTAACTTGCCCAAGGATTCACACAGCTAAAAGATGACAGCTGGTATTTAACTCAGGCAGTCAGGCTTTAGAATATGTACTTTAAAAGATTTTTTAATTAAATATGATATTTGTCTTTCTCTTTCTGACTTACTTCACTTAGTATGACAATCTCTAGTTACATCTACATTGCCACAAATGGTATTATTTTCTTCTTTTTTATGACTGAGTAGTATTCCATTGTATATATGCACCATATCTTAATACATTCATCTGTTGATAGACATTTAGACTGTTTCCATGCCTTGGCTATTGTGAATAGTGCTGGTATGAACATAGGGGTCCATGTATGTTTTGAATTGTGATTTTGTGTAGATATATGCCCAGGAGTGGGATTGGTGGATCATATGATAGTTCTATATTTAGTTGTCTGAGGAACTTCCATACTGTTCTCCACAGTGTTTTACCAATTTACAGAATATGTGCTCTCTACACATCAAAAAAAAAACCACCTCTCAAGAATAAGCCCTCATGAACAATAGATATAGAAAGCCTAGAACCTCCCCTAGTCACTGTTTCCCAAGACAGTAAACTTTTTATCCCATTCCACATACCTACTACTCTACCCATCACACAGCCATGCCAACTCTAGTCAAAAGTAAGCCAAAAGCAAGCCAATGATTCCCAAAGAAGATATAGATGAATTTGGTGAAATTTTCAAAATTTTTAATAGTTATATATTTACTTTTATGTGCATTCAGAAATCAACATAATTAGCACATCCAAAATAAGATCTTACTGATATTACTACTTGAACGAGGCTGAATAAAATAATGAATAATTTAGATAGAAAAATATTAAGTAAATAATAGGACAAATGGGGCCAAAATTTTGGAGACGGCAGGTGGCCAACTTCAGTGGTGCTTTCTTCCGAGAGCTAAATCTCCAGATAAACCAGCCCTGGAGTGTGTCAGTTAAACTCAAGCAGAAATATTCTTGCTGTTTCTCCTTTGCCACCATTTCTTATATGAAACTATGAGCTCTCTTGTGTCACAACCACCCAGGGTCACCCAGGCAGTCATACCCATTTTTCGTAATATTTCCAAATAGAAGCCTACCTAGAACACAGTGAGGCTCACATCTCTTTTATTCTGAGAACACCTTAGCCAGGCCCTTTTGTGGAAGCCTGAGGAGCAAACAAGGATACACATGAATAGAGATGGAAAGGAAAAGAGAACTGTAACAGTTGGGAGACCAAAAAGGAAAGGCACCTGCTCTGTGCTGAGCAGTTTCTTAAGCATTGTACAACTAGCTAGCTTAACTCTCCAAATAACTCCCAGATGAAGGCATCATAGTCCCTCTTTTACAGATAAGGACACCAAAGCCCACAAAGCAAGCAGGGCGTGGCACCAGGCTCTTTGCTTCTGAAGTTAGAGAACTTCCACTGTACTGTGCGGTAGAGACTGAAGAAGGGAAACAATATCTAGAGGATGAAATGAAGTTGAAAGAGACCTTGAAAAGGTATATTTCAAATCCCCCCTCTAGTAGATTAAAATTTTAAATAAGGCAGAGCCAAATGGTCATACACCCAGGCCTACAACATGGATACTCAAATGGCCAGTTCAGTGCTCCCTCTAGCACTCTTTTTGGAAAGGCTTGGGTATTGGTTGGAAAGCAGAACTGAAGAAGATGCTTAAATTAAGTCAAATGGAAGGAAGCCCTGCTGTGCCAAGTCACAGAGTCAGTATACACCCAATGGCCAGCAGCCACGGAAACAATTTCTGCTGAATATGTTATAAAATAAATAGGTTCCTTCAGGGAACTCTCCAAGCAGTGTCATTTTATGATGTTGGAACCAAAAATACTGAGCACTTTAGCAGACTGACAGGGAGAGGAGTTAACAATTACCTCATCAAAATCTTTATTAGAAGTACTGCTACTTTATGGTAACACTGATTGGTACTTTTTACATTTTAAAAGCTGAGTAAATTTGGGTCTTCAGAGATGCACTACAACATTCTCCCCACTGAACTGCAATATCACCAATTTAAGGACCATTTTTGTCCTCATATCCCCCAAATGTCTTGCCCACGGTTGAGGATATTATAAACGTTTATTGAATTGAATCAAATGTGTTATAAAGGTTGAAACACCTGTGTAGGAATAAATGAAGATCCTCTAAATGTAAGTGAAAGAAAAAGCGTAAAATAAAAAAGCATTTGTATTTCTAACAGTTTGTATTTATCTTCTTTTATAGCTGTGTTTTGAGAACGCCATTACCATAAAAATAATTTTGGTCAATTATGACGAAAATTATGCCAAAATTATAACTCTGCTACTCAATGATTCATAGTCATATTTTACTTTCTTGATTGGTATTTTAATGCGTAATGATGCTATCAAGAGGCATATTAACCTACCTTTTAACTCTAGTCTTCTTTAGCCAAACTTATTTATAAAATAATACTAGACATAAACTTTCTGTTAATTTCTTTCCTTTTATGAGTATTTACCCTACTTTGTCTTCTAACACTTTATAATAAATTACAAAGCCATATTATCTAGAGTCAATGAGCATCAGAGATAATGAAATCCCAAGTCATCACAAGACTAAATACTTGAAATTCTATTTAGTTTTTATTTCCTTTTTTCCCCTTTGTAGTCATCACAAAAAATGTAAAGCTATTTCATTTAAAAGGTCACAATTTCACAACAAGGAACTAATAATGCTAATTCTGTAGCCCTGATCCTCTGAGGGCTGATCTCTGAGCCCCTCATTATAAATAATCATTTTAAGGAAATAAAACAGATGACTGTCTGTGGCCTACAATATGAGTGATTTTTGTTTTGCTTTTTTTGTTGTTTGTTTTTGTATAGTTCTACTCCTTCGCAGCTCTTTTCTCTACAAGTCATTTTCTAGCAAAGCAAGTTTTGGGTGAAACTAGAACTGTGAAGACTCTAATGGCATTTTGAGGAAATTGCCCAAGGGAACAAAGGAGAATATTGTAAAGGTAATAGCTTCCTCTCGGGATAAGTTTAGAATCCCTCCCCCCAAAGTCCACACCAACATTTCATTTGGCTAGAACACACTTAATCACCTGAGATAAATTGTACTACTTTTACAAATATTTATTCTCCACTCATATCTTCTATGGGAGAAGTAAAATTCTCTATTTAATTGATTTCAGTTTTTGGCCACATGTCTTACTTTGGCTAACAGAATGAGGGAGTATGGCAAGCCAAATAGAATAAAAACTTATACTGTGCATGGGGGGGTGGGTCTCCTGTTCTTTTGCACTTTAGATCTTTCCATAAGGAAAGATCTCCTGCAGTTGCTCCTTCAACCTGGGCTGCAGTCTAACAGACATGTGGCACCAACCTGACTCTCTGTGACAATATAGAACGAAGCTTCCACAGCCAGCCCACAGTGGGAATTAATTGTAGGTTGTTGTAAGTTACCAGCATGCTTTGATCCATTATTATGTACTGTCAGCATAGCAAACACTAACTAATACAGAAATTGACACCAAAAGTGGGTTGCCTGAAGGAAAATGTAAAATCTATGACACTGGTTTTGGGGCCAGGTGTGGGTGGCAGGGAAACTACACATTTTTAGAGATTATCCTGTTCTATTCACCACAGAATGGCTGGGGTCTGGAAGAGGTAGCTATGATGTAGAGATTATCACAAGATTTTCAACTTCAATGTCTTGATGCCATAAAAGCATACATCTTTGAGAAAAAGCGTCTTCGCTGGCATTGGAGTGAATGTATTTTGTGGGTGGAAGAAAGGAAAGTTAATATTTATTATCCAAAGAACAAATTATGAGTAGACTGTGTAATTATACCACAAATACTCCTTCTCCCTACCCTGTCACTGAAGAAGTACATATACCTTTCTACTCTTATTGATGTTTGCCTTGATTAGGTGGTTTGCTTTGACCAAAGGAATATGATGGGATATCAAATACTCAGAGACTTTAAATGCGCTTATGTGTTTTGGTTTGGCTTCTTTTCTATTGCTTTCTGCCATGAGAAGAATATGTGCTGGGAGTTCCCACTGTGGTGTATTGGGTTAATGAATCAGCTTGTCTCTACAGATGCACTGATTCAATCCCCAGCCTGGCACAGGGTTAAGGATCTGGTGTTGCTGCAGCTGTGGTACAGGTTACAACTCCTGCCCAGATTTGATCCCTGGCCTAGGAACTTCCATACGCTGTGGGTGTGGCTGAAAAAGAAAAAAATAAAATAAAAGAAGAATATTGGTAGTTAGCTAATGTTTATTCAGCCTATACCTCAGAGTGACAGATACACTAGACAGACCTAAATGTACCTGGAGTCTAGAGAAGAGATGCCTCAACCATCTAGCAGACCTGTGAGTAAGGAATAAATGCTTTTTGATGTGAGCCATAGAAGTATTGAGTTATTATATGACATTATCACAGAAAATCTGACTTATTTCACAATGACGTGTCAGTGGATCTACACACATGAGAAAACAAGTGACATCTCACCTGACTTGCCTACTTCCCCTTTTTCATGTTATTTCATAGGTATTTTTACAGTTTTATTTGTTGTTCTGCTTCATCATGCTGCAGAAAAAAACAGTTTTTTTCGGTGTCTGTTGTTTCAACCATATTGCCGGAGCATACCTAAAGAACTTTAGGAGATTCATAAATTGTTGACTTCAAGAGTTTATTCACCTAAATAAAGTTTATAGACCTTTAATCTGAGAGGATTTGTCTTCTATGATAAATTAGGTAGGTGCTACATTAGCCATTGCTTTTACTTGGTGAGCTAAAACACAAAACTTTTGTGATTGCATCTAGCAGCAACCTCATTAATTACCCTATATCTGTTTTATCTCATGATATCAATGTCTTCAGTTGAAATGATACATCTTCTGTTTTACAATAACCCTAAACGTCATTGATCAAAACTCAAGAGAAAAAAATCTTTGACAAACCAAGTAATTTAAATGAAAGAAGTCAGGCAGGGTAGATATTAGGGATTGAAGATTTAAGAATCCTCTTTTAGCTATTTACAGAATTAGCGAGAGGATTAGGCTGGCCCATAAGCACCTTTTCATGCCAAAATAGACACGAGGGAACCGAAACCACAGCTGGGATACTTGGATTATGTGTGTGACAACCCCTCGAGGAACTGCCAGCCAGATGCCCACAGAAAAGCCAGCATTCCTTGTACAGCAGAGACATGAAACTAATGATGCGTTCCATGATGCAGCCACTGAGATAAAACCATCTGTTGGGTTTATTCACCCACCATTTTTCACTATAGATGAACATTTAGAAAAAAACACGGCACAAAAAACAATTTACATGGAAAGTTTGAGGTATGTAGACACTCCCTAATGACGATACACATCTGCAAATTTGAAACTGCCTATCACTGTGCTGTCTTAGTTTGCACCATTCACACATTATGTCTGTGACCCCAGCAGGTTGAAAAATTAAACTGTTTGTTGCAGTAAGCCATCAGACTAAATAATTAGTATAAAATGTTGATGTGTCTCATAAGAAGCCTTGAGAAAAGTCAATCAGATTCATATCAGGAGTTTTTAAAAATCATGAACAAATGGCATTGCCCTACAGGATGGCTTTCTGATCCTATCAAATGAAGGATGAAAAACTGAAAAATTAGAAGTCCAACCATAGCCAACCTATTCTGAGTGCTCATATAGTAGTAAGACTCTTAATAGTGACTTCAACACAAAAGCCTTGGTGTTTTAGAAAGGCAGAACTTTTTATCACAAAGCAATATTTTAATTCAGATGTTGCCACACACTATCTTTTGTTTTGCAAATGTATCTGCCCAACAAAGCACTGTGGAGACTTATTTTCCAGTTAATCTACACTATAAGCAAGTAAATAATAACATTTTCTAAATCATTACAATTTAGAAAATATTTTACATAATTTAACAGGCATACCTCAGAGATATCACAAGTTCAGATCCAGCCCACCACAATAAAGCAAATATCACAATAAAATGAGCATGAATCTTCTGGCTTCCCCATGTATATAAAAATTATATTCATACTACACTGTAGTATATTAAGTGTGCAAGGACATGATGTATCGAATACAATGTACATACATTAAAAAATATTTTGTTGCTAAAAAAAAAAAATGCTAAACATCATGACCTTCAGGGAGTCATAGTAGTAACATCAAAGACCGCTGATCACGGATCACCATAACAAATGTAATAATGACAATGTTTGAAATACTGCAGCAAGAATTACCAAAATGTGACTCAGAGACATGAAGTGAGCAAATGCTGTTGGAAAAATGGTGCTGATAGACACTTAATACAGTGTTGCCACAAACCTTCAACTCGTAAAAAAGCAAAGCACAATAAAGTAAGGTATGTTTGTTTATTTGATTCTATTAACTATCCACTGTGTTAAATACTATCACCTGTGTTTAACCATGAGACCCCTGAGACAGGGAGAGAGATACGTCCCTTTCCTCCCGCCCCATCACAGAGCTGGTTCTAAAAAGTGAAGAAATTGTTTTTGTTTTGTTTTGTTTTGCTTACTTGTTTTTTATGGCTGCACCTGCGGCATACAGAAGTTCCTAGACTAGCAGTCCTATAAGAGCTGCAGCTGCCGGCTATGCCACAGCCACAGCAACACAGGATCTGAGCTACCTCTGCAAACTACACCACAGCTTTTCAGCAATGCCAGATCCTTAACCCACTGAGCGAGGCCAGAGATAAAACCCACATTCTCACAAACACAACACTGAGTTCTTAACCCACTGAGCTACAACAGGAACTCCAAGAAGTAGTTTTATTTACTAGTTAAATTATCATGATTTCCTTCTTCATATGAGTATTATATTGACAAAAGTTAAATATCCACTACATACACATAAATATGCTGTAAACATTTTCAATAATTTTAAACTATATTTTCTAATGTAAAATCAGATACGGGAAATCTTGAATTGCTCATATTAAGAAACTTGATTTCATAGCAAAATTATTTGACACAACACTGTTTGGTGAGATGAAGTTTTTATATTACGTAGGGCAACTATTTTCTTTAAAATCCGTTTGGCAGAAGATGCAGATAAATAAAGTTGACTTAAAGTTTTAGAAGCTTTAAGTATAACAGGAATGAACTTTTTTTCTGGGATGTAACTATAAATTTTTTTCTCTCCAGAAAAAAAATACTTTTACTGCTTTAAAACAGACTTTAAGGAACTACTTTAAGTATATGAATCCATATATTTGTTTTATTATAAATGACAGGAAACACGAAAATTACAGAGGACTATAAGAAAAATCGATTTCTACAAAAAAAAACAAGATATGATAGCAACACTTCAAAGAGTATTGCTAAGAGACAGGAAGAGTATCTTCTATTTAGTATAGAAAATGCAAAACATTTCCTTTCAATTGCAACTCAATTCATCTATAACTTACAATAATGAATCCATCCCTTGGAACTCTGGGAGAAATGAGCAATTCATCTTCTCATGCATGAAGGGGAAGAATCTTTGTGAAAATGATGTACCTCAGTTCCTTCTCCAAAGTTGGCAGCCCTCAGAGTCATTAAAAAGATGTACTTACAGGGTGGTAAAGTTGACCTTTGGCTCCCGTCCCACTTCTCTTTCAGATCCCTCCTACGCAGCCCCCTCCTGCCTTTTCCTCCGAATGTGCTGGATTCTCTTGCTAACAGTATCATCCCTCCAGATGGAATGTTTTGCCTATGTGTGTCCATTTACTTTATACGGGTCTTGAGGATAAATGTCCCTAAATTGTAAAGAATTAATATCTTAGAGTAATTGTATGCTGTCTGTCGCTATTTGAGTATGCTGTCTGTCGCTATTTGAATATGCAATCTATTTGTTTTTCATTAACATGAAATCAAAGGTATTTACTATGAAATGTCATCTTGTTTCAGTTTCCACCCCCAGTTTTCCTGGTTTTCACTCATCTCCCCAAAAAGCATCGTTCTTATTAGTCTTGTGTTCTTTCAGCCATATTTCAAGCATATACATGAAAAATATAAAGTCTATCTTCTTCCTCACTAGAATTTTTTCTCAAATAACTGAATAACATATGCCTTTTTAAAAAATTCACATCTTCTCAAGATTTTGCATTCAGCTATAATGAGATTCTTATTTTAAATTGTTAAAATATGCTTCATTTGTATTAACAGTATAAGAAAGTCTGTATATCTCTAAAAGTAGTTTAAATGTTGAATAGAACAATACCTAAGCAAAGGAATGCAACTCAAAATTACGAGGTATCATCTCACACCATTCAGAATGGCCACCATCAAAATGTCTACAAATGATAAATGTTGGAGAAGGTGTGGAGAAAAGGGAACCCTCCTACACTGTTGGTGGGAATGTAAATTGGTAAAACTACTATGGAGGACAGTGTGGAGAGTCCTTAAAAAACAAAATATAGAACTACCATATGATCCATTAATCCCACTCCTGGACATCTATCTGGAGAAAATCTTAATTCGAAAAGATATATGCACCCCAATTTTCACAGTGGTACTATTTACAAGAGCCAAGACCGGGGGGTGGGTATTACTCAGCCATAAAAAGGAATGAGATAATGCCATCTGCAGTAACATGGATGGACCTGGAGATAATTACACTAAGTCAGACCAAGAAAGGCAAATATCATATAATATCACTTATATGCGGAATAAAAAAGATAGAAATGAACTAATTTACAAAACAGAAATAGATTCACAGATATAGAAAGCAAACTTAGAGTTACCAAAGGGGAAGGGAGGGAGGGATAAACAGATTCACACTACATATAAAATAAACAACAAGGATTTACTGTATAGCACAGGAAACTATATCTTATAATAAACTATAATGGAATAGAATAAATATATATTTACATATTTATATAAAACAAAACTACTTGGCTGTACACCTGAAACTAATATGATACTGTAAATCAACTATACTTCAATTTTTAAAAAATAATAATACCTAATCAAATTACATAATCTGTTTAATAGAAATTTTTCCACTGGTGGGCAAACTGATGTGACATCTACAAGCAATAGGCAATTGCCCTTAACTGCAAGGCCAAACATATTGGATATACAGTCAATAGTAAACAAAAGAACTAGCTATTTTTTTTAAGAATGACAACATTTTAAGCAAACGTGTATGTTTAACTCAAAAGAAATATATCACTTCTTAATTGCATACTTAGGATTATTACACAAATAACAACTATTTTATGTAATCTCACAATTCATAAAATGAGCATGTGTCTGAGTATATAAAAATTTTCCAATCTAAGCAGAAAAGTCAGCCCTATAATTTAAACACTAGACTGCAGTTCTATTCAAGCCTTTTTAAAATATAAAATTTGCAAGAGTTCCTGCTGTGGCTCAGTGGTTAACAAATCCAACTAGGAACCATGACGTTGCGGGTTCGATCCCAGGCCTTGCTCAGTGGGTTAAAGATCCGGCATTGCCATGAGCTGTGGTGTAGGTTGCAGATGCGGCTCAGATCCTGTGTTGCTGTGGCTGTGGCGAAGGCCGGCAGCTACAGCTCCTGTTAGACCCCTAGCCTGGGAACCTCCATATGCCGTGGGTGCAGCCCTAGATAAGGCAAAAAAAAAAATATATATATATATATATTAATTTGCAAATTATAACATGCATTCAGAAAATCACACAAATCATAATGTCCAATTTATGCATTTTCACAAAGTGAACATTACTATATAACTAGCATCCTAATAAAAAAATATCTATCAGCACCCAGAAGATGCCCTCATTAAAAGAACAGGTAGAGCTATTATAATGACTGAAAATGGGAGAACAAGTATCTTTCATGAGAAGTTAAAAATTCTGAAAATATGAACCCCAACACCTCATTCTCTCACTATATACAGAAAGTCTATAATCTTCTACCTTCTCGGTTTTTAAACAAAATGCTCTTAATATACTTCATGTTTGAAATCACAGGAATGTGCAGGTTTGAAGAGTGGGGCATATTCAAGATCACAAGAGTCCAAGTTCTCAATCCCAAGAGAATAAAATAATCCCATACTAATTTGTGTTTAGAATTTAAATCTCAGAGATTAGGTCTAAAATGGAGAGCCAGGAAGTGTCAGAGCTTCTAGTGAGTACCAGTTCAGCATCTTTTGAACACAAGGCAATGACAACAATTGTTAAATACAACAATAAAAAGGGCTAACCATTACCGAGTGTTTTGCTGTGATATAAACTAAAACTATTCTAGACATTTTATAGGACTCTCACATTCCCTCCTCGGATCAACTCTATGAGGTATATATTAATTATCATCCTTATTTTCGTTTTTTGGCCATGCCCCCGGCATGTGGAAATTCCCAGGCCAGGGATCAGACTCACACCCCAGCAGCAACCTGAGCTGCAGCAGTGACAAAGCTGGATCCTTAACCTGCTTTGTCACAAAGGAACTCCTTATTATCCTTATTTTAAAGATAAGCAAAGTAAGGTAGAGAAGAGCTAACGTGATACAAGCAATTTGGAATCGGTCACCCAGTTCGAAAGTGTTGAAGGCAGGATTTAAAAACCAGCCAGTCTGATTTCTAGTACAGCAGTGTACAGAATAATTCTCTGAAAGAAGTCTGAGGAATCTAGAGCCAGCTTGGCAAGCAGCAGTGGTGCATGCATATGAGGAATGTCCGGCACTTAGGCAGCAGGTTCACTAGCTCTAGGCACCGGAACTCAGGAAACTGGAGTCCAAATTAGTATTCAGAGCCCCATGGAGATTTAGCACAATCAGAGTTGGGGTCTTCATCAGCCATTCCTCTGTGATCTCCTGGTGATAGGTCAGAGTTCTACAAAACTGAGGCAGTTTTCCTCCAGCAGTTGGTATTCTCTCAGTCACCCTGTGACATTGGCCTCTTGGTAATGATAGGCTTCCTTTAGTTTTATGACGCTTTCCACTGAGGTATTATTTGAACAAGGCTCACATATATAGCCTTTCTTAAGAAGAGAGATCCATTTTTATCCCCCCACGGCCGCACCTGCCCCATATAGAAGTTCCCAGGCTAGCAGGCTAGGGGCTGAATTGGAATTGCAGCTACTGGCTTAGGCCACAGCCACAGCAATGCAGGATCCAAGCCCTGTCCTGCAACCTACACCACAGCTCATAGCAACACCAGATCCTTAACCCAATGAGGGAGGCCAAGGATGAACCCACATCCTCATGGATACTAGTCAGGTTCTTAACCTGCTAAGCCACATGGGAAGTCCTAACTTTTTATATTAATAACATACGTATATATTAATATATATATTTCAATGGCTTTAGATAACAAAAGTTTATTTGATGATCATAGAATCCAATGTGGGTAGACTTTATCTTCTAGTTATGCCATCTGGCATTGGTGATTACCATAGAAAACTGATAGAAAAATGGAAGAGGCACACCTTCTGAGAACTGCCTCAGCCTGTAAGTCCTATCTTCACAGAAAGCTAAGAAACAGTGACACACAAGGTATTTTGGTGAACCCTATCTGTCCACCACACACAGCTTACTCTTTCAGGAGTCACACAAATCCCTGTTGCCTTTCCTTGTTCTGGATTATTATTATTATTTGTGTGTGTGTCTTTTTAGGGCTGCACCAGCGGCATATGGAGGTTCCCAGGCTAGGGGTCTAATCAGAGCTACAGCCACCAGCCTATGCCAGAGCCACAACAATGCCTGGTCTGAGCCACGTTTGCAACCTACACCACAGCTCACAACAATGCCAGATCGTTAACCCACTGAGCAATGCCAGGGATCAAACCCTCGACCTCATGATTCCTAGTCGGATTCGTTTCCGCTGTGCCAGGACGGGAACTCCTGTTCTGGATTATTGATTTGGGCATTCTGTTTACCCAATTATGAGTTTCAGATTTCATTGGCCATTTCTCCTGGGAAGCCTCCAAGCCATTTACACAAGCTGTATTTATGATGGGGAATGCTATGGTGGCCCAGTATGGATATGACCCTCTTAGAAAACAGTAACAACAAAAATGTATTAATGTGAAGTCTAATTAATTTTCCGACCCAAGGGGAAAAAAATCCTATGATTTCTCTCTTGGGGCCAGTGATAGCACTTTATAGATATTGGAGATAAAACATTCTAGAAAATATAGGGAGTTCCCTGTGGCTTAGTGGGTTATAAACCTGACTAGTATCCAAGAGGATGTGGGTTTGATCCCTGGCCTCGCTCACTGAGTTAAGGACCCAGCATTGCTGTGGCTGTGGTATAGGCCAGCAGCCCCAGCTTTGATTCGACCCCTAGCCTGGGAACTTCCATATGCTGTGGTGTGGCCCTAAAAAAGACCAAAAAAAAAAATTCTAGAAAATATAGTGACTGAAGTCTTTGGACCAATATCTTTGGCTCTAAATTTCCATGATTTTACTGGTTATCAATCTCCAATTTCTAGTCATTTCTACCACTTATATGATTATGAATATTGTAGTCATTGGCTCTTTTCACTTTTTAAT
Source organism: Catagonus wagneri (assembly GCA_004024745.2). Taxonomy (NCBI): domain Eukaryota; kingdom Metazoa; phylum Chordata; class Mammalia; order Artiodactyla; family Tayassuidae; genus Catagonus; species Catagonus wagneri. The sequence goes on along the minus strand of PVHT021183696.1, from coordinate 29,246,976 downwards.
TTTTCTATTTTAGTCTTCAAATGAAATATTATAGTAGTTTCATATCAATAATATAGAACTTGCCATGAGCCTCTTGGCATTCCTGTATTTATGGTGTTCTTAGAAGTTTTATCTTGCCTGGTTGTACTCAGAATTCATTGTTTGACTCCATTTGCAAAACTGAATAATATTAAAAGTCTCTTTGTTAACTGCTAAATGAAGTTTAACAATTTCACAGAGAGGACCATACTACTCCATCCTCCCCATGTGGAGACCGATTTAACTGAGACTCAAAGAGATCTTCACAGGCATAGAACAAGACTAGACGTAGTCAGTTTTCCAAATGTATGCTTCTTCAGGATTTTTCTTTTTCAGATAGCCCCCAGGGTGCTTTATTGCGGTCTATGCAGTCTTTTTTTTTTTTTTTTTATCTTTTTAGGGCCACAGCTGCAACATATGGAGGTTCCCAGTCTAGGGGTCGAATTGGAGCTGCAGCTGCCAGCCAAAGCCACGCTGGATCAGAGCATTGTAAATTACCTATACTTCGATATAAATAAATGGTTAAAAATATGTATTGGGTCAATGATAAGTGATTCATTGAGTCAGATTTAGAATTTGTGTAGACATCATGTAACTTGATTGAAATGGCATTAATTAATGAACACTATATGCAAACTACTTTGCTAGGTGCTAGGGAGATAGGTAATTAAGGTGTTATTCCTATCCATCCTAAACAGACATTCTAACTGGAAAAATAAGGAAGCAGAACCATAGCATTAAGTAATTACTACTTAGTCTTAAAGTAGCAGAGAGTGTAGAGGAAGGTGTGATTCATTATGATGAACAGACATAGTAAAGCTTTAAAAATGGGGTGGCTTTTTAACACTCCCTTAATGGATAAAATTTTAAAAGGTAAAAAAGGGAGAATCCTGGCTAATGTAATAATACAGGTCATAATTCAAACAAAAGTTTAAGGAAATTGAATATGTGGAGAAAATAAGTGATGATAAAGTTAGCACTTAAAAGTGAACACTCTAAATGTATTAGATTCATAGATTTAAAAAATAATTTAAGAGACTGTAGCCTCTGAAATTTTTAAGGAGAGATGTGTCACACCTCCCCGCATAGTTTAAAATTTCTAGCTTTAACCCTTCCAGTAGAGAAAGAATAACTAGATGACAAGGATCTCTTCTCCTCTCAGTTTTCTCAGTCTAGCTCACTGTTTTCGTGGTGGGAATACTGCTCTGCAGAAACACTGACAATTGGCATTTCCCATTGTCTGGGCTTGGTTCTTGTTCCAGTGCCTCAATTTTATAGGAAAAAAATAAATCCTCATATCAGCATAGTTAAGTAAAACCTCCATTGGCCTTTGCCATGTGGCTTTTAAGATGCACACCTATAATTACATCAGACGCCCCTGGATTCTTGGCATCTGGTCTTGTTATCCCACCCATGTTCATATTTATACTTAGTTTCAGCTGGGCTTCCTTCACATGTAAGCCGACTCCCAGCACTTTCATTTCTTGTGTTTTCCTATGAATTTCTTCTACCTCTAAGTTAAGTACACCAAATGACTGGTGTCATGTTAAGAACCTAACCCTGTTGGTTGCAATAACAGAAAACTGTTCTTTTTGTCCCAACACAGGCCAAAAGGAGAGGTGAAAATAACAGCATTTGTTGTTTGATTGGTATAAGTAAGACAAAATGATCAGTCCCTTTGGACATTTGTTTGGATCCTAGATCAGAAAAGATTGCTTTTTTTTGCCTCCTTAGACATTACAGGCATTTTGACCACATTAAATAATCATTTCGTAAACAATATGCAGTCCGTACTGACATAAGCCTTACAGATATTAAAGGCTGAACATCTACAAATTGCAATCTAAAGCATCAAGGCTAGATAAATTGTAAGAGTGTCTCAAAAGATGTACCTTCGATCAGAACATTATTTACAATTCCAGTAACACATGCCAAAAGAAGACTTTTTCATGTATCAGAAATTGGACCCAGATAATTTGCTTGACATCACCTAACAACTTAGGAAACAAACAAATCATTGCATACCTGTTAGTGTTTCCTGAATGATGAGTGCAATCAATATAAGTGATTGCTCTTTAAATGAGAACACCATCACTGCTTTCAACTAATGTGATAGTCTTAGAAGCTTTTTCCTTCTATCTTGTTTTGTATGTCTAGCTTGGTTTGTATGTCTAGCTAATATAAACATGGTATTTACACATCTCGCTGTGGGATCATTAGCAATTTTCCTTTGGAGACAAAATTTTTACAAGTGATATTATCATAAGAAAATATCAACATATAACTTATGTGTAAGTAAAGAATAAAAGAGATGAATGAAAACTATTCTCATTTCAAGAGAATACTGACAGGAATCTTTCCATAAATTTGTTTCTTGACCAAGTTTCTTATTAAAATCCGATATTTATCTTAGCTTATTTTGATAATGTACTATTTTAACTATAGCTTACAGAAAGTTTTAAATTTATCTAGGACATGGTTATAGCTGTGGCTTTATGAATTTTTAGTTGAATGCATTTTTATTTCCAGTGAAAACATGCAAAGGCTCATTAAATTTAAATGATAACAAAACTGAGTACATTGTTTGCACTGCTTTAAATCTAAATTTACAGTCTTTAAAAATGAGTTCTCTTATTTCTGTTTAGGTTTCAAACTAAGCTTAAATTTGTCTAGATTGTCATGATCAAAAGCAACCTTGTCAAAATGTGATGTATCATTCAATACTCATATCTAAAACCAAAAAGAGTCTCTTATTGATCTATTGACTTCTGAGGGCAATTATGGTGGTTTCAGACATTAAAATTGTTATTAACTACAATATTGTTTGGGCAGTGGCAAAGCCATGCTATTAGTTAACGTTCAGACTGATATTGATTGGCTTTTTCGACAATAAATATAAACTTACTAGACACCAGTGTTCAACTATTTCTTTTCTGACAGCTATAGAACTAGAAAAAAGAGAATCAAAACGTGTGCTGCATGAACAACTCCATACCTGAAATAAAATTAACTACTGCTTTATTTATGGCCATATAGCACTCTATATATACCTCTAATGGAACACATTTCACATAGTATTTATTTTTGTACATGAATTCTAAGTGCTTAAAATTTCAGTGGCCCACTTAACAGGAAGGCTCTCAAATATTCATCGTGGAATAAATAGTTTCAAATGAATGAACTTATGACAGACAAATTTCAATCAGCCAACAAGTCTGGAGAGGTACACCCAATAAAACATTGGGTAACAGTTGAAATGTTCTAGATCAGTGCTATTCAATATAGTAACCACTAACCACATGTGACAATTGCACACTTGATATATGGTTACTACCATTTTGTTTTAAATTGAACTATAAAAAGACATATAGTCACAGTGGTTACTGCACTGGACAAAACATTTCTAGAGGTTAAGGAATAAACTTTGGCAATCCTTCAAAAGTATATTTTTTCACAATTATCAGGAAATCAGAAGTCTGAAGTAGGAATTCAACTACAGATTTCCCTATAGCTATGAGGCAGATGTGGTAGTCAAGTTTCCATTGATAAAGACCAAAAAACATCAAATTCCTAAATAAGGATTGAGAAGATATTAAACAACCAGATCAAAACACTCCAAAAAAATCTTTTTGCTGCTGTGATGACTTACTAAGCCCCAGAGCAAAAATCAGCTGAAGCACATAGAATGAAATTAAATGCAAAAGAGTGATAGCCAATAGAGTTGGTTATTAAAAAATTAGTGACTATTATGAGCATTCATTCATCTTGAAACATGCAAATCTTCGGTATGAATTTCCAGAGTGTAATAGGCTAACTCACAGTGCACCAAGACCATATACCATGCCACCAGATTTCAACCAGATCTGTTTAGAGTCTGACGCTAATGTTTTTCCTTTGGACTCATTGTTTGGCCACTGATTGCTTTTAATTTGACTGACTTTCCTCTAGCTTAAGTAATTCATTCAACAAATACTTATAGCTGTCACCTCACCTACTTGTTGTTTAGTGTCCCAAGCACTAAGCTCCAGATCTGAACAAAGGAGACCAAAATCCCTGCTTCCTAGAGCTTATAGTAGAGGAATACAGGAAATGAACAAACTGTGTAATCAAAATACATCATACGCTAGTGGACAGCAAGTACTATGGAACAAGCTAAAGCAAGAATAGCTGGAGGAAGAGAGAAGGGGGAAGAGGGAAGGAAAACAAGAGGGAAAGGGAGAGAGCATGTGTTTAGGATGCAAGGCAGCAAGTCCTGTGAATATTTAAAGGAAGAGTATTTCAGATAGGGGTAAGAATGGCATGTGGGTGGGAATCTTTGAGGCTGAGCAAGAAAAATGTGTAGCTAGAACAGAATGCAATAGAAGGAGGCAGATCAGAGAGGTAATAAGAGCTAGAGAGTGTAGACTTTAACATTTACTCTGAATGATATGGAAAAATTTTGAAGTAACATAACCTTTGATAGGGTTAGTCTGCCATCTGACTGCTATGCCAAGACAAAACTGCAAGGCGGAAAGGGGGAAAAGCAAAGACATCAAGTTCAGGAGCTGAGGATTAAGAGACTTTGAAGTGGGAGTTCCCGTCGTGGCGCAGTGGTTAACGAATCCGACTAGGAACCATGAGGTTGCGGGTTCGATCCCTGCCCTTGCTCAGTGGGTTGACGATCCGGCGTTGCCGTGAGCTGTGGTGTAGGTTGCAGACGCGGCTCGGATCCCGCGTTGCTGTGGCTGCGGTTGCAGGCCAGTGGCCACAGCTCCGATTAGACCCCTAGCCTGGGAACCTCCACATGCCGCGGGTGCGGCCATAAACCCGCGGCCATAAAATGACAAAAGGCAAAAAAAAAAAAAAAAAAAGAGACTTTGAAGTGGCTCAGGTAAGAAATGGTGGTAGCTTGAATCAAGGTGGTAGGTACGGAGGTGGTAAGAAGTGATCTGTTTCTAGATATGGTTTTAAGGTATTTCTAAAGGACTGAATGGACTGGACGGATCTAGCATAGACATGAGAAAGAGGGGTCAAGAAAAATCTGAATGAATGGAGTGGTATTTCCTGAGATGGAGGGAACTGGAAAGTAAGGATCTGGGGATCAAAAATTAGGAGCTAAATTCTGAATCTGGTTCATCTGAGATGTTTCTTAGACATCTGTGTGTAGTCACTGATACTAAAAACTCTAGAGTTCAAAGAAAAGGATGGAACTACAGGTATAAATTTGGGAGTCATCAACATCTAAACTCTGTGTGAAACCCAGAGATATCACAGAAGACTACCAGCAGCAGAGAGGAATCAAATGTTTGTAGTAAGTGCAGAAGTGTCCATGATGAAGGTAAGGCAAAAGCTATTTCCTAAAAAAGCCATGCACCCTAAGGGTGGAGAAAAAGGGAGAAACCACTACTACTTATTGGCATCTCAGAGTGTCAGCATGCAACAGGTAAGGATGACCCTGAATTCCCCGAAGAGGAAAAATACTGTGTAATATTTTCATAATATATGTTCAAATTCAAAACATATCTTCATTAAATGGAAAGAATCTGAATTACATTTTTAAAATGTTTTACTCAAAGGTTTGAATATAAACATTAGTAAAAATTTCACACTCTCAGTATTTGGAAAATGTATTCTGGGACATATACCTTTACCACTCCAAAAACTAGCCAAAAAAGAAAAAAAATGCAAAAGAATTATTTGTTTGTACTTGAAAGGGAAAAGGGAAGGAAAATATCTTAATAGTTCTATATATTTTGTTAAATGGAAAGGCTATCATTGTTACTGCATAAATAAGTCCAAACCTACTGTTTCATGTTTTGAAATTCACTCAAAAGTGTTGTGTTTTTCCAGATACTGTTTCTCAGAAATAAGAAACTGCAATGGGAAAAATGCCCTATGTTTTATGTTAAAAATAAACTAAATACCATGAAATGGCAAAATCCAACATTTAATGTAGTTGGAATATGTCTGGAAGTATGAATATTATTACCATAATTTATTTACCTATTCTCTGGATAACCGTAATTCTCATTTTAAAACAATCTCATAGGAATATGGTATGACTTAGAATCAAGAATCCATAATGATATCGCAATAGTTTCTGGCATGATGCCAGCTTCTATGAGTTTCTTTTCCATTTCAATAGCTACAATATTTTTAAAAGTATACAAAATCTTAATTGGTAAACTGTTGAGATTTTTATCCTAAAGTTTAAAAAAATTGATTTCCAAAGAGAGAATAAAAAAAGAGGTAATGTTTAATTTTTTTCAGTGAGTGGATTTAAAAAAATTTTTTTTCAGTCACTGACAACTCCCTTAGTTATTTTAAGAGTATTAAAAATGTGTAATGGTAAACTTTGATTACTTTGTTATTTTTAAGAAGTATCTTTTGGCCGCACCCATGACACGCAGAAGTTTCTAGGCCAGGGACTGAACCCATGCAATAGCAGAGACTCAAGCCACAGCAGTGATAACACTGTATTCTTAACCTGCTGACCTACCAGGAAACACCAAGAAACATTTTTACTGAGTCCATTTTCTCAGCTTTAGAAAAACTGTGAGATATTAAATAAGACCATGATAAGTTATATTGGCATACGTGGCATGCAAGTACTTTAAGATGTGAACCAGTCATCTTCAAGACAGTACTTTTCTATGAGGGAATCTATGAAGAATGGGATCGACAAGTTAATACTTCATAAGTATCAATCACAGTCATACCCTTGCTGTGGATCAAGCTACACAGTTTGTTTAAAACATGAGACTGCCTTTAACTGAAATTACATCAACTTACTGGCTAAATTAAATATTTTTCTAACTAAACATCTTACGCTGAGTGGAGCAGAGAAGTAATGCATGACTTTTACTAATATAAAATAGTTGTGTATTATTTTCTAAATACTATTTATCCGGTAATTAAAACTTTCCAAAGTATGTGGCAGATGAGAGAAAGTAATTTTAAAAGATTTCTAAAGGGAAAACTGAAAATCCTTTGTAACTTCACTTATAAAATGGAAATGGAGTGTCATCTAAAAAAACCTCGAAATTATAAGTCCATAATGTTTTTCATGTCAATTTAAATGCAACTTAGAATGAAAAGTGAAATATTAAAGCAAACTACATACTTATTAATTATGCATACATTTTTACTTGTAAATTTTTGGCAATTACTTATTATAGAACTTTATTTAAAATTTGATTGAAAAGAAAGATCAGTGGTCTCAGCTGATTCTTTTCTCTTATGTCAAAAACCAATAGATACTCAAGTGGCTCAAACTTGGCTTCTGTCTCCTCTCTTTCCCTCATGATCACAAAAACTATACCTGAGACAGGATCTTCTCAGATTTAAGCAAAACAAAAGTTTTTTGAACCCAAATATCACCAAATAATATAACCAAAAAATTTTGATAGTTTCAAAATTGATTTGCTCTAAACATCCAAAACCCCCTGAATTTAATGATTGGATTAATATTTGCCACCTAAAGTAATATTTTTGATTTATATTGGCTGACATTCTCTAACAATGTTTTTTTTAAATGAATGTTCCTTTTAAATTATTCAAGTAAATTACTGACAATAAATGATAAGCTAGCTTTAGTACATAGACACATGCAGAATATTTATTGTGTATGTTAAACTGTACAGGACATTATACTTTTAACACTAGATGCACAAAGATGAAAATCTTATCTACTGAAAACCAACTGACTTTTCTATCAGAATCAGTCCATTCTGTCAAATTTAGAAGATTTATATAAAATTACTAAGAAACATAAAACATGCAAATTTGGGCTAATTCTCTTTTTCAAACTTCCCATTTTTCATCTACATTATCAGTGAAATCAGTTTAACGTAAAAAGTATTAAACTATTTCAGAATCTAACCTTCCATTTTTTCAGGAATTATTAGAATAAAACTAATTTTTAACAATGAAAATCTATCTATCATAAGAGCTCTATAGACTTTAACAAAAATTGTTTATAGGAGGTGAGATCAAGATGGCAGAGGAACAAGATGTGGTGCTCACATTCTTGAACAAAAAAATCAAAAAAAATCTAAATGTAGAATAATTTGCATAGATCTGCTAAATGCTAGGAGAAGACCTTAAACCTCCCCAAAGGGAAAGAAACCCTCCACATAACTTGGTAGAGCAAAAGGGGGAAAAAGAGAGAGAAGGAAAGGAATCAGGATGGGACTGGCACTTCTGAGAGGGATCTGTGAAAGAGAAAAGGAACCCACACCCTGGGAAGACACCTAACTAATGGAGAAATTCGGCCAAGACAGAGGGACCTCAAAGCCTCAGAGAAAAGCACCCAACAGCTGGACTGAGGAGGGCAAAGCAGAGAAAGCAGCAGACAATCAGTACAACCTCCCAGGACACCACAGCCAGAGATGTTGAGAAGGAGGCTGGGTGCTGAGACTCAGGCTCCTGAGGGCTCTGCAACTAGGAGGAGCCTGCACCACCTTCCCGCATGTCCTTGCCACTGTCAAGGGCCCAGCAATCAGGCACTGGGTACTAGCCTTGCCCATTGCCTCCATCTCCCTGGAAGCATGCACAGCACTCTATCAAGGGGATAACAGCCTGCATACACTGAGGCAAGAGCAAGCATCTAAACAAAAAAGCAGCACTCATGCCAAAAAATAAATAGTAAGCCCTCACAAAATACCCAGGGGTACTCTTGCATTCAAATAGCCCTCCAAGACTACAGTAGTTGTTTTCCCTAAACTCAGAATGAGAAAAATATAAGCAAAATGAAGAAGTTCAGTAACCACTCCCAGTTAAAAGAACAGGAGAGTTCACCCAAAGGAGCAAACAATAAAACACACCTCTGCATTTTATTAGACATGGAGTTCAAAAGAAAATAGTGAAAATACTGAAGGAATTAAGAGTGAATATGAAGGAGTTAAGAATGGATATGAACTTGAGAAAGGAACTAGAAAACATAAGGAGGAGACAAGAAAAATTAGAAAATCCATTTGCAGAGACACAAGCTGAATTAAAGGTAGTGAAGAGTAGAGTGAATAATGCAGAGGAACGAATTAGTGACATGGAAGATAGAATAATGGAAATCACCCAATCAGGACAGCAGACAGAAAAACAAATGAAAAAGCATGAAAGCAATATAAGATATCTATGGGACAGTATAAAGTGGGCCAATCTACACATAATAAGGAGTCCAGAAGGAGAAGAAAAAGAAAAAGGGATTGAAAATATATTCAAAGAAATTATGTCTGAAAGCTTTCCAAATCTAAAGGAAACAGATATCATGACACAGGAAGCACAGAAGGCCCTAAATAAGTTGAACCTGAACAGGCCCATACCAAGACATATTATAATAAAAATGGCAAAAGTTAAAGAGAGGATTCTAAAGGCAGCACGAGTAAAACAAAGAGTTAATTATAGGGAGCCCCCATAAGGCTATCAACTGATCTCTACAGAAACGCTACAGGCCAGAAGAGAGTGGCAAGATATATTCAAAGTTCTAAAAGGGAAAATTTTGCAGCCTAGAATACTCTACCCAGCAAGAATATCATTTAAAGTAGAAAGAGAAATAAAGAATTTCTCCAACAAACAAAAACTAAAAGAGTACAGCAATAGTAAACCCATTCTAAAATACTGAAAGGGCTCATCTAAATTTAATAAAAGAGTAAGAAGAAACAGGATGAAGGAAATCACAATTGGAAAGCAATAACTTAAATAAGCCAGTATACAGATCTAAAAAAGGGGAAAAAAACTATTATAAAAGCAATGAATAACAAAAGGAATGGTAAAAGGATAATCACGAAGATGTTACAAAAAAAAGACTTCAAAACCATAAAATGTAGGGAAGGAAAATAATAAAATCTAGACTCTTTTGTAGAATGTGTTTGAGCCTATATGACTACCAGGATAAAGCAAGCAGATATAGGAAGGGTTCACATATTTAAAAAACATGGCACCCACAAATCAAAACCAAATAATACATTCACAAAAAACTAAGAAGAAGAGGATACAAGCATAAAATAAAAGGAAATCATCACACCAAAAGGAGAAAGGAACAAAGGAGAAACATAGAATCAACTGCAAAACCAGCTTTAAAATGGCAATAAATACGTGTTTATCAACAATTACCTTAAATGTCAATGGACTGAATGCTCCAATCAAAATACATACATGGCATACATACAAAATACATGGCAGACTGGATTAAAAAAAAAGAAGCCTACAATATGCTGCCTACAAGAGACTCACCTTAAGGCAAAGGACACATATAAATTGAAAGTGAGGGGATGGAAAAAGATATTTCATGTGAATGGAAAAGATAGGAAAGCAGGAGTTGCAATACTCAATACTCATATCAGACAAAATAGATTTTAAAACAAAGGCCATAAAGACAAAGAAGCACACCATTTAATGATAAAAGGATCCATTCTGAGAAAAGGACATTACATTCATCGATATATATGTCCCTAATACAGGAGGACCCAAATACATACAATAAATACTAACAGATATAAAAGGAGAAATTGATGGGACTACAATAATAGTAGGAGACTTTTAACATTCCACTCATATAAATGGACAGATCTTGTAGACAGAAAATCAGTAAGACAACAGAGTTCCTAAATGACACAATAGAAAAGTTAGACTTCATTATTTTCAGGACATTACATCCAAAAAAAATGAGAATATCCATTCAAGTGCACATAGTACATTCTCAAGGACTGACCACATACTGGGCACAAAACTAACCTCAACAAATTTAAGAATATAGAAATTATTTCAAGTTCCTTCTCTGACCACAATGGCATTAAACTAGACGTCAACTACAGAAAAAGAAATGACAAAAAATTATCTACATGGAGACTAAACGACATGTTACTAAAAAAAAACAATGGGTAAATGTAGGAAACTAAAAAATACCTTGAGACAAATGATAATGAAAACAGACTATTCAAAATCCATGAGATGGCTCAAAAGCATTTCTTAGAAGGAAGTTCATAGCAACTACAGGCCTTCCTCTGAAAAGACGAAAAATCTCAAACCAACAACTTAACCTACCGTCAAAAAGAATTACCAAAAGAAGAACTAACAAAACCTAAAGTCAGCAGAAGGAAAGAAATCATAAAGATCAGAGAGGAAATCAATAAAACAGAGACTCAAGACAAAAAAATCAATAAAACCAAGAGCTGGTTCTTAGGATGGGTAAACAAAATTGACAAACCTCTGGTCAGACTCACCAAGAAGAGAGAAAAAATCCAAATAAACAAAATAAGAAATGAAGAAGGATGAGTTCCTGTTGTAGCTCAGTGGTTAACAAATCCAACTAGGAACCATGAGGTTGCAGGTTCGATCCCTGGCCTCGCTTAGTGGGTTAAGGATCCAGTGTTGCCTTGAGCTGTGGTGTAGGTTGCAGATGCAGCTTGGATCCCTCATTGCTGTGGCTGTATGGTGTCGGCCCGTGGCTACAGCTTGGATGAGATCCCTAGCCTGGGAACCTCCATATGCCACAGTTACAGCCCTAGAAAAGATGAAAGAAAGAAAGGAAGGGAAGGAAGGGAAAGAAGGAAGGAGGGAAGGAAGGAAGGAAGGAAGGAAGGAAGGAAGGAAGGAAGGAAGGAAGGAAGGAAGGAAAAGAAAGAAAGGAAGGAAGAAAGAAAGAAAAGAGAAGCATCAATGGATATTATAGAAATACAAAAAAAGAGAGATAGAGAATACTATGAACAATTATTTACCAACAAATTTGACGACCTAGAAGAAATGGACAACTTTCTAGAGACTTATAGCCTGCCAAAACTGAATCAAGAAGAAACAGATCAATTAAATAGACCAATCACTAGAAATTAAATTGAATTTGTAATAAAAAACACTCCCCACAAACACAAGTCCAGGACCACATGGCTTCACAGGTGAATTCTACCAAACATTCAAAGAACTTATATCTATCCTTCTTAAACTTTTCCAAAAGGTTGAAGGAGCACCCAAAGACACTCTATGAAGCCACCATTACACTAATACCAAAACCAAAGATACTACCAAAAACGAAAATTATGAGTCAATATCTTTGATGAATATAGATGCAAAAATTGTCAACAAAATTTTAGCCAACTGAATCCAACAACATATAAAAAAGATCACAGGCCATGACCAAATGGGATTAATCCCAAGTTCATAAGGATGATTTAACATACACAACATACCACATTAACAAAAGAAAAGTCAAAAATCACATGATCATCTCAATAGATGCAGAAAAGGCATTTGACAAAATCCAATATCCATACATCCATCCATAACAACTCTTACCAAAGCGAGTATAGGGGGAACATATCATAACACAATAAAAGTCATTTATGACAAACCCATAGCCAATATAATACTCAATGGAGAAAAGCTGAAAGCCTTCCTGCTAAAATCTGGAACAAGGCAGGAATGTCCACTCTCTCCACTGTTATTCAACATAGTATTGGAAGTCCTAGCCACAGCAATCAGACAAAAGAAATAAAAGGTATCCATATTGGAAAAGAGGTAAAACTGTCACTCTATGCAGATGACATGATACTATACATAGAAAACCCTAAGGTCTCCACACAAAAACTACTCAAACGGATCAATGAATTCAGCAAAGGAGCAGGATACAAGATTACCATACAGAAATCTATTTTATTTCTCTACACTAACAATGAAATATTAGAAAAGGAATAAAAAATACAATACATTTTAAAATCACACCCCAAAACATTAAATACCTGGGAATAAACCTGGCCAAGGAGGTGAAAGACTTGTATGCCAAGAATTATAACAATCAAGAAAATTAAAGAGCACAGAAAAGGAAACCAAAAAGAAAACAAAAAGACAACTTATAGAATGGGAGAAAATAGTGTCAAATGATGCAACTGACAAGGGCATAATCTCTAAAATATACAAACAACTTATACAACTCAACAGCAAAAAAGCCAACAGCCCAATTGAAAAATGGGCAAAAGCCCTGAATAGACATTTTCTCCAAAGAAGATACACAGATGGCCAACAAGCACATGAAAAAATGCTCAACATCACTGATTATTAGAGAAATGCAAATTAAAACTACCACAAGATACCACCTCACACCAGTCAGAATGGCCATCATAAATAAGCCCAGAAACAACAAATGCTGGAGGGGGTGTGGAGAAAAGGGAACCCTCCTGCACTGTTGGTGGGAATGTAAGCTGGTTCAACCACTATGGGAAACAGTATGGAAGTACCTTAGAAAGCTATACACAGAACTACCATGTGACCCAGCAATCCCACTCTTGGGCATATATCCATACAAAACTTTCCTTGAAAAAGACACATGCACACGCATGTTCACTGCAGCACTATTCACAATAGCCAAGACATGGAAACAACCCAAATGTCCACTGACAAATGATTGAATTAGGAAGATGTGGTATATATACACAATGGAATACTACTCAGCTATAAAAAATAAAAAAGAATAAAATAATGTCATTTGCAGCAACATGGATGGTATTAGAGACTCTCATACCGAGTAAATCAGAAAAAGAAAGACAAATACCATATGATATCACTTATATCTGGACTCTAATATACTGCACAAATGAACCTTTTCACAGAAAAGAAAATCACGAACTTGAGGACAGACTTGTGGTTGCCAAGGAGGAGGGGGAGGGAGTGGGATGGTCTAGGAGTCTGGAGTTAATAGATGTAGACTATTGCCTTTGGGATGGAAATCCTGCTGTATAGCACCAGGAACTATGTCTAATCACTTGTGATGAATCTATATATGTATGCTTAACCAGGTCACCATGATGTACAGTTGAAAAATTGACAGAAAACTGTAAACTAGCTATAACAGAAAAATAAAAATTATTATGTAAAAAAAAATTAAAGAGGATTCAAAGAAATGGAAAGAAATTCCATGCTCCTGAATTGGAAGAATTGATATCAAAATGGCCATACCATACAAAGCAATCTACGGATTCAATACAATCCCTATCAACTCACCACATTTTCCACAGAACTAGAACAAACAATCCAAAAATTTACATGCAACCATAAAAGATCCAGAATTGCTAAAGCAATCCTGAGGGACAAAAACCAAGCAGGAGGCGTAACACTCCCAGACTTCAGGAAATATTACAAAGTCACAGTAATCAAGACAGTGTGGTACTGGTACCAAAACAAACATACAGACCAATGCAACAGAACGGAGAGACCAGAAACAAACCCAGACTCCAATGATCAATTAATCTTCAACAAAGGAGTCAGGAATACAAACGGGAAAAAGATAGTCTTTTCAGTAAGTGGTGACGTCCAAACTTGACAGCTGCATGTAAATCAATGAAATTAGAACATACCCTTGCAAAATGCACAAAAATAAACACAAAATGGTATACAGACTTATGCATAATACAAGACACCATAAAACTCCTAGAAGAGAACATCAGCAAAACATCCTCTGACATCAACTATACAAATGTTTTCTTAGGCCAGTCTCCCAAAGCAACAGAAATAAAAACAAAAAGAAACCAATGGGACCTAATCAAACTTACAAGCCTTTGCAAAGCGAAGGAAACCATTAAAAAGAAAAAAAGAAACCAAAAAGACACATATAGAATGGAAGAAAATGGTTGCAAATGATGCAACTGACAAGGGCTTAATCTCCAAAATTTAACAACTCATACAACTCAACAGCTTTAAAAAAAAAAAGAAAGAAAGAAAAAGGCAACCAAATTGAACAGAAGACCTGAACAGACATTTCTGCAAAGAAGACATACAGATGGCCAACAAACACATGAAAAAATGCTCAAAATCATTAATTATTAAAGAAATGCAAATCAAAACTACAACGAGGTTCCACCTCACACTGGTCAGAATGACCATCATTATTAAGTCTACAAATAACAAATGCTCAAAACTACTATGAGGTACCACCTTATGCCAGCCAGAATGGCTATCATCAAAAAGTCTACAAACAACAAGTGCTGGAGAGGATGTGGAGAAAAAGGATCCCTATTACACTGTTGGTGGGATTGCAAACTGGTGCAACCACTGTGGAAAACAGTATGGAGATTCCTCAGAAAACTCAAAATAGAATTACCATTTGATCCAGCAATCCAAGTCCTGGGCATCTATCCAGAGGAAACCATGACTTGAAAAGACACACGTGCTCCAGTGTTCATTGCAGCACTCTATGCAATAGCGAGGTCATGGAAACAACCTAAATGCCCATCAACAGAGGAATGGATAAGGAAGATACGGTACATACACACAATAGAATATTACTCAGCCATTAAAAGGAATGAAATAACAGCATTTATAGCAACATGGATGGACCTAGAAATTATCATGCAAAGTGAAACCAGTCCAACATCCAATGGTACTGCTTACATGTGTAAACTAAAAAAAAGGACACAATGAACTACTCTGCAGAATAAACAATGACTCACAGACTTTGGAAAACCTATGGTTTCCAAATGAGACAATCTGGGGTGTGAGGGGATGCACTGAGGGTTTGGGATGGAAATGCTATCAAATTGAGTTGTGATGATTTTTGTACACCTATAGTTGTAATAAAATTCATTAAGTAATGGAAAATAATTAAAATAAATAAAAAAGAACAAATGCTGGAGAGGATGTTGAGAAAAGGGAACCCTTCTGCACTGTTGGTGGAATGTAAATTGGTACAGTCACTATGGAAAACAGTAGGAAGGTATCTCAGAAAACTAAATATAAAACTACCATATGATCTAGAAATTCTACTACTGGGCATATATCTGGACAAAACTTTCACTGAAAAAGATGCAAGCACCCATATGTTCATTGCAGCACGATTCACAATAGCCAAGACGTGGAAACAACATAAATGCCCATCGACAAATGAATGGATTAAGAAAATGTGTTACATATACACAATGGAAGACTACTTGGCCATAAAAAAGAACAAAATAATGCCATTTGCAGCAACACAGATGCAAGCAGAGACTCATAATAAGTGAAGTCAGAAAGAGAAAGACAAATACCATGATATCACTTATATCTAGAATCTAATGTATGACACAATGATCCTATGTACAGAAAAGAAACAAACTCGTAGACATGGAGAACAGACTTGTGGCTGCAAAGAGGGAGGGAGAGGGAGTGGGATGGACTTGCCATTTGGGGTCAGAAGATGCAAACCATAGCATCTGGTGTGGATAAGCAATGAGATCCTGCTGTATAGCACAGCAAACTATATCTAATCTCTTGTGATGGAACATGATGGAGAATAATATGAGATAAAAGGTATATATATGTATAACTGGGTCACTTTGCTGTACAGCAGAAATTGACAGAATATTGTAAATCAACTATAACATTTTTTAAAAATTGCTTATAATATATAAAATTCATCAAAATGTCCTTCTGCCTTTCTCTAGCATATAAAAAAAAAAGGTACAGCTTATAGTTTGACAAAGTAATTGGATAAAAAGACCGTTAAATGAAAAACTCGAGAATGGGCACAATCTCTAAATTACAAATGATTTTCTGCACTTAAAGAATGAGCTTTTAGAATATGGATAAAGTCAAAAAATTTACTATAGTAGCTGTTCACTATGGAATTAGAAATGGTTCCTGTCCTAGTTTAATATGTCAAGGAAAAACATAATTTTCAAAATAAGTGTCTGTGAAATGATTGGTTGTTCAAATCCTTAGCTAAGGAAGTTCACAAAGTCAGCTTATTTTCTGGCCTTCAAACTAGAAAGCTTCTGTTACTAAATTAGCACTAAATTAATAACCAAAGTATCCTTTGGGGAGCTGGTTCAAATATAATAAGGCTAAATTTTGATTACTTTTTCCAAATCAAGTAAATGATTTTGTACTATTGGAATTTATTGAAATAGAAATTTATGTGAACATTTTAGCAATTCCTTCTTTATTAAATCCAAGCATTGCCATTTTTAAGCATCAACGTATTTACAGTCATGAAATAAGGAATGACTGCCAATACCAAAAATCAATGACCTTATTTATGGTTGAGTTGTAAACTCAGTCTCAGTAAACTGATAGCCTGGTTCATTATATTGTGTTATTGAGAATCAGATATCACTCAGATATCACTTAGATATCAAAGATACCCTGCATTTGTTTCCTAGGTCTGTCTTAAATTATCTCATATTTGGTGACTTACAGCAGTAGAAATGTATTCTCTGACAGTTCTGGAGCCTAGAAGTCTGAAATCAAAGCGTTGGCAGAGCCATGTTCCCTCTGAAGGCTCTAAAGAAGAGTGCTTCCTGCCTCTTCCTAGCTTCAAGCAGCTCACAGCTATCCCTGGCATCCTTGAACTTATAGCTGCATCATTCCAAACTCTGCCTCTATCTTTGCATAGCTGTCCCTGTCCCCCTGTCTGTGTGTGTGTACTCTCTCTCCTCTTTTAAGTACACCAGTTGCTGGATTTAGGGTCTACTTCAAGATCCTTAATTAAATCTACAAAGACTTTTCAAATAAGATCATAGTCATAGAAACTAGGAATTAGAATTGAAAAAATATATCTTTCTGGGTTACACAATTCAATCAACTATAGCCTGTAAGTAATTACACTAAAATTTTTGAATTTATTCATTCCTTTTTTTAAGAATTAAAACTTTGCTAAGCATGTCAATATATAACTAGTTTTAGTAGGTTAGAAATGTGATGGGGGATATAAAGAGGAAAACTAGTTACCTTTGTTTGTATTTACCTATCTTCACCTTACTCTCTGAGGTTACACTTCTAATAGGATAAAAAAAAAAAAGAAGCTATATGACCCTGACTGATAAAAGTACATTCCTCATGAAAGAAACAAAGAGAGCAAGTAGAACTATTCTGTGTTAAGGTTATTACTTTGAGGTAAACAGCTTACCTGGAAGTTCAATTTCATAGATTATTGAATTCATTTCCACTCTAGTTTTATGTATTTATCGGTATAATTCTTTAGATGTAACTATATCTACCATTTTGGGATATATGAATTGTATTGTCTTAATGTTATTATAGCTATGGATATTGAAAAGATTTTTTTTCTTAATATCCTGAATCTCAATGTGGTACAGCAGGGCAGATTTCATCCCCAGCCCAGGGCAGTGGGTTAAGGATCTGGCATTGCTGCTTCTATGGCATAGGTCACAGCTACAGCTTGAATTTGATCCCTGGCCTAGGAACTTCCATATGCTATGTGAGGGTGCAGCCAAAAAAAAATATATATATATATATATGTGTGTGTGTGTGTGTGTGTGTGTGTGTGTGTGTGTGTATATATATATATATATATATATATATATATATATATATATAATCTCCAGAATCAACACTAAGCCAAACTCTAATGGTTAAAATCCAAAACGCTAGCAATACCAAATGCTGGTAAGAATGTAGAGCAACAGGAACTCTCATTCATGGCTGGTGAGAATGCAAAACCATACAGTCATGTTACCAGACAGTTTGGCAGTTTCTTACAAAAGTGTATCATGGGATCCAGCAACCTAGCTCCTACAAACTGTGGAAATAAGTCAAAGACTTAACATCCACATGAAAATGTGCACATGAATTATAGAAAATCATAATTGCTCCAAACTGGAAGCAACCAACATATCCTTTAAAAGTGAATGGGTAGAAGACAAAGTAGTCCAGGGTTTTTCACATCTTGCTTTATTAATCACCCACAATAAGAAATGCATTTAATATTTCAACCTAAACCACATTGTCATGTGTACATAGGTAAATATATACATGAAACAAAAACAGAAGATTCGGAGGACTTCGGCAAGATGGCAGAGGAGTAAGAGGTCGTGCTCACCCTCTCCCACAAATACATCAAAAAACGCATCTAAATATACAACAAGCTGGACAAATCGTCATCTGAATGCTGATTAATTTAAACCTCCAAAAACTGCAAGAAACCCTTGAAATAACTGGGTAGAACAACTGAAGAAAAAAAAAAAAGGTGAGAGAGAAAAGCAATTAGGACAGTAACCAGCACTCCAGGGAGGGAGCTGTGAAAAAGAAAAAAGTTTCCTGGGAAGAAACCTAAACAACAATCACGGATCAACGACCAGCGGAACTAGAGGGACATCAAAGCCTGAGAAAAACGCAGCAGCTGGATTGAGATAGGAAAATCGGAGTTAGAGACCTGAATACGGTGCAGACACCACAGCCTGAGGCACCGGGCGGTGCCTGGGAGCTAAGACACAGGTTCCTAAGGTTAGTCCCTGCGAGAGGGCAGAGGTCGGTGGCCACGGCGATTGCGGGAATAGGACAAGGAACAGCGATATTCTAGGATTTGTGGAGAGCAAAACCAGGACTGAGGGAACAGAGGAAGTCTGGTCCCCCAGGGGAGGCAAGCCTCCATTGTTAGGGAAGAGGAGAGGAGGAGAGGCTGGCCGCCATAGGAAGCAACTTGAACTAGCACGCAGGGCGGGGCGATGGTGATCCACCAAAGAGAGCGGAAGTGGGGAGGAGCCAGTGGAGGCTGCAGCTGCGGCGGCGGGAGCGGAGACGTGCCTTGAAGCCCGTGGGCGGAGCGCGGTGCCAGGTTGTGGACCCAGGCGCCTGCGCCAGCCAGCATCGGCGGGGTTGGCGGGGCCCTGGGCCGGTCCACGGACCTAGGCGACTGCGTCAGCCCACAGAGCTGGTAGCTCTGGCGGGCAGAGCAGTACGCAACCACACGGAGCTAGCTTTCGCAGAGGAGCAGGGCCGGCGCCAGCCGATGCCGCCCGCCCCAACAGACGAGAAAGCATCAGCGGAAGGGCGGAACAAACGCCAACCTGCTGAGCCAGCCTCTGACGGGTACCGCTTGTGGTTCCAGTCACCTCAAAAGAGGACTTTGCAATCAAACACTAGTTTCCCGTGGCTCTCACTCCCAGGGGAAATCATACTTCCTGCTGCTGCTACTGCCAAATGCTTAAGACACCTGGTAGAGCTGCCTAGAGCTCCCGATCACTTCCCAGGGCTGGGCAACTAGGAGTGGACAGCGCCACCTTCTTGCAATTGAGAGCGTAGAGACTAGGCTCCCACTGTCAACTTTAGCCATTCCTACACTCTCACAGAGAACACTCAGAGTACCACTGAGATAACAGCCTGCTCATTCCAAAGAAATAGACATCAAATAGTCAGACTCCTACACCAAAAATAAATAGTAACCCCACCAAAAAATACAAAGGGGAGCTCCTCCCTAGAAGTAGCCTTCCAAGTCTACAGCGTGGCCTCCCCAAACTCACAGAAAAAGA
>PVHT021183696.1:29115588-29223316 GCA_004024745.2 Catagonus wagneri | reverse complement strand
AAAAAAAAAAAAAAAAAAAAAAAAAAAAAAAAAAAAAAAAAAAAAAGCCTTACCCTATTAATTTTATAATATTTTATATTCAATAACAATAGTATATGTTAAATGACAGTATCAATACCCTAATAGGTGCTTAATTTTTCATTTCCCCTGTCTCTTTGGTCATTCATTGGGGCAGAGCTATCCAACGCCACAAAATATACCTTTTCCCTTTTGGTGATATTATTACTGAACTTATTTGAAGGTTTCCATGTTTGTGTAATAATACTTGGCAAATTAATATTAGGAGAACATCATGGAGCCACACAGAAAAAAAATACTCTCTTCAAGAATACATTTTTTTGGAGTTCCCATCGTGGCGCAGTGGTTAACGAATCCGACTAGGAACCATGAGATTGCGGGTTCGATCCCTGCCCTTGCTCAGTGGGTTAACGATCTGGCGTTGCCGTGAGCTGTGGTGTAGGTTGCAGACGCGGCTCGGATCCTGCGTTGCTGTGGCTGCAGCGCAGGCCAGTGGCCACAGCTCCGATTAGACCCCTAGCCTGGGAACCTCCACATGCCGCGGGTGCGACCATAAAATGACAAAAAAAAGGCAAAAAAAATAAATAAAAAATAAATAAATAAAAAGAATACATTTTTTTATCCTACCACAAATACCACCAAAATTTTTAAAGTGCAAAACATCAAGAAAACCTGCTTTTTTGGAGTATGGAGATTTGGTTTTGTTTTGTATGGGGACAAATTAAGCCAAACGACAAAGTCAAATGATATTGACTAAGTTTATTATGGTTTCTATGAAGTTATATTATTTTAAATAACTATAATGCTGCCTTCTGCTTTTAAACACTTCATAATAAAACTTTATAAAATATATGGTAGAATTTGAGATATAAAGGGGGAAAACAGTACAAATAGTTGATAGAAATAATTTATTTAACCTTGCTGCAAACTTTACATGATCTTCTGTGGAATGAAGCATATAATCTTGCTTTTTGATTTCTCATTTCCCCAAGATTAATAGAATGTAAAGCATCCAGAAACTGTTATATCTACCTAGGGAATATGGAAGTTCTTTGTATAATGTCCTACATAGCATCTAACTGAAAATCTAATTAAGTACAACTGTAGATGGTAAAGGAATTTACGTGCTTTCAATTCCCTGTGTTCTTTGCTGACCTGTAGATAACTTCCAGCTTGCTATCTTCAAATAATAAACTCCACTAACAATGGCTTTTTATTAAGTAAATGCCCTGTGATAGTCAAGTCAACTGTGTGCCTCTCTCCTTAATGGGGACCCAAAATGCTTAGGTAAGTTTAAACTATCATGAAATATTTATTTGGTTGCATTTGTGAATTATATAGTACTCATGTGAATAATTGTGAAGTAGATGCAATTTGCCTTTCAGCTTTTATGTTTGCATTTCCTTCCTCTCATTTGATGGTCCTTTGCCCAGGTGCCTTTTGCTCCATTGCCATTTTCTTGGCTTCCAGGGGACTCATGTTGTGGCTATTATATATGGCACCCAGTTTGCTATAAAGTTGGGTGTTTTCCCAAGACATTTCGGCAAGGGCATGAGCTCTCAGCAAGCACTGATGGCCCCAGGGTGTAGGCTGCTCCAGCCTTCCAATAACATAGATCTAGTGGTGCTAAGCAGGCATGAGGCAAAGATCAAAAAGAAAAAATAGGAAAAAAAAAAAAAAACACTGGTTACAGGAAATTATTAGGATTATATAGGCAACATAAAGATACTTCCCCAATTAAGTTACTTCTTATGTTGTCTTGATCTATCTTTAATGCCAACAAATGAACTTTGCAGGAGCTAAATTTGGATTCCTATTGTTTGTCCATAAGCTCAAAGATTCCCTACACCACATGGTCTCACTTTATCTCTAAATAGTCTTAGAATATATGAGAAAGCAGACTTCCGAAAGATACAGCCTTGTCAGATTTAATCAGTTCCTTGGAAAGAGACAGTAAAAACAGCCAGTGTGCACAAAACTAAAAGTGTCTGCTCATGAGAGATGGCCAAAGCTTTACTATTAGATACAACCCACATTCAGTTCAGTACCGGGGTTCTGGAAACAAATTGTTTAAGGAAAAACTTAAATAAGGAGTGTTATTTTGTTGTTTATCATATAGCATGTTAAAAAAAAAAAAAGAATTGCAAATAAGACCTGTGCTGGGAGTTGCTAGTACTGTACATTTTAAACTTTGCAGAGAAACTGCATTTTTTTCCAAAAGGTCTTTTCTCAGATGAGAAGGTAATATTCACAGGTGGGTCAAAATTTAAATATGGTAGATCCACAGTGCCAAAATTAACTTGTCCCAGTAGAGTTCTAGTTCATTTTCAAGCTTCAGGTTAAAAGCAATTGGCAGCAAATTCTGTCCTGGTGGAAACAACACCAAGAAGGTATCCTCAGATACCATGTGTCCGTTATGCCTTTTGGCAAAAGAACTGGGTTCTAGAGGCATACTCTGGGCTGAGGTAACTGCTTAAGAAGATAAAACTTTATTTTTAACTTAGGGTGATTAAGGCAAGTGTTGGTTTGACTCATCTGAGTTCTATATCCACATATGACAGATAGGATGATTCTGCCACTGTGATTCTGCCACTGTGGATCTACAGCCTCTGAATAATACCCTACTACATATACTATCTCATCTCTAAGAGAAGGGCATTTTGAAAAATGCTATTGTCTTCTTTTGAAGTTTAACAGAGAATAAACCTTTGGCAAATAATTGAGAAAATGACTTTGTTTCCTCCCATGTGGAAGTTGATCAATGAGTATAACGTTCCCGGTCTCTCTCCATGCCCTTCACTTACTCTGCCCAAAGGGAGATGCAGTGACTTTTCTGATTGTAAATGTGATAAGGGTATACTGGTTTGTTCAGCTCTTTTTTACTCAGGAGCTTCTTTTTGCCTATAGGATGGAGACTTTCATCTATTCCTACAGATAGGATTTTGACTCAATGGTAAGAGCCTTCTTCTGGCCCTGTTTTGCCATAACTGAACATGTACATCTGTCTAATTCTAGGTTTCATTTGCCAAGCCCATTTGGTGCTTGCATTAAGCTACATACTCCATCTTAACTTTGAGTAGTGATAAAGTTGATGTTTCTGCTTTATGTGGTTCTTACTCTTTTGTTGGATTTATCAGTTTTCTTAGACCCCAGTGAAGAAAAAAACACAATAGTTGATAACCTCAAAGATCTTAACACTTAGGCTCAGTCTAACATCTTGAAACGTATCTCCTAATAGTTATATTTTAATTGGAGTAGTTGTGATTTTATCCCCCCAAATGTATTACTAACCAACACTACCACAAATCAGCATAGGAATAATACATACCTCACAGATCATCATCACCCTGGGTAATGTTTTCCTTATGAATGTCTTTTATATTTTAACATCCAAATTTCATAGAATGTCCATTTTTCTTGGTGCAATGCTGATCAGCTGATGTTTACATAAAAGTAGTCTATAATCTTGTCCCCAAACTCAACAAAATGATACATGGGAAAAGTCTTAAATTACAACCAGATACAGGTAAGAGGACATCAGCAGAACTGTGTACAGAGGTTTTGATAAAGGATGCTAACTATTAACATCGGCCAAGTATGTCTGAGATATTTCTGGAGCTGAAAGAGGCATCAATGTCTGATGGATCATAAATATGGACTGGGAGGTCCTCAGTTACCTCTACATTCTAATTACTCCCAATCTGTAATCTCTATCCATGATCACTTTTGAATATCAACCCACATATCCAGTTCCTGATGAACACTTCCATTTAAATCTTCAATATGTCCAACAATTCAACGTTTTCTTTAAAAAGTCTGCCTATATTCTCTAGCTCGGGAAATGTTCCACCATCCACTGTGATATCCAAACAAGAATAAATTTTACTCATATATCACTGAAACTCCTATAAAATAAGTCATTAAATCTCACTGATACAATTTCCGTAACACTAATAAATCCATCCAGCTCTCTCTCCACTGTTTCTAACCTTGCTGAGGTTGCCAGGATCTTCTGGACCATCATCCAGTGACAACTGCCTCATTTCTGGCAGATCTTAAATAGGCTATTCACACTATATTGAGAACACTTCTAAAATATAAATATAATCATGCCAATCCTCAGCTTAAAACTAGTCGATGAGTAAAACCTCATTTCCTTAAAAACCTTTCCAGGCACACTTCAATCACATGCCCTTTCATTCTCTGTTCAACCATACAGAATGTTAGTTTCCTAGTGCTCTTTTGCATCTAGACCTTTGCACAAGATTATACAAGCTGAAATATTGTTCCAACACCTCCACCTTCTCCTTCACCTAACTACTCCTACTAATCTTTTATAGCTCTAATGATATAGACACTTGTCAGGAAGTCTTCTCTGACATTAAACAACAAGCTAGGTATTACATGTGTTCCATAACACCTGGCACTTAGCCCTCTTTGCCTCTTACTACTTTGAACTGTAGTGGAATAACAATGGTATGAACTTTTACTAGCTACAAACACAGTCCTTTCAGGGACCTTGTCCTTGTTACATTTGCAATATTTGTTGCAGGTCTTAACATATTACAAGTGTTCAATCTATATGTAATAAAAATATTGAGGAAGACTAAGAGGAAAGTAGTATTACTGCCAGGAACGTGGATATTGACAATGAAGCTGACTTGGGGACTGAAAATAATTATTTTAGCTTAGAAATATATTGACATTAAAGAAGTACTAGAATTCCCAAGGGAACACTTTGGTAGAGATTTGGCAATATAGAATTGAGTTTCTGATTATAGGTGTAGGTTTTAGCCGCACAGATGTTGGTGACAACTGAAGTGCTAAAAGAAAACTAGGTTGTTAGTATAAAAAACAACAAATGTTTGCAAAAAAATTATCAAAGTGTTTAAATGATTAAGAAATCCACATTTCCTTTGGCTTTCTGTTAATAAAGTGGATATTAGTAGATATTTGTTTGCTTTGCTAACTAGCCTAAAACAGCAGCTGATATAAAGTATCATTGTTTTAATACCAGCCTTTATTTTTCCTCAGAATAATAAAGTACAAAAAATCCAGAGATGCCTTTTTTATTTTAAATGCTTTTTAGGGCCACACTTGCAGCATATGGAGGTTCCCAGGCTAGGGGTCTAATCAGAGCTTTAGCTGCCAGCCCACATTACAGCCACAGCAATGCCAAATCAGAGCTGTGTCTGTGACCTACACCACAGGTCACGGCAACGCCAGATCCTTCAACCCACTGAGCGAGGCCAGGGATCAAACCTTTGTCCTCATTGATGCTAGTCATATTCATTTCTGCTGTGCCATGACGAGAACTCTCAGATTATTTGATTAAAATGTAATATCTGTTTTGATGTAAATAAAGGAATAGTTAATAATATATATTTAAACGTGCTAAAAGAATATCTTTAAGATGCTAGAAATTTTATGAATTTCTTTTAAGGGATCCTTGTGAAAACTGATGTGGTTAGTCACAAAGGAATGAGGAAATTACTGAATAGGAAGAAAGCATTTGTGATTATAGGCATAAAGTCATGTTTTTTTATTGTATAATATTTAATAGGCATATGTTTAGAAGAACATTGTTTTTTTCAATTTAGTTTCACACTGTTTTCGGTAAATGGACAAAAACAGAGTGAAGATATTTCTCTAAATAATTCCACTTTCTCAAATGGATTCATATTGATTTTGTGAAAACTTCTCCCCTCCCTCAAAATATCTGTCATTTACACATGCCAATCATCATTTATAGTTAACTGTAATACAGTGATGCTATCGGAAATGGAAATAAATATTTCCAGTTGAAGCCATAAGTTCTTGAAAATCTTCCACATCAAAAAGGAGAAAATATGTCCTAATATTTAGAAATTTTCTCCGGCGTTCCCGTCGTGGCGTGTAGGAAAGGAATCTAACTAGGAACCATGAGGTTGTGGGTTCAATCCCTGGCCTCGCTCAGTGGGTTAAGGATCCGGTGTTGCCTTGAGCTGTGGTGTAGGTCAAAGATGCAGTCCAGATCCTGCATTGCTGTGGCTGTAGTGTAGGCTGGCAGCTATGGCCCCAATTCAACCCTTAGCCTAGGAACCTCCATGTGCTGTAAGTGCAGCACTAAAAAGCAAAAAAAAAAAAAAAGAAATGTTCTCTTTTCACTTAATCTTAATAAAGGTTTCATTTTGAAATTATTATAGCAATAGCACAAGTTGTTTGAGATATAGTTTATAATAAAATGTAAGAAAGTATCATTTGAGCTGATTAGAAAATTTCTGACACATCAAGGATTAATCACAGGCATATTTTTGCTGTTACTGTACAGATTTTTTCACCCTCAGGTTTAAAGTAGAGATTGAGGGAGATACTTAGCAATTAAGACACTGGCAGACCAAAATGCAATTTACCAATCCCTATGGAATGTACATTTCTAGAGCTGGAAAGGGCTTTGATCATTATTCAAATCCAGCATCCTCGTATTACACATGAGAAACTAAGGTGACAAGGATACATGCTCAGAATGATCACCACATGCTTCCAAACTTCTCCTCAGAAACTGGTTTGGGGAGAGATGATATGCCAGTCACTGCCAAGCTGTTTTTTTTTTTTTTTTTTTTTTTTTTTTTAGTGTGGCCAGCAGTAAATATTCTTTAAATACTTTTCTATGCCAGACACTTACTATTGGCTGAAGTACAGTGGTGAATATCACAGATAATAGACAATATCCCTATTTTCATTGTTTGTCTTCTATTGTAAGAGACCAAAAGTAAATTATATGTAAATCAGAATCATAACAACAAATGCAGTATAGAATCATGGTCATCCCTTGGTGTCTACACTGGATTGATTTCAGGACCCACATGGATACCCAAATCCTCAGATGCTCAAGTCTTTTATAAAATGGCATCCTATTTGCATATAACCTATGCACATCCTCCTGTACACTTTACATCATTTCTGGATTACTTATAATAACCAATACAATATAAATTATATGCAGGTAGTTGTAAATACAATTTAAATACTAGGTAAATAGTTATCACTGCACAGCAAATTCAAATTTTGCCTTTTGGAAAGTTCTGGATTTTTTTCTTTATTTTTGATCCATAAGTGGTTGAATCTGAGGATGCAGAACCTGCAGAAACAGTGGGCTTATTGTACACATGTTGGATATAATTATATAATTAAATGATATTAAGATATCATGCATAGGATTGAAATAGAAGGATATAATAAAGAATGTCTTATTGGCTACTTTAAATTAGGGCTCAGGGAAAGCCTCTGTGATAGGCGATATTAAGGCGTGATTTGAGAAACAAGAGGGAGTCAGGTGTGAGAAGATCAGAGGGAAAGATTTCCAGGGAAATGAGACAGGTAGTGCAAAGGCACTAAACTGGGGGTGAGCTTGGCTCTTTCAGGGAACATAAAAGGAGGCCAATATCCCTAAAGACCAAGGGTCGGAGGAATCACACGAGATAAAGTCATAGATGTGGGCAGGGGATGAATCAGGCAAGGCTTGGGGGTAAGACATTTATTTTATTTTTCATATGATGGAAAACCACTGAGTCATCTTAATGTGGGTAGGGAAGTAGGGGGCGCAAGATGATAATCTGATTTGAGATTCTGAAAGTTTGAGTGAAAAGAATGGACATGCAGAGGGAAAAAGTGAAAGCATGGAGACTAGTTAAGCTATTTGGTTAATTATGGTAATCACGGCAAGAGAGAGTCATGGTTTGCACAGGGCAGTAGCAGTGAAGACGGAGGTAAGTGTGTGCAGATTCAGGATATGATTCAGAAATAGGTTGGGTTGGGTTGGACTTGCTCTACTGAATGGCAAAAACAGAATGAGGAAAAGAGATTGCAACTTGGAAGTTTGGCAAATGGCACCCTCATCCATCTACCGAGAGGAGGCAGATTGGGGATGGGGTGGGGCTGAATCTAAGGAGCAGATTTCTAGAGTGAGAAAGAAAAGCTTTATCAGTTGGTCTGAATATCAAATTCTTTTCTCAGAAAACTGAGGAAGTTTGGGGCCATTTTAAGTCTTGACAAATTAATTTCCTAGCTGCATGAAAAACTAGGACATTATCAAGTTTGCTGTATTTGGATTACTGTTCATTGTTTTAAGCAGGATAAACCTGATCTTTTCTCAAAATTTTTATCCTGGAGCAACACAAAGTACACTTCATGTCTTAGGAAACCCCTGTAATCTCTCATATTACATAAGTAAGTAGGAGATATAATAATCCAATAATTAAATGCGTTAGTTTGGCCAACAACCTCTCTTTTTATGTGGTTACCCTACCCTCAAAGATAATATTATTTTGTTTTGTATTTTTTCTAATTTTCAAAAATAACTGACACACATCACTGTATTTGTTTAAGGTGCACAGCATGATAGGTTCATTGGCATATCGTGAAATGACTACCACAATAGGTTGGTTAATATCCTTCATCTGATATCAACACAACAAAATTTCTCCTTAAGACAGTAGATTGGTAAGAGTTCTAGTCATATTTTTCCAATGCTAACTATAGTGATCATGTTATACATTACATCCCTATACATCCCCAGTATTTATTTTATAACTGAAAGTTTGTACCTTTTGACCAATTTCCTATCCCCCCACTTAGTCATCACTAGTGTGATTTTTTCTGTGAGGTATTTTTTTTAAGTAGATTCTAAATGAATTTGTCTTTATGACTTATTTTACTTAGCATAACGGTCCATCCATGTTGTACTAAAGAGCAAAAATTCCTCATCTTTATGGATGAATAATATTCCATCATATACATGAACTACAGCTTCTTTATCCATTCATCCATCAGAGGACACTTAGGTCATTTCTGTGTCTATCTTTTAAAGATAGAAATTTACATATTTAAATATGAAAAGTTGTGTGTGGTTTTTTTGATGTTGT
Organism: Catagonus wagneri; assembly: GCA_004024745.2. Classification (NCBI taxonomy): domain Eukaryota; kingdom Metazoa; phylum Chordata; class Mammalia; order Artiodactyla; family Tayassuidae; genus Catagonus; species Catagonus wagneri. The sequence continues at coordinate 29,214,395 of PVHT021183696.1, read as the reverse complement.
TACTATTTGAGATTTTGCTAACTCTGAGTTAGTGTTTGTTTCTTTTGCATATATTCCCAGAAGTGGAATTGCTGGATTACATGGTTGTTATACTTTTAATTTTTTGAGGAATCTCTGTATTGTTTTCCACAGTTGTTGTACCAATTTACAATCCCAGCAACAGTGCGCAAAGGTTCCCCTTTCTCTACATCCAAACCAAGGTTTTGGCCATTCATAATAATATCAATTCTAATGCAACTTGGTATTTAGATTTTTCTTCAGTTTTTATTTAATTTATGCTTGATTTTTTTTAACTTTATTCAGAGGACTAAAAGTCTTATCACAAATTTCTATTGTACAAGATGTTAATAAGTAATAATATGTAGTCCAGGAGTACTTCTCTCCAAATTTAGAGTAAGACTACTTTAAAGTTAGCTTCTATTAAAAAGTAACTGGAGATACTTTGTGACTCTTGAAGTCAATCTCTTTTCAAAAGTTTTAAAAACTCATAATGGTAGCAATGTCTTAAAATGAAAATAAGATCACTTTTCTAAAGATAGTGAGTAGGTTTAATTTTAACAAAGGTAGAAAATTGATTTTATATAACTTTATTTACATACATAAAGTCTCACTGACTGTGTCAAAAAGTAAAAGTTACTGGAAGTTCTCCTGTGGCATGGCAGGTAAAGAATCCAGTGTTGCTGCAGCTGTGACACAGGCCTCGACTGTGGCATGGGTTCAGTCCCTGGCCCTAAAACCTCCACCTGCTGTGGGTGAGGCCAGGAAACAAAAACAAAAACCCAAAAACAAAACCCCCTCCAAAACAAAACAAAAAAAGTTATTGAAGCCTTAAGCTGAAGCAATACAAACAAAAATACAGCTCACTACCTCTTTTTATGCAAGACTTTAAAAAACACAGTTTCTTGATAAGTTATATACTCAGGTTCAAATATAAGACTGATTAATTACACGAATGCATTTGGTTTTTTTGTTTGTTTTGTTGTGTTTGTTTTTAGGGCTACCAACTGTAGCATTGAAGTTCCCAGGCTAGAGGTCTAATCACAGCTGCAGGTGCCAGCCTATGCCACAGCCATAGCAATGCAGGATCTGAGCTGCAACTGTGTCCTACACTGCAGCTTACAGCAACGTTGAGTCCTGAACGTACTGAGTGAGGCCAAGGATCAAACCTGCATCTTTATGGATACTAGTCCTGTGCTTAATCACAATGGGAACTCCAGTTTCTTAACATTAGCTTATACTACCATATAACATTAGAAAAGTTACTGAATTTCATGATCATATAAACCTTACAAATGCTGCAACATGGTAATTATTGGTTAAAACCTGCTGACTCATCAACCTGAATATAAAATGCATCTTTTATCAGTTGATTACACAAAATCTCTTTAGCCTTTTTGACTTGACGTAACATCATAAGTAAGAAAGGAACCTTCTCGATTGCTTCTACTGCATCTTTCCCTAGCATTTCACTCCATACAAAATTTTACAGCTATCATTAGGCAGATTATCACCAACAGCATGACTTTTCCTTTTCTGAGAAATCAGTTCCACTTCTGCTACTAAATACCATGCTTCCTAAGCCTTTTTACTGAGATTTTTGTTTGTTTTGGTTTTTGGTTTTTGTTTTGCTTTTTATGGCCACACCTGCAACATGTGGAAGTTTCCAGGCTAAGGGCTGAATCAGAGCTGCAGCTGCCAGGCACAGCCACGTAGGATCTGAGCCACGTCCAAGATTTATACCACAGCTCACAGCAACCCCAGATCCTTAACCCACTGAACAAGGCCAGGGATCAAAACTGCATTTTCATGGATACTAGTCAGGTTTGCAACCCACTGAGCTACAACGGGAAATCAAGTTTTTTTTTTAAAACAAAAGTTTTACTCTATTTTGAGATTCCAATAACCATTTAAAATAATCAGCACCTTTATTTGTCAAATAACTGGAATTCGTAATGAGTGTCTCTTCAATTCTGTAGACGTCATTGATAGATTTGTCAATTTTTTGTCACAAAGTGCAATGGGACATTTTGGATGACCAGTCAGTAAACACCTATTGATGAGTGGCTTTCGCTTTCATCATAAAGGACTTGTGTTATACTCCTTGTTGCACTACTACAGAGACATGATTCATAAGATTCTATGTACATATAAAACTAGAATCTTCTTCTCTCATCTCTCTTTAAAACCACCACATTGGATCACCAGATGTATTTGTAAAATAAAAAGCCAATAAAACATAAGGCAGAAAGGCATAATAGGTAAATAATCAAATCACCAAATATATAATAAAACTTTCTAACAAATAATTTCTAACTTGCATAGTCCATGTTTTAAAGTATTACAAAAAAGAAAAAGAAGAAAGAAACTATAGGCCAAAGGAGCAGCCACTTAATCCCAGGACAGAAAATCAGCCGTTAAACACAGATTCCAGGTTTTTGAGTGGGTAAATCCCAGCTCTTGGTTCTGTCCCCAGATTCCACACAGGGAAAAGCTATTAGTGTAGTCTGCAGTTTCCCATTTGTGTGGATGCTCCCCCAAATTCTCTGCTGGGAATTGTTGATGTTCACAAGCTGGAGTGGGACTGGTTCTGACTTAAAAACTGGACTGGGTCTGGGACTAGGCTAGGTCTAATTTAAAAACTACACTGGGCCTGATTTAGGCTGAGCTGGGTCCAGTGAGAGGCCTTAGGTGAATAAAATTTTGTTTAAAGGGGATCCTTTATATCCAAGGGTTGAGTGTGCCACCTTCCTACACACTTGCTTATTTTCTGTCTGAAGACTGTGATCCCAGAGGCTGTAGATATTTACAAAAATGGCATTATCTTACTAAGCTTGTTTTGTGTCCTGAGAGCTTGGTTTGGTAGCTGTCAGGTTGCAGTCTCCAAAATATGATGAACAGAGCTGTAAGTTGCACCCCACCTGTGGCTAGACGGGTTGAACGCCACTTACAGTTGGGGACCAAACAAACTGCAGCCAGCCCTCAGAGGAATTACAATAGCCATTATGGCAACTATTCCAGATGTAAGACTTAAATGCACATAAAAGCAAGAGCTTCCTAATCAAACAGAATACTAACAAACAGAATGGGATACCTATTTTAATTAGTATGCAGAAGCCTCCAAAATACATTATTGAAAGATTTCAAAAGGCTAACAAGAAGTTAAAAAGAAAAGAAAAAAAAAGGTACCTAAACCAAAAGCTAAAATCCAATTATTTGAGGAACTGGAAACTGTCTTACAAATCTCTGTAGACCATAGAAGTTCAAAGTTCACCTGTACCCCCCGTTTTTTTTTTGCCAGTCCATCAAACCTCACCTATTTCTCTCATAGTGCTTGAAAAGGCAAAGACAGAAAACAGAATTGTTCTGCACTTCGCCTGTACTTTTGTGATATAGATTCCCCAACCCCATCTTCTGTAGAACCTAACAGCAATTCTTTGAAATTCAAACTTTGGGGAGAAGGTTCTCATCGGAAGAGGGAAAAAAAAAAAAAGAGGTATTTAGAAAGTGGGCTAATGAGAAGGCTTACACAGCACCATGAATATTAGTAATTATAAAGTCTCTGGGTCTATTATATATGTTTGTATGTGTGTCCATATATGCATGTTATAGATGTGTGATGTTTTTCTATCTCCAGACGGTATTGCCAAAATTAATTCGTAGAAAAAGCTTTAGTTGGTTTGAAGGCAAGCTCTTGTAAGGGCTGATCATTTTAAAATTCTCAGAAATATAATAGAAAACTAATCCAAATGCTTTTCAAGTTCACATGATCTGGAAAAATCTTCAGTAACTCAAGTTCATTGGTTTCATTAAAAACGGATATGTCAAAGTTATCAACATTGATTATAATGCAGATAAACTTTTACTCTACCTGGGTTTACTAGTTGTAAAATTGGTCAAACAGTAAAAATTTAGAATGATGGCTAATTTTGTCTACTATCTCATTAAGTTTTTGTGGCTAATCTAGATATAATTGTTGGAAGCAAATGATTTAGATGTAAGTGAAATAAGAGTTTATAGATAAAACTTTTTGGCAACAAGTATATTTAATGGTATACACGTGTACTCAAAAACAGATTCCAAATCTTTCTGGTAATGAAATTCAGTTACCAAAGTAACTAGTACATACTAGCCACTGAGTTAAATTGTATGATAGAAACTTACTAGTCATTTTCAAATAATGAAGTATTAATTACTGATCATAGGTTTAACTACTTTTGGCTACCTATTGCAAAGAAAATAAAGATAACTCTGGGTCTATCAGTAAACATGTTTTGTGTTATACTGAATGACTGTACTGTGAAGAAGCACAATTCCAGAAATAAATAAATTTGCCAATCTAAAAAAAATAATGACATATGGTTCAGTTGCTCATTTTACCAGGCATTAAGGTTTCTAAGTGACACAGTCACAGTTTCCTCAGTCCCTGTCTTGCCGTAGCAAAGCATTGGAACACCGGACGTTTTACAAATTTATTAAAGCAAAAGTACATTTTCAGAGAGGGAGAGAGAGAATTCACGTGTGCAGAGGTTAAAAAGAGGGCCCAACTCACTCTGCAATAGTCTTCATATCCCACAATGCAGACCTGAGCAGAGACCCAATTTGATCTTCTGATTGGTCTTAGGCAGGATACCTGATTTGCGTAGGAAACAGGTTATATAGAGGCAGAGTGAGGAAGGGGCAATATTCCTTCTCTAGCAGGGAGTGAGCAGCCCAGGCTGGTCAAGGTGGGGGAAGGGGCATTACAATGAGACCCGGCAGGAGGCTTTGGGTTTTAATCTCCTTGAAGGGGACTTGAAGCCTATAACATAAAGTTTAAAAATTCTAATTAATATATGTATTAAAGCTACTAGAAATAAAGTAAACTCTATATGCCAGAAAAGCAGGACATGTTTTTTGGCTAAGAAAAGAAATGAAGTATGGAGATAATTCTTGTTAAAGGGAATGAAGAGTAATTTTATCTGAACTAAAGTAAAACTTTTAATTACTTCACAATAGGAAGGAAGAAAATAAAGGGGAAACTATGGACAAAAAATTGGGAAGAAAAAAAGAAGGAATCTTGTCTAATCACATTGACTAAACCTGAATTGTTATTGTGGGAATTTTACGACAGAGCTTTAATATCAATAGTGTACTTATGTAAAACTGGAATTTTTCTTTCATCTGCTAAAAGAACAAAGTTTTGTGGAATAAATTGGTCTTCTCTTGGTAAGAGATTAAAAAGTAAAGAAAATCTTTCATAAAGTAATATGCCTAAAAAACAAGAATTCTGTGTTTTGTCAAAATAATTGTTTTTAGGTCTTTGACAACTTAAATATAGCACCACTGACATGAAAAAAAAGCTGAGTTTTCTTCAAAACTATGTCGCATGAAATTGCTCTCATCAAAATTAAGGTTCACACTGAAAGAGCTGAACCTGAGTATCAGGAAAATGCCCTAAATGACTTTCATGCACAAGGAGCAGCAATAGAATCTACAAAGATTGTGGCACATGTAGATAAATTCCATTCCACTTCTACTAAAAGTAACTTCTCATTGCCATATTTTTGCCATCTTGACATCCTTATAACATGCCAACAATCTACTCCTGATTCGGAGAAATTAGGATAGGTAAACAATGACTAAATTATACAAAGTTATAGGAACCCCAACACAGCCAACTTGGGTTTTTTCCCAGGTCCCTGGAAAACCCTATTTTCAGTCTTCACATTCCTTCACCCACCAAAATGCATTTAAGTAAAACTATTTTTGTCCCTAGAGGCCTTAGACCTCTACACTCTGGACCCTTTAAATACTTCATTCAACTGCCACTTAGTATTAGTTATTAATACGCTCTTGTTATTGTATAAATGTCTTCAGAATGGCTTAAAGACATCGCCTGTTATGAGGCAGATTCCCACACAGCAGCAAAGAAACTGTTAGAAAATGTTTCTAATTTGAGCTATACCTTTCAGAATATCTAGCACATACTTCGCTGGACAAATCATACGAGTAATAATGAGGACCTTGCAAACTTCTTGGAATTCTCTGTTACTATGACCTTCAAGCATCAGTTAAGGTCAAGAGAACCAGTGGATAAAATGAATCCTGAATTATTCCAATTTACTCAGATTTCTGGCCACAACTCACCAAACTAATACTTCTAATTTCCTCCCACCTTTCTGATTTGGAATCACTGAGAACAGAGACTGCCCTTAAATCTCCTTAGAAGGAACCTACCAGGTTCTTTTCACTACCCAAATGGCAGTCGAATTTGAGAGACTTAAACTTTGGATATACATCTTATAACTAAAGAAGAACCCACCTAACATCTGGTCCTATCCAAATGCTGGAGAATGCTGAATCAAATTGATAAGGAAGAGAAACAGCTGACATCAAGGTAGACTGCTTCTACCCAAGACAACAAATTAATAAGACTTCATACTTTAAAGATGAAACCTTTCTTTTTCTTTCCTTTACTCTGGCATTGACCTGGAAAGATAACTCCCTCAACTGTATGTTCTAGGTCATTGTGTGGGGGTAACTTTTTAGTTTGCTGGATTTGTCAAAGATTTTGATCATTCTGTAACAATCTGGATCAGACTTGCCCCCACCTAATCAGAGATCTCACCAGCAACCCCTATCTTTACAAGGCATTAAGGATGATTTATTTCAGGCTAGGAGTTTCTCTCCCCATATTCACTGACTGACTCTTGGATTGAATGGGTATGTAACAATCCCTATGAATGGGTACGTAACAATCCCTATAAATAGATCTGTTTTCTGGTTAGGGAAAAATACAAATAAGAATATGACCAGAAACCTTTCCTTAACTCTTGAGGATACTTGCAGATTCCACTGCTAAGACATTACCTGACAAGCAAAATCCTTAGACTCTCTGGCCACGGTTATACTTGATAACAGGATAGACCTTGATTATCTTTTAGTTGAGCAAAGAGATACCTACACTGTGGCCAATACTACCTGCTGTACCTGAATGAACACTTCCAGGGAAGTTGAAAATCCGTTATGTAAAATCACTGAGCAAGCCCCTTGGCTTAAAAGCGCTCCTTTTAATGAGGGCTTTCTTTGATTGTTTGAGTCTTGAGAACCATGACTCCAAAGTGTGCTCCAAACATTGGGAATTTTCCCCCTTATCATCTCTGTGGTGCATTTTAGTCTCTAAGAAGTTTTAGCCACATGTTCTCAGGTTTAAACCACTAAACAAATGATCTCCCTGAGACTGAACTATCAGAAAAGAAATAAAGAATGACTGATCTAAGGATTATCTTTGAATGTCACAGGAACCAAGGAAAAAACCATGCTCTGGGAATTCCTGTCGTGGCTCAGTGGTTAACGTATCTGACTAGGAACCATGAGGTTGCGGGTTTGATCCCTGGCCTTGCTCAGTGGGTTAAGGATCTGGCGTTGTGGTGTAGGTTGCAGACGAGGCTCGGATCCCGCGTTGCTGTGGCTGTGGCGTAGGCCGGCGGCTACACCTCCTGTTAGACCCTTAGCCTTGGAACCTCCATGTGCCACGGGTGCGGCCCTAGATAAGGTAAAAAGACAAAAAAAAAAAAAAAAAAAAAAAAACATGTTCTGTGGATACAACAAAGATCAAAGCTGGGAAAACTACTGATTGACAGCTAAGAGTGATGCTAATGCCTCAAATTTTTTATCACATCTCTCAGGAAGAGAATTTGATAAAGAGGGAGATTTTAAAAAAGAACAAGAAGAGAAAAAAACAAGTGTTCCCATTGTGCCACAGTGGAAACAAATTTGACTGGTAACCATGAGATTGTGGATTCGATCCCTGGCTTCTCTCCGTGATTTAGGATGCAGTGTTGCTGTGGCTGTGGCGTAAGCTGGAAGCTACAACTCAAATTCGACCCCTAGCCTGGGAACCTCCATATGCCACATGTGTGGCCCTAAAAAAGCAAAAAAAAAAAAAAAAAGGTAACTACAGACCCAAGTGGAACCACTTGCCCCCAGGATAGCAAGCAAACCAAGACTTAATCTCAGTTTCACCCTCTCCCCAGAGTGGAATTTCTGGAATTTTTTGATCAGCACTAGTAAGGTAACCTTGCCTGAAACAATCCTTTCTTTTGCTAATAATCCATCTTGTGCCACTTTGTTTCAATAAAAGCCTTCTATTTTGTATAGCTCCTCAGAGTGCCTTTCTATGTTTCATTCATGAATAGTTGAATAAAGTCAATTCAACCTTTAAATTTACTCGGCTGAATTTCCTTTTTTAAACACAATTATTTCTAATACAAAGTGGTGGTTGGAGGTGGGACAGGTAAGTCACGAAGCAAAAAAAAAAAAAAAAAAAATTCCTTCTTTAGAATGTCCTTCCAATTTTCCATCCTACCCAAAGTTTACTTCTTTCGGTCAGCCTGCAGTGCATAAGGGTAGATTGTGCCAAGTAATTCATGAGTCATAGTCTGATATCCGTTTATCTCCATGGTATTCAGTGCTAACCAATAATCAATAGCCTCCCCGATCTGTGTCAAAGAATGAGAATAGACAAGATTAAATGAGAATGGTCTCCTGTGCACTGCCATACAGGACAGAAAGAGCACTTATAAATTTGCTCATGTCCACCATGAGTAGTCATCACATGGCATGCTCAACTCAAATGATTTTTTAGATCTTCCTTATATAATCACAAGGTTCTGTGAACTCCAGTTAAGAATCAAAGATCCAACTTTTTTAAAAGAAATTGTAAACCTGAAATTTCTGGATTTATAGAATATAGCTACACTGAGCATAGAAAGTTAGTCACACCAGCAAGTATAAACACTGGCTATCCATAACTCTATGTTTCCCCTAAGTAGCTTTTAAATAATGGAGGTAACTCTCAGTCTTTCCAAAATCAAAGCATCAATATATCCAGCTTAGAAAAGAATATTTAGGAAGCTTCCTAATGATGCTGTGGAGGCATTCCAGATATCAATGTGGCATCTAGTACTGCTTTATTCTTCTATCAATTCTAAATCTTCAATAAAGGTTGGTTTCAAGTAAGATTTATATTTTGTTTGAATCAGATTAACAACTAAGCCATTTGTGATAATGTAAGGGGAAATAAAATATTTTATTTTGTTTTTGTTAAGTCTGAAGTGCTCATTAAACAATCAGGTAGACGGATTTCCCATCGTGGCTCAGTGGTTAATGAATTCGACTAGGAACCATGAGGTTGGGGGTTCAGTCCCTAGCCTTGCATTGCCGTGAGCTGTGGTGTGGGTTGCAGATGCGGCTCGGATCCTGCACTGCTGTGGCTCTGGCGTAGGCCGGTGGCTACAGCTCCAATTGGATGCCTAGCCTGAGAACCTCCATATGCCACAAGTGCGGTCCTAGGAAAAGGCATATATATATATGCCTTTTCTATATATATATATATATATATATATATATATATATATATATATATAGTGTCTGAATATTTATATGTGTATTTATTAACATGAAAATAAATGAAATAACATAAGGGAGTCAAGTCTAAGAATTAAGACTGTAATACTACAATTTTTTAAAGATGAAGTGAAAGATCAAGTAAACTTAAATTCAGTGACCAGTGAAAACGTCAGTTTAGGATACTACCATGAAATACAACAGAAAAAAATATGTTCCAAAGAAGGAAAATGGTCCCATTTTGACTAAAGCTGCCAAACACCGAGAAAGAGGAGTATGGTGAGGCATTAAAACAGAGTGGTTAACATACATGATTCGAAGAAAGAGGAGTATGCTATATTCAGAAGCATAAGCAACCCTGACAGCAATCTCAATGTACAGTTGGAGTCACTCCACTGATTTAAGGCTGTATGTTAAGGAAATGGAAAAAAAAATGAGACTTCAAGTAAAGGAGGTATCTTTAAGATATAGGATAGCAAATAATATCTATTGGCTGATGAAAATAAAACAAAACAGAGGAAGAAACCAAGGGTATAAAGATGGCACTGGTTCCTGGAGAGTTCCCATTTATTTTGGGGGTCAATAAATTCCTTTCTGTGCTTCATTGGGTTTAGTTCTTGTATCTAATAACTGAATAAGCCTCAGTGAAACAAGCCACCACCAGGATTATTTGGAAGTTGAAGATCCATTAAACAAAGAGAAGTTACTTCTGGAATTCTCTAAATAAGAGAAAAGTGACTCAACCAAAGAGAAATACTTTTGAGTATTTGCCAGTCTGGAATGATAATGAGGGCTTGACATTTTCTAGAAATGACAAACAACTGGTTCTCATTTATCCATAGCTCCCTGACATAAATGGTTTCCAAGACACGCTTAAGGAATCTGGACACTATCTACTGGGCTTTAGAAATCTTGGTAAAATTCCTTGTCCTCAGTTTGCATGCAAGGATGGTAGCTCACCCCTGCTCTCAACGTACTGAAAATCAGTCTTAATTTGGGAACTTCCAAACTTTGTAGAATTTTCTCTCTCCCCATATAGTGTTTGATATTAAGTAGCACACAACCCTGATGACTTAGAAGTTGGAGCCAGACTCAGTTCAATTCAAAACAAATAGTATTTTTAGTTTTATTAGTTTATACACTTGGGTATTATGGAGAAAATTCATACCAAATACATATTTTTAAACCAATTCCTGGTTGAGACTTTGTAAAAGTGAAACAAAATGTTTATCCCCACACCTTCTTTTAATCCCTCAAAATACTCTTTACTAAATAAGCATTCTAACTTGATGTTTTCCAATTAAATTTCTCAGTTTGAATTTTACTTAGTACTAGACTAACAATCTTTCTACGTATTCTGTGTTTCAAAATAAAAGGTAAAATTCTGGTCCAAAATGGCAGTGTGGGAAGACCTTGAACTCACCTCCTACCCAAAACATGCTGAATATAAACCTATATATAGAGTACTTCCTCCTGAAAAATAACTGAGGGCTGATGGAACAGCTTCTGCACAACAAACAATAGAGGGACCAGGTAGAGATGTGTAGAAGAGTTGGAGACATGGTATTGACAAAAGCCCCATCCCTGACACAGCAAGCTGCATAGGGAGGGATATCACTCAGTGGTTCACATACAGACTTACCTGATGGGGGCTCACAAAACAAGCAAAACGACCACCAAAACAACAAACAAAAATCCCCCCAACGGTTTAAAGGGCACCTATACTAATATGTGAAAAAATCCATTTACTAACTCAAGGTATCTGCCACACAAGCAGGGAATTGCTGCAACTCTCTCCCTCCAGTGTTAGAGGCAACAGAGAACACCATTTTGGGAGTTTCCCTCCACCTTGATAGCACAGGTAGGGACACATTTCAGGCTGGTGCCAAGATACCCCATCCCAGCACATCCCAGGTCCCTGGCCCATACCAACTACCACTGTCCTCCCAAGGCAGCCTTGGCATGGCCCACCCCAGGATGCCCTCAGCCCATGCCTGCTCCAGCTCCAGCCATTACATTTGGATGGCCCTGGTGTGGTACACCCTGGGACCCGCCCCGCCTTCCCCTGCCCCCCCCTTTCCCCCGCCCCCTCCACACTGCATCCTCTCCAGGCCCAGCCAGCCAGCACATAGTCTAACACAGGGGACACTCCTACACAAGGCCATACCTTCAAGACCAGGAGAGGTAGCTGTTTTGAATAATTCATAGAAACAAACATAGCTGTTATGCATAATTCATAGAAACAAACAAAGAAAGTCAAACAAAATGAGGAATTATATGCATATGTTCCAAATAAAGAAGGCAAAGCCCTGGGGGGAAGAGGGGTTTTGCAATGGAGATAAATAACCTGATTAAGAGTTCAAAGTAATAGTTATAAATATGCTAACTGAATTTAGGAGAAAAAAGGAGAAACACAAGGAGGACTTCAAAAAGAATTAGAAAAACATAAAAAAGAGCCAGAGCTTAAGAATACAATAACTAAAATGAGAACTACATTAGAAGAATCAACAGTAGATTAGATGATTCAGAACAGATCAGTGATCTAGAAGAACAGAGGAAATCACCCCCATCACAATGGGGGGGGAGAATTTTAAAAATGAGGATAGTTTAAGGGACTTCTGAGACAAAATCAAGTGTAGCAATATTCACATTATAGGGTCTTGGAAGAAGAAGAGAAAGAGGAAAGGGGCATCAAACTTTTTTGAAGAAATAATACCTGAAACAATCCTGGAGAAGGAAAGAGATATACAGGGAAAAGCAGAAAGTTCCAAACAAAAATGAACCCAACAAAGATAATTAAAATTGCAAAAGTTAAGAGAATTTTAAAGGCAGTAAAAGAAAAACAACTAGTTACATAGGAAGGAAACCCTATATGACTATCTACTGGCTTTTTAGCAGAAACTTTTACAGGCCAGAAGGGTAGCATAATTTAAGTGATGAATACAAAAATATTTATAACCAAGAATATTCTAATTGGCAAGGTTATTGTTCAGAATTGAAGGAGAGATAGAGATTTCCCCAGACACACAAAAACTAAAGTTCATCGCTACCGACCCAGCATTACAAGAAATGTTAAAGGATCTTAAGAAAAAAAAAAAAAAGGAAAGGGTATGACTAGAAATAAAACGTATGAAAGAAAAAATTCTCACTGGTAAAGGCAAATACATAGTAAACACAGTGGATCAGCCATTTAAAAAGCTAGTAGAACAGTCAAGACAAAAGTAATAAAATCAACCATAACATAATAAGTAAAGGATACACAAAATAAAAATATGTAAAATACAACATCAAAAACATAAAATGTGGGAGAGAGTAAAAATGCAGTACTTTTATAATGTGTGAAATAAACTGCTAAATAGATCTATCCATAGATTTATCTCATGGTAACCACAGAAGAACCCACAATCATTTTACAAAGAAAAAAAAGTTAAAGAAATCCAAATACTAAAAAAAAAAAAAGTATCAAACCACAAGGGAGGAAGACTAGACAAGAAGGGAAAAGAATGACAAAAGTAACCCCCAAACAGTTAAGAAAACGGTAATAAAGACATACCTATCTTGAATCATTTTAAATGTCAATGAACTAAATACTCAAATCAAAAAACAGGGTGGCTGAATGAATAGAAACATCAAGATCTATTTATATGCTGCCTAGAAGAGACTCACTTCAAACATGAAGATGTACATAGACTGAAAGTGAAGGGACAGAAAAAGATATTCCATGCAAATGGAAACAAAGAAAGCTTGGGGTAGCAACAATCCTATCCGACAAAATAGACTTTGAGAACAAAGTCTTAAAACAAAGACTGTAATGAAAGATAAAGAAGGACATTACACAATGTATGTATCATTCAGACAGAAAATCAGTAAGGAAACACTGGCCTTGAATGATACATTTGATCAGATAAGATACATACAAAATATTTCATCCCAATACATGTAGAATATTTCATCCCCAAACTGCAAAATACACATTCTTTTCAAATATACGTCTCTAGGAAGTTCCATGCTAGGCCACAAAACAAATTTATTGACTTAAGAAGACTGGTGTCATATCAAGCATCTTGTCTGACCACAAAAGGTATTTAACTGGAAACCAATTATAAGAAGAAAAGTAGGAAAAAAAAACACGGAGACTAAACAACATATTACTAAACAACCAAAGTCAAAGAAACCTAAGAGGAAAACAAACAAAGTGAGACAAAAATGGAAACAACTTTTCAAAATCTATGGGACACAGCAAAGCAATTCTGAGGGAGGTTCATAGCATTATAGGCCTACCTCAAAAAATTTAAAAAAAAACCCTCAAATAATCTAGCATTACACCTAAAGGAATTAAGAGGGAGAGTCCAAAGTTAGTAGAAGGGAATAAAGATCTGACAAGATATAAATGAAATAGAGACCAAAAAAAAAAAAAAATCAATAGAAAAGATCAATGAAACCAAGAGCTGGTTCTTTGAAAAATTAAAACTTATAAAGCTTTGGCCAGACTCACATGAAAGAGAAATTACAATAGATACCTTAGAAATACAATCATAAGAAATTACAAGTACATGCCAACAAATTGGATAATCTAAAGAAACAAATAAATTCCCTATAAACACAGTTTTTCAAGACAGAATCAGGAAGAAATAGAAAATCTGAACAGACCAATTACTAGTAATGAAATTGAATCAGTAATCAAAAAACTTCCAGCAGGCAGAAGTCCAGAATCAAAGGCTTCATAGGGGAATTCTCTCAAACATTTAAAAGTTAATACCTATTCTCAAACCATTCCCTCAAAAGTGAAGAATGAACAATTTCAAACTCATTCTATGCAGCCAGCATTACTCTGATAGTAAAACCAGATAAACACACCACAAAAAAAAGAAAATTACAGACCAATGTCCTGATTAGCATGAACGTAAAAATTCTCAATATTAGCAACCCAAATTAAAAAGATATTAAAGGGACAATATACCATGATTAAATGGAATTCCAGAGATACAAGGATGATTCAACATACACAAATTAGTCAGTGTCATACACCACATTGATAAAATAAAGGAAAAAAATCATATCATCTCAGTAGATGCAGAAAAAGCCTTTGACAAAATTCGACATCAGTTTATGGTAAAACTTCTCAAAAGCCATTGACAAAATTCGACATCAATTTATGAGAAAACTTCTCAAAGCAGAAGGAACATACTTCAACATAATAAAGGCCTTATATGACAAACCCACGACTAACATTATACTCAGTGGTGAAAGCAGAAAGCTTCAATAATATCCAGAACAAGTCAAGTCAAGGATGCACACCCTCACTTCTTTTTTTTATAATGGCTGCACCTGCAGCATATGGAATTTCCTGGACTGTGGGTCAAATCAGAGCTGCAGCTGAGTCTAACACCACAGCCAAAGTCACACCAGATTAGAACTGCAGCTTGCAGCAACACTGAATACTTAACTCACTGAGCCAGGCTAGCGACTGAAACTTCATCCTCACAGAGACAGCACTGGGTCCTTAGTCCATTGAGCCACAATGGAAACTCCCACACTCACTTTTATTCAACATAGTACTAGAAGTCCTAGCCACAGACGAGAGAAATTAAAGGCAGCCAAATTGGAAAGGAAGGGTAAAACTTAAAATATTTGCAGACGACATGATATTATATATAGAAAGCCTAGACTCTACCAAAAAACTATTTGAATAAGTTAAATCAGTAAGGTAGCAGGATACAAAAAAATCAGTATAAAGAAATCTGTTGCATTTCTACATACTACTAATGAAGTATCAGCAATTAAGAAAAAAATCACATGACCACTGAATCAAAAAGAACAAAATAGCTGGGAATAATTTTAACCAAGGAGGAGAAAAATCTATATCCTGAAAACTAACACATTGACAAAAGAAAATAAAAATAAATGGAAAGATTAAAACTATGGTCATGGGCTGGAAAGATATTGTTAAAGTGTCCATACCACCAAAGAAACTTATAGGTTCAGTGCAATGTCTATCAAAGTATCCACAGCATTTTTTTTTACAAAACTAGAATAAATAGCCCTAAAATTGGTATGGATCTACAAAAGACCCAAAATAGTCAACAGAATCTTAAGAAAGAAGAATAAAGCTGGAGGTATCCCAATACCTGATTTCAAACAATATCACAAAGCTATAGTAATAAAAACTGCATGGTACCAGTACAAAAATAGACATGTAGATCAATGGAACTGAAGAGTGCCCAAAAATAAACTTGTGCTTATATTATATTGTCAATTAATCTATAACAAAGGAGGCAAGAACACGTGATGGAGAAAATATAGTCTCATCAAAAAACAGTATTGGGAAAACTGGGTAACAACATGTAAAAGAATATAACCAGACACCACCTTTTTATACCATAAACAAAAAGAAACTCAAGATAAATTGCAGACTTAACCAAAAGACCTGAAACCATAGAACTCCTAAAAGAAAACAGAGTAAGCTCTTTGACAACAGCTGTAAAGTTTAAATTTTATATAGATCTAATTTTGTTTATCTGTCTCCTCAGGCAAGGGCAGCAAAAGCATAAACAAACAAATGGAACTATATCAAGCTAAAAAACTTTTGCACAGCAAAGGAAACCATCAACAAAACAAAAAGGCAGTCTGCTGAAAGGGAGAAGATATTTGCAAATGATATGTCTGATAAGGGATTAATATTCAAAATATATAAGGAATTTATACAACTCTATCCAAAAACTTCAAACAATCCAATTGAAAAACGGGCTGAAGATGTGAGTAGACATTTATCCAAAGAAAACATACTTATGCCCAATAGACATGTGAAAAAATATTCAAAATCACTAATTCATCAGGAAAATGCAAATCAAAACCATAATGAGATATTACCTCCTACCTGTCAAGAATGGCTATTATCAAAAAATAACGTGTTGGCAATATTGTGGAGAAAAGGGAACTGTTGTGCACCATTAGTAGGAATGAAAATTGGTTCAGCCACTATGGAAAATGGTATGAAGGTTCTTCAAAAAATTAAAAATAGAAGTACCATATGGTTTACTTCTGGGTATTTTTCCAGAGAAAACAAAGTCTGATATGTACGCTATGCTTATTGCAGCATTATTTACAATATCCAGAGCATGGAAGCAACCTACATGCCTAATGATATATGAATGGATTAAAGAGATGTGGTAAACATACATACAAGGAAATATTCCTCAGCCATAAATAAAAATGAAATCTTGACATTTGCAACAACATGGCTGGACATAGAATGTTATTGTGTAAGTGAAATAAGTCAGACGAGAAAGACAATTACCATGTGATTTTACTTATGTGGAATCTAAAAAACAAATGAATAAACATAACAAAATAGAAACAGACTCACAGATATACAGAACAAATTGATGGTTTCCAGAGAGAAGGGAGAAAGGCAAAATAAGTGAAGGGGATTAAGACGTACAAACTTCCAGTTATAAAAGTCACAGGGATGTAATAGTACAGCATAGGGAATATAGTCAATAATATTGTAATAACTTTGCATGGTGACAGATGGTAACTGGACTTACCGTGGTGATCATTTCGTAATGTTTAAAAATATCGAATCACTGTTGTACACCTGAAACTAATATAATATTGTAAGTCAATCACACTGCAATTAAAAAAGTAAATCAGATTTCAAAGTTAACAGATATATATTTATGTAAAAGAAACTTTCAAGCACTATAATTAGTTACATCTGCAGAAGGCTCTTCGAGTTGCTTTTTAAAATCAAGACCCCCCTTTCCCTTAAAATCAAACTGCTGCATTTTTGAGGTTTCCTTCTGTGATATTTTTAGCAAAAAAAAATGGGGGGAAATATATAAAATTACATAGAATGCATTATTAGAAAGTGTAAGTGAGGAGTTCCTGTAGTGGCACAGCAGCAATGAATCCGACTAGGGACCATGAGGTTGCGGGTTCGATCCCTGGCCTCACTCAGTGGGTTAAGGATCTGGCATTGCCTTGAGCTGTAGTGTAGGTTGCCGACGGGGCTCAGATCCCATGTTGCTGCGGCTGTAGTGTAGGCGGGCAGCTGTAGCTCCGATTAAACTCCCAGCCTGGGAACTTCCCTATGCTGCAGGTGTAGCCCTAAAAAGCCAAAAAAAAAAAAACTGTAAGTGAATTTCAAATACGGACAGTTCACATCATTTAATATCACTTGAGTCCAAAGAAGAACAATAGCTTTTGGAATGTAAACCTTTAATATCATGCTTCTCAAGAGATTCTTTTTTGTTTTTTGTTAAGCCATAGGAAATGTGTTTCTCCAGATAAAAGAGAAACGGGCTTTCAAAAAGTTAGGGCTTTCCAGTTGCAATAGAAAATTTACATTCAGATGACACAAGTCACCACGACATCCAAATAACTTAAAAAAAAAATCCTAATGTTGAATACAAGGTTCCTGGCCTATTCTCCAGCGACTTCCCTTAGTTAGCATAATAAACCAAAAGCACACCCTCCTTAAATGATTTCTGCTACATTAGTGAATATAGTAGAATTATGACCTTGTATGTATACAAATACTATTCCTAACAGCAAAGGGAGGGAAAAGAGAGAAAAATATTGTTTCCCTTTTTTGTGGCTCTAAGGAACTTGAATCATTAGTGCTTTTCCATAGCAAGTAACAGAAACTCAATTTCGCTTAGAAGAAAAAAATACAGAGGAAATAAAGTCAGCACTGTTTCTTGGACATCAAAGATATCAGAGTTGGTTTCAAGAAGAACTAGAATATCCCTCCCTCCATCCATCTTTCCAGATATTTTATTTTATATATTTTTACTATTTTTCTGTCTTGAGTCAACATAGTAGAAGATGGTTATGCCATAACTCCTAATTGGTAAAATTGATCCCAAATAACTGCTCGAATCCCTTGGATCCTTTTTTTTTTTCTTTTTAGGGCTTCACTTGTGGAATATGCAAGTTCCTGGGCTAGGGACAGAAATCAGAGCTGCAGGTGCTGGCCTATACCACAGCAACACCAGATCTGACCCACATCTGCAACCTACACCACAGCTTGGAAGAAATGCTGGATCCTTAACCCACTGAGTGAGGCCAGGGATCAAACCCGCAACCTCATGGATACTAGTCAGGTTCTTAACTCACAAGGCCACAACAGGAACTCCCCCTTGGATCCAGTTTTAAATTCCTGGGGAAGGGACATGATTTGGCAGAGGTTGGGTCAACCCTAGTCCAATCTTCTATCATCACAAGATACTAAGATAATAGAAAGATAGATATAACATGTATTTTAAGAATCACCTCAAAAAAACCATACAGACAAGTATGGAGAAAGGTGAAATGCACTCAATA
This sequence comes from Catagonus wagneri, assembly GCA_004024745.2. Lineage (NCBI taxonomy): Eukaryota > Metazoa > Chordata > Mammalia > Artiodactyla > Tayassuidae > Catagonus > Catagonus wagneri. Next base: position 29,195,681 of record PVHT021183696.1, on the reverse strand, counting down.
AAAAAGACCTCAAAATACGTCTATTCAGAGTTCCCGTCGTGGCGCAGCGGTTAACGAATCTGACTAGGAACCATGAGGTTGAGGATTTGAGCCCTGGCCTTGCTCATTGGGTTAAGGATCTTGCATTGTGGTGAGCTGTGGTGTAGGTCGCAGATGCGGCTCAGATCCTGCATTGCTGTGGCTGTGGCGTAGGCCGGCAGCTGTAGCTCCGATTCAACCCCTAACCTGGGAACGTCCATATGCTGCAGGTGCAGCCCTAAAAAAAAAAAAAAAAAAAATTATATATATATATACACACACACATATATTCAAAATACTTTCAAAATGTATTTTAAAAATAATATGACAGGTTGTCTTTTTTTAAAAAAGCCTTTGGATAATGGCTTTTATATTTAATCAATATTGCAATTTCATCTTTTCTGCACTTAGATCGTATTTGATAAAGGCTGTAAGCCCTCAGAACCATAGCAGCAGGACACTACCCTCTTGGCTTACTCCTGTATATACCTTGGCTCGAACTAACTTTGTGGTACAAACGTGGACAGAGTAAGTCGCAGGCAAGGCAGGACCCAGAATACTTCAACTACACTGGGTCCATAGAAAAGAGATGCTGAGGATATTGCTTTGTATTAAATAGTGAATGGTGCAGCCCTAGGAATGATAAATGCACTTGCTTTTACACAAAAATTTTGTGTGCAGTTTACACAAAATTAATTAAAGGAGTGTGAATGTCCATTTTCTACTTAGCTCTTTCCATGAGTGCATTTTTCACTAGGACCTTTTAAAATGTAAAACATAAATCATGGAAAATAAGGTATACCTGAAACAAAATTCAGAGATTCTTAATGAAACAACCACTCAGTGTCCCTTACAGACTTGTTATGGCTGCAGAGAAAGCACAGACCTTGGAGCCAGTTAGACTTGCGTTTGGGTCCTGTCATCTGCCCTCACCTTATCCTTTAAGACAGCCATGGGTAATATCCTTAAGTTATCTGAATGGCAGCTTCTTTTATTCATCATGAATTTCAAAGGTAGTGTTCAAAATGGTGTCCATGTGAATTAAAATTGGTGACTGCATGTTGCTAAGAGGAATGCAAAATAGTTCAGCTGCTTTAGAAAAGAGCCTGGCACCTTATCAAAGGTTAAATGTAGAGTTAACATATGGCCCATCAAAGATATAAACCTAAAAGAACTGGAAAATATACTTCTTCAAAAAATGTGTGCCTGAATGTTCACAGTAGCATTATTAAGTCGAAAAATGGAAATAACCTATAATATCCATTAGCTGATAAGTGGATAAACAAGGTGATAGTCAAACAATGGAATATTATTCAGCAATAAAAAAAGAAAAAGGTTTTGATACATGGATGAGCCTTGAAGATATTATGCTACGAAGCCAGTCACAAAAGACTATAGGCTATATGATTCCCTTTACATGAAATGTTCAGAGTAGACAATTCTGTAGGCAGAATGTAGATTAGCAGTTGTCAATGGCCGGGGGAGAAGGGGAAGTGTCAAATAATAGTTATAGGGTGTCTTTCTGATGTGATGAAATGTCATAAAATTACAAATTGTGGTGGTGATTGCATAACTTAAACTATAACAAAAAACATTAAATGACACACTTTAAACTATAACAAAAAACATTAAATGACACACTTTAAATGGATAAGTTTTATGTAATATAAATTATATTTTAGTAAAATTCTTTTAAAAAGTGATATAATGTGGTCATCACTAAAAAGTCCACAAATAAAAAATGGTGGCTAGGGCATGGAGAAAAGGAACACTCCTACACTACTGATGGTAACATAAGTTGGTGCAACCACAATGGAAAATAGTATGGAGGTATCACAAAAAACTAAAAATAGATTATCATATGATCCAGCAATCCCACTGCTGGGAATATATCCATACAAAACTCTAAGTTAAAAAGATATATGCACCCCTATGTTCATACCAGCACTATTTACAATAGCCAAGATATGGAAACAACCTAAATGTCCATCAACAGATGAATGGATTAAAATATGATACATATATACAATGGAATATTAGCCATAAAAAAAGAACGAAACAATGCCATTTGCAGCAACACGGATGCAACTAGAGGCATACTAAGTCAAGTAAGTCATAAGTAGAAAGACAAATACTATATGATATCACTTACATGTGGAATCTAAAATATGGCACAAATGAACCTAGCTACAGAACAGATGCAGACTCATGGACATGGGGAAAGAATCGTGGTTGCCAAGGGGCAAAGGAGAAGTGGTGGAATGGACTGTGAGTTTGGGGTTAGTAGATAAAAACTATTACATTTAGAAAGCATAAACAAGGTCCTACTGAATAGCACAGGGGACTATATCCAACGTCCTGGGATAGACCATGATGGAAAGAATATTAAAAAAATATATATGTATGACTGAGTCACTTTGCTGTACTGCAGAAATTGGCAACTGGCATAACACTGTAAGTCAACTGTACTTTAATAAAATTTTTAAAGTGATAATGTACGAAATGTATATCAATTTATAATTCACTTGTGCCAGGATAAATTTTTTTATTGCCATTTTAGGGCCACACCCACGGCATATGGAAGTTCCCAGGCTAGAGGTCAAATTAGGGCTACAGCCACAGCAACACAGGATAAAGCCACGTCTGCGACCTATACCACAGCTCATGACAACACTGGATCCCTGACCCACTGAGTGAGGCCAGGGATTAAACCTGCATCCTCATGGATACTAGTCAGATTCATTTCCATTGTGCCACAACGGGAACTCCAAGATAGATTTTCCCTTCATATTCTAGTCATACAACTTCACCCTACCTTAGAAATAGGAATAGGAATACAATAAATGATTCTCTAAGTACTAGTTAAATACCTTAATATTAGTAATATTAATAATACTATTAACAAAATAGCTATGAATTATAACTTACTATGTATTAGCCACTGGGCTAAGCATTTTGTACTTACTATTCTTGGAGTTCCTGTTGCGGCACAGTGGAAATGAATCCGACTTGGAACCATGAGGTTGCAGGTTCAATCCCTAGCCTTACTCAGTGGGTTAAAGGACCTGGCATTGCCCTGAGCTGTGATGTAAGTCACAGATGCATCAGATCCTGTGCTGCTATGCCTCTGGCACAGGCCAGCAGCTGTAGCTCCAACTGGACCCCTAGCCTGGGAACCGCCATATGCATGGGTGCAGTCCTAAAAGAAAGCAAAAAAAAAAATATATATATATATATATATATATATATATTCTTAATAATTATATGAGAGGTAAGTACTCTTAATTCATTTGACATGTAAGTTATGGCTCAGAAAGTATTGATTCATTGCCCCAACTTATAAGTCTAGTATCATTGCCCCAACTTATAAGTGTAGTAAATAGTAGAGTAGATAAATCCAATTCTGATTCCATAGGTCAAACTACTGATCAATATGCAGCCTCCCCTCCAGTGGCCTATGGATATGTGTAACTGCTTTTAAAACATCTCATTTAATCATACATTTATAATTCCCCCCAACTTTAGGTGAATTCATTAGATAAACTAGACTGAACAAAACTGCTTCTTTCTGTAAATTTTCAGTACCTCGGATATACCTTGAGAGAATCATACCTTGAGAGAATTATTTAACTCCCTTCTGAACTAAATATTGTAATGATGGGCATACTCTTAATTACTGGTTAATTTGTACAAGCCAGTTCCATATCAACAGGCTCAACAGAACCCCTTTTGCAATGATGATAATGAAGTCTAGTTGTGCATCCCTAACAGAACTTCCTTTAGCACCAACTGGGTAACTAACCACTGGGATCCTGAGTAATGCAAAAAGCCTCAGTGACATTGACAGGCATCGTTCCCTAATAATACTGTGTAGGCAAATTAATAATCACATATTAATGTACTGTCAGAAGAGCATATGAGGTTATTCTATTTTGCACTGAGGATTTTTAAATATATTAATAGGAAAGATACAGTCTCACAAGGCAGAGCTTTGCCTTAAAATGTTCCCCAAAATAGAAATTAACATTCAGCAAAATGCTAACTATAAATGACCTATTGTTTTTTTTACATGTATCATCTTCATCTCTGTTAAGCCCTTAAACAATCTTACAAACCAGGTACTATCATTACCTTCTTTGTACAGACGTGGAACATGGGGTAGAAGGAAATAGCAGAGCCTAGGGACTGTTCAGCCTAGCTTACAGCCTCTATTTCTTAACCACTACCCTGCAGCGACTCCAAACGCTTAAAATCAATTTCAGTTAAAATCCTTAAACAATGTCACCATAAAAATACACACACAAGAAAATCAATTAAGAATTTCAGTGTTGGGATTTTTTTATTTTTTACCATACTCAATTGGGAAAAACTAAAACACCAGGATGAATGAACTATGTACTGGGTTTTAAACAAATTATAAACATATAATCATATAGATTAGTTTTTGGTACAAACCATAACTAGTTTTGTCTGAGTGCCTTTGTCCCATTTTTATTTTTTTAAAACATGTTCTACATTGAATTGATGATTACAAAAATGAAGGGTTAGTGTTAAATCAACTGACTTTTATATTTCAAAATTTCACAGAGTAGCTAGGGCCCCCCCCAAGACCTTTATTTTATCATATCAATGTTTTAAATTTATCTTTGAACGCTTTTAGACAGGTCATGCATTCTTCATGTATACCCTCTATCAGCCTACAAATGCACTGACGAACATGTTATATTAGTCCAAAATGCATTTATTATGTTAGTTCAGAAGGCAGCCCCAACCATGCAGATCCCTGTTTAAATCAAGGAGGGGAAGGAGGGAGGATGCCATCCACACAGAATATTTTCAGACATTTTGATTCATTTGTGAAATATATATATACATATATACATAAATAAAAGTATTTTCTGATATTGTTAGTGTAAAGAGTTTGCTTTCAGTAATCTCCTAAGTCCTTAGTGAAGTAGAAGGAAAACGAGAGCAGAGGGCAAAGAAATGCTATTATCACATCTAATTGATCCCTACATAGTAAACAAAAAAAAGATATTGAGATAAAATTTAGGCCTCTTGATTTATTAGCCCCCAAAAGCTATTCTTAGGTTAAACTTAAGGGTAAAATTTTCCTGACTCTAGACTGACAGGAATAGGGGGGCAAAGGAAAGTTTCTGCCAGTCTGGAGTAGGTAGAACTTCTGAAGTTACAGCCATAAAACTGGATTGGGTTGGTCCTCAGAAATCAGAAACCATAAACAAAGAGGCCAAACTGAATCCATTCAGAATGGTGAGTATAACAGAAGTGACTTCAAGGTGGCATCCTGAAAATCAAAGTAATTAAGACAAGAATCAATGAACTGGCAAAAATCTGGAAGTTAGGGCTAGGGACGGATAACAAGCAGAAATGGGTCAACAGGCCAGTAGAATGAACTAGAGGGCAAAGTAGAAGCCTGGATAAGATTTTTGCCAAGCAGATGGGTATTCCTGTACAATCTCAAAACAAATGGGGGCTTTCAACTCAAGACATTGAGTTAGAGGTTTCAATTCTTCAAAAGCAATATCTAAGGATGGGTCTATGTGTTTGGTTATTATTAAAGAGACACCTGTCTCTTTAATAACATTAAATTCTTAACAGAAGACAGGATTTTGGAAGATTGGCAAGAAGTCAGACAGGCTTTCAAAAAACATTATTGACCCTAAACTGGTATAATTCCACAGTCAACTCACACAATATGTATCTTAAAGCTGAAACTCCACAGTAACAAAAATACTTAAGATAACCAAAATATGTTGTATCTTACAAAATTACAGTTATGAGCATGATAAATTTGGTGATAATATGAAATTAAAGCTTATGAAATTTGTGGATATGAAAAGGGAAAAATATAAAAGATAGAGCAAACTACTACAAAGCATAAAGTAGTACCTGTATTTACCGTTAACTTCTCATATCACTAAAACAAAGGTAATTTTAAGTGTTGTAGGGAACAGACTATCCTATAGTTTTGTAAAAATAACTTGTATCCAGGATATAGTTATAAGATTTATATCACCAAGTATAATTTGAATTATTTTATAAAATTCTGAATTTGTGGCTTTACAGTAAACAATTAGCTCTGTCTCTAAGCTTATTATTACCAACCACAAGCTTGATGACCAAGACTTATTTCTAGCCAATTTCTCAAGGTTGGTATCTATTCTGCATATTGAATAGGGAATCAAAGTATTGAAAAAATATTATCCTGGTACCCTTGTTAAAAATAAATGTTTTCATTTGGGTCCAAATAAGTAGATTTCTCAGATTAGTAAATTTGTTTATAAAGTGACATTCTAAACCAATTGAATAAACTCAACTTTTCCTGGAAATGTACTATAAATAATTTACTGTTAATGCAGCACTCTAAACCAGTTGACTAAACAGTTGAAATAACTTAAATTGTAAATTAGATTACTGATACAATATTAAATTTTAAAGTCAGCAAAATTTTGGTAGTTATATCTAGGGAAACAACTTACTGACTACTGGCCTCATTTTGTCTATGTATGTTGGCACATTTTCTGGCTTTATGAGGCATCCTTGAGGTATGTGAGCATTTCAGTTTTAAGTCAAATAATATTTGTGAAGTAGGTTAATACTAAATTGTCATGGATTCCATTGAGATAAGGTCAAAATACAACTTTTTACTTTGCAAGGAAAGAATTATGCTGAAATAAATGCAGGAAAAACAAAATGAGAAACATTTGTATCATAGAAAGTCCTAGACTGTGAAGAAGGATCTAGATTTATCTCAGCTCTTCAGCTTCTTTGCTACTTCAGAATTTTAGACAATTTACATAATCCTTTCATCCTCAAGTTTATTCAACTGAAAAATAGGTTTAATAACACCTGCCTTGCCAGGTTGCTAAGAGCATTTATAATTATATGTAAAAATCCCTTAGCAAGGCATCTAGTACACTATGAAAACTATAGAAATTGGTTCTTGCTAATATTTATATAATTATCATACTTTGAAATCTTAAGTACAATTTTTGACTTTTCATTTAAATTCTCTTAATTGTGATATATTTTGTTATTAATATCTAAATTCTCTTATTCTCCCTGGTAAGTAGGTACTGAATCTTTTTCCAATTTTAACTCTTTTTCTTCTGAGCTTGCCTAATAAAAGCCTTTCTTTAAACTTCAATACCCTTTTAGCATGTGTACCTTATAATATTAACATGCACATATCTTAACACTAATGCTTTTACCTTTATTAGTACATTTTTTCTGCATTAATTAGAAAATAAGTTTGGTACTGTGCTCCCAATCACTGTTTTAGGCTCAGTGGAGACAAAGGAAGCAAGTCTATACTTTTGGGGCTTATAGTCTAGTTTGGGATTCACATGTTAACATGATGGGCTATGCAGAGGTTCAGGATGCCAAGACACTTAAAATTACAGCTATAGCTTTTTTTCTGAACTATGTGACAGACTAAAATGAAATTACTTAAAAAATTGTTCTAAGTAAATTAGAAAGATGAAGCTGAAAATCATGATACCATTAAAAAAACTGCAAAATTCTGCAATCTGCTCAATGTGAAATGAAATCAGAAAGGAATAAACAGTAAAAAAAAAAAAAAATTAAGGGATTGTGAGTCAATATACACTTATTTTAAATTAAATGGATGCCACCTTATGGCCTAGTTGCAGATGTTAACTGTAGCTTCCTGTTGAGGAATTAACGCCCTTCTATTAATAGTTCCCAGCCCCTCTAATGGATACATACCTTATTTAACTTAGTGGAGCCCAACTTCTAACTTCATTCCCCAAACCTATTTCCCGTACTGCATTGATGAGTTATTACCCATTACATAGCTCAAGACTCTGGAAATGATTCCTTCTAATCCATTATTCCCTCACAACCTGTGACTAAAATATTTTTGTTTTCTTTTTGCAAAGAGCGTTGCATCTGTTTCCATCCTTTTGCTTGTGTTGCTGGTCTTGTGGGTCACACCCTCATTATATCCTGATCACCTTAATTTTTATCCCTGCTTCCAATATTTCTTCTTTCCCTCCTTCACCCAACCGAAGCATAATTCCCCTACATCACAACTCTCCATTTCAGTAAACTCTTTTTGGCTCCCACTTGTCAAAGTTTAATCTATTTAGCCTTATTTTTAAAAATATTTGTTTCAAGCACACTTTTCTGCAAACCTTATTAATTTTTGGAAAGAATACTGCCTTTTCTTGATCTCATGGACAAGAGATGGGATCTGACAGTTCTCAAAAATTCAAACAAAAACTTAAGCTACTTTGAAAGAATTATATTGGTCGGCACAAAAGAAGCTATGGTCCATTCCATTATACCTGCCTTTAGAAAAAGGGTAGTGAAAGTTTATGCACATATTTTTAATATCATGTTGACAGAAACAATTTAGCTATAGTATAAACCATACACAATGGTCATGAAATTCCATCCTGTTTTACTAGACTCTGGTGTTGATTTTGTGAGAGGAATATAACTGATAGGCCACATTATGGTCTTTGCATTATCCCTCATCATGGATCTGAGTAGCTGACTTCACAGCTCCAGGTTTTCTTCATCTTTCTAGCTTCTTATATTCCTTTGCCTGCACTTCCTTTTCTAACTGATCTCCAAATACTTTTGTTCCTCCCCTTTCAGTCCTTGATCCTCTTTATATACTCTTTCTAGGTGATCTCACTCATTCATATAAGTTTAAATATAACCCATATTCTATTATTTACGAATTTTTTTCTCTATGCTAAGATTCTTTTGAGTTTGAAATACATAATTCACGTACTTACTGGACATCTCTATATGGAAGTCTAAAAAAACTTAACAAAATTAACATATCTAAGACAACTTTTGATTCCCACCTCCACCACAAAAAGTGTGTTTCCCCCTCTACCACTTAAGACATCTTTTTCAGGGTTTCTTTTTGCTTTGTTGTTGTTGTTGGTTTTTTTTTCTTTTTAAGGCTGCACCCTGGGCATATGGAGGTTCAACCAGAGCCAGCCTATGCCACAGCAACGCCAGATCTGAGCTGTGTCTGCAACCTACACTACAGCTAATGACAACGCCAGATCATTAACCCACTAAGAGAGGACAGGGATCGAACCCGAGTCCTCATGGATAAGGGTCAGATTTGTTTTCTCTGAGCCAGAACAGGAACTCCTGTCTTTTTTAGCTTTTTTAACAAGCCAGCAAACAAGCCAGCATCTTTCATGCCTTAATCTTTCACCATGTTTAAGGTGCTCTGCCAGCTATTCTCTGGTTCTTTCTTAAGACAGAAGGATAGTTTTAATGTTACCTCCTCAAAGAGGTCTTTCCTGATAAAGGAAGTAGCTTTTTCTCCGACAGTCTATCTCAGTATTCTTGTCTCACAGAATTTGATACAAGTTTAAATATTTCCTTTACCTGTTGCCTTTTGTCCATCTCATTTATCTGATAAGTTATTATAAATTGATTATAAATTATCATTTGATTATAAATTCCATCAGGGCAAGGATTTTATCTTTCCTGTTCAATCATCTAGCATCTTGCACAGTACCAGGTACAAAGTAATATCTGAAAACATTTGCTAAGTGAATAAATAGATGCAAAAAAAATACAGCTCTGAACAACTACATAAGATATCACTGTAAGTGAGAATTCCCCTACCAGCAACTTAAAATTGCATGTGTACTGCATTTAGGAAACCTCAGTATATAAAAGCAGAAAAAAAAAAAAACACATTATAATGTGACTGTCTTAACAGAAGATAACTATTTTGAATAATATTCACTCTGTCTTAAGTGCTTTACAGATATTAACTGCCTAGTCCTCTCTATAAACTTATGGATAGCTGCTAATAACACGTGTGCTTTACAAATAAACTGAGGGGCAGGTTTATGTCTTACGCAAAGTCATACAGTTAAAATCAGGATTTGTCTGCAGTGTCTGCATGCTAAACCACAATAATTTTGCCAAAATGACTACATCTAGGCATCTCTAGATATCTAGTGTTTTAAATGTAGTTTCACCTGAAAAAAAAAAAAAAAAAAAAGGAAAGTGCAAGTAGGCCCTCGTGATGACATCTGTGTAGGACAACGGTATCCCTGTCCAGGCCTAAAGCTCTGCCAGGTTAGAACGTGGGTGTATTTTTTTCCTCATTGACTTAAGTGGAAATTTTTGTGGTCCAGGCCTTTCTAATTAGAACAAGCCATTTCATCAACTAACATTTTTTGCACAATCATTTATTCATCCATTGTTATCTACAAAAGCCATATCAGCAAAAATTGTATCTTCAAAAATTGACAAGAAAAGCTTACAAACTTGGCCTTAAATATGAAAGTTAATGGCCAAGAGCAACTATGTTTCATAATCCAATGTAGTTCTTAAAGAATTCAAGAATTATTGATGCCATAAAATTCATTTAATTAGAACTTTATTATTCAGATTCAAGAAAACCGGTAGATACTAAATCCAATCTTGAAATAGCACTTTACGCAAAATAAAAAACTTTAATTGCAAGAAATAATTCCCTTGGAGTTACTTACATATAATTTTCAAATTACCATATCTAGTGTTGCACTGTTTTTTTTTAAAGAAGGATTTCTTTATCAAAATGTGAATGAAAATAAACATCACTATTCTGAAAGGCTCGTCATATACATCTTGTATCTGTCTTAAGAAAAATTATTTAGGAATACTAAAAATGATTATAGAATTTTCTGTGTCAAGTTATTAGGCATTCCATTTTATGAACTATTGACAGTTTCCTTTATAATTTTTACTTTATCAGGGATAAATAGCAGTATGGTAAGTATCTTATAAACAAGTCAAAGCAGGGCTAAACATACATTTCAATTGTCATTCCGTTAACATAAGTTTAAATATAAAGCTTATACTTATGTCTACAAAGGATTCCATCATGATGTAAAGCTCACCATTATTCCCTACATAATGCACCATAATATACCCTGAGAAAATTACTTACTTGTGGAAGGTGTGATATTAGCTATATATATACACTATCTCATTCTTTTATCAAGAAAAGTGTTTCTAGGAGTTCCCATTGTGGCTCAGCAGTTAAGGACCTGATGTAGTCTCCACGAGGATGCGGGTTGAATCGTTGGCCTCATTCAGTGGGTTCAGGATCTGGCATTCCCCCAAGACGTGGCATAGGTCACAGATGCAACTCAGATCCAGTGTTGCTATGGTTGTGGTATAGGCCCCAGCTGCAGTTCTACTTTGACCCTAGCCTGAGACCTTCCATATACCACAGGTGCAGTTGTTAAAAAAAAAAAAAAATAGGATTCAAGAATTATTCTTGAATTCTACCAGAAGAATTCCAGTACAGAGTTATGAACACAGACTTGGGTACTGAGAGTAGCATGGGATTAGCCAGCTGTGTTAGTAGGTCCTCAATATTAGCAAGCCTTGCAAGGACAATACTCTCAAACCTTGCTCTTGTTACCCCAAGCATTAGATTTTGACTATATTAATCAGTTGGAATCCACTCAGTCTGCCATCACTGTGCCAGTAATGCCTGAAGTCATGTTATGTTATGAAAATAAAAATACAAATTGAAAATTACCAAGATTGGAGTTCCTGTTGTGGCTCAGTGGTTAACGAATCCGACTAGGAACCATGAGGTTGAGGGTTCTATCCCTGGCCTTGCTCAGTGGGTTAAGGATCTGGCATTGCCGTGAACTGTGGTGTACGTTGCAGACGTGGCTTGGATCCCACGTTGCTGTGGCTATGGCGAAGGCCAGCAGCTACAGCTCCTGTTAGACCCCCAGCCTGGGAACCTCCATATACCGCGGGTGCAGCCCTAGATAATACAAAAAGACAAAAAAGAAAGAGAGAAAGAAAGAAAGAAAATTACCAAGATGGTTAATGAAAAAAAGAATTTTTAGGTTTTACTGTATGTGGTAGACAATATTATGATGATCCATGAATAACATCCTTCTCATGAGTGTACATAGGACCTGTAACTTGCTTCTAAAGAACAGAATACAGCAAAGCTAAAAGGCTATCACTCCCCTGATTATATTACCTTATACCGCAAAGAAAAATGGATTTGAGGGATGTAATTAAGGTCCCCAATCAACTGAATTTACATTAGTCAAAGAGGGAAAGGGGAAATTATTACCTGAGTGGGACTACCACAACAAGTAAGCTTTTTAACAGTGGGTCTGGAGGTTACAGCCATAGTATGTCAAAGAAGCAAGAGATACTGTGAACCACCTATGCAGAGGGTAGCCTCTAAGAGTGGAGAAAATCAGTCTTATAATTACCAGGAGCTCAAATCAATCAATGAGTCTAGGAGAGGACCATTAGCTATAAATGAGAAGCCAGCCCAAGATGACATCTTGATTTCAGCCTTGTGACACTAAGCAGAGGACCTTGCTAATTAACGTTCAGACCTCAGACCTACTAACCAACATAATAAATGGGTATTGCTTTAAGCTATGAAAGCTGTGGTTGTTATACAGCAGAGAAAATATACTAGAAGACAGGACTTCTGGAATGGAGGAAGAAGTACATCTGAACATCTGCTACTCTATAAAAGTAATAAAAGCACTGACGAAGATTCTCAAAATCAACTTTCAGAACTCTGGGAAATAACCAAAGACTTACACCAATCTCAGTACTGTTTATTCCAGGAAAACAGTTGAATCTCTAAGAACAGCTGGGTTAGTCACTTGTTAACCCACATTATCCCACCACCTTCTCCCCACCTCTGCACTGGCCTTGAAAAAAAAAAATAAGCTTTACAACTACGATAACTATGAAAATTGCTAGACTAGCATCTACTAAATGGGACAAAACAGGTTTAGAACTGTTTTGAGCTAAAAACCCCATTCCCAGAGAATTATTTGACTGATACAGTTACTCCCTGAAAACCTACACTCATAGGACTTGTCTTTATTTGACTCAATTTAGAACTCTCCCACTACAAAAAACATTCTTCCCAGGTTTTTTGACAGGAAAAAAAAAATCAGTTACAATTGTCTAATACCACATTTGCTACAGGCAGGAATAACAATGGAAGCATACAAGAAGCTTATATGGTGGACAGAGGGAGAGCTTAAAAGGAAATGTGGGATGAGATGCCTGCAGAAAAATTTGGAAAACTGACATATGCGTGGGAATCTAGAAGGTCTGGAAAATGTGGTATTGCTAAGTAAGGCCTGAGAAGACTTTAAATCTCCTGTCTGTAGTTTACCTTGATGAAATGGACAAATATCTAGAAAGACAAAATGTACCAAAAATAAAAAAATTAAAAAAAAACTGACTCAAAGAGAAACATCTGAATTGATGTATAATAAGACGCTAAATTAGTAACCCAAAAATTCTAAGACAGGCCTTGATGGCTTCACTAATAAATCCTGTCAAACATTTAAAGTAATAACAATTGTTCACAAACTCCTGCAAAAAAATTGAAGATGGAACACTTCCTAGCTTACTTCATGAGGCCAGTCTTCCAGAATTCCTATACCATAGACATCATAAGAAAACCACAAACCAATATCCTTTATGAATACAGACACATATTCTTGAAGTATAATAAACTGAATCCAGCAACACATAAAAAGAAATAGAAAAATGACTAAGTAAGGATAACAACAAAGTCCTACTGTATAGCACAAGAAACTGTATTCAATGTCCTATGAGAAACCATAATGAAAAAGGATATTTAAAAAATAGAATGCATTTAAACACATATGTACAACTGAATCACTTTGCTGTACAGCAAGAATTAACACAACACTGTAAATGAACTATACTTTGATTTAAAAAATAATTTAAAAAATGACCAAGTGAGATTTATGCCAAGAATACAAGGTTGATTCACCATATGAAATCAGAATATAGCTTAACAGGGAAAGAGTCTTTTTAATAAGTAGTTCTTGGACAACTTGATATCCACAAAAAAATGAAGTTGGACCCCAACCTTACATGGTATTAAAAAGTTGAGATCATAGAGCTAAATATTAAGACCCAAAACTAGAACTCTTTGCATAAAATATGTGCATCAATTTTTGTGATCTTGGAACAGTGTCTCCCAAACATAACACAAAAGCAAAGAAAACAGATAAAACTGTGATTCATCAATATTAAAAAGCACTGTGATTCAAAGGGCATCATCAAAAATGTAAAAGACAACCCATGAGATCAAGGAAATATTTGCAATTTATATTATTTGATAAGGAACTGGTACTCAGAATATATAAAGAACACTTACAGTTCAACAACAGAAAGACAAATAACCAAATTTTAAAATGGTCAAATGATTTGAACAGACATTTTCCTAAAGATGACAAACAAATGTCCAATATGCACACGAAAAGCTGTTCACTATCATAAGTCATTAGGGAAATGCAAATCAAGACGGCAATGAGATGTCTTTTTGCCACACTAGAATGGGTAAGATAAAAAGAAAATTACCAGTATTGACAACTCAAGCTCTGGAACAAGAAAGCCTGAATTCAAATACAAGGGCTGGAGGTCCGGTTGTGGCTCAGCGGTAAAGAACCCAACTAGTATCCATGAAGACACAGGTTTGATCCCTGGCCCTGCTCCAGTGTTGCCATGAGCTGCCATGTAGGTCACGACTGTGATCTGGCATTGCTGCAGCTGTGGTGTAGGCCAGCAGCTGCAGCTGATTCAAACCCTAGCATTAGAATTTCCATACGATGCAGGTGCTGCCCTAAAAACAAAACAAGCAAAACAAACAACAAAAACAAATGCAAGGGTTGCCATCCACTAACAACTATGACCACAGACTAGTGGTTCAGCATTCTGTTCTCATGCTTCCATTCTCATTGACCAAATGTAATAACCTACTCACCTAAGAGGCTTGTTTTAAGGTTAATTCAAGTAGTAAGTATAAAAAAAATAAACAGATAAAAGTTTTTAAATGGGAGAAGTATATAAAGCAATGCTTGTAAGTTATAATCAAAAAACCTCACAAAAAATTTTCGCCTTCATCCTCTCCCAAAAAAAACCCCACAAAACATGAAATCAGAGAGGAGAATGGTAAGTTACTATTTTAAAATTTTAAAGAATTCTAATATTGATCTTTTCTTACCTATGTACAACTACCTTTGAAAAGCTGACAACATGAATTACCAAATTAATCCTGGAATTTAAAAAAAAAGTTTTTATCTGAGAAGAAATTCGAGGAAAAGTTAATTTTTAAATTTTAAAAACGGTCTACTCCCTCCATCTTCCCCCTAACCCTCAAAAAAACCTGAAATTATTAGGCTTAAATATTTTCATAGGCACACTTTAGCAAACATTCATGGCTCAGAAAATTCTACTGCTATTTACACTAACTCAAAACATAAGATGGGAAATTGTTCACAGTACTAGTGTAGAATTAGTCCTAACACTAACAGCACCATATAAGATCTCTGGGATCAATCTTATTAATAACAGTGTAAATTTCTAATAAAATTATTGTAAATAGAAGTCAGTAACACCAAGTGAGGTCATTTTGGGACTATCAGGATAAAGTGATTGAAAGTCTATTCATATAACTTAGCATAATACTAATTCAAAGGAACAGGCCTATTATGAGACAGGTCTAGATCACCTTTATATTACACAGACCTACACATCTCAAAAATCAGAGGCAGCATCATGTTTAATACGGAATAAACATTCTGCAATAGGTAGAATTCTAAGACTGACCTTAAATTTCTGCTCCCTTAATATACATCTTGCATAATTTCCTTTCACTGAGTGTGGGCAGAACCTGTAAACATGATACCACTAAGTGATTTAATTCCCTTGTTATGTTATGTTACCTGCCACAGGATTTTGCGTGTATAATTAAGGCTACTGATCAGTTGATTCTGAGTTCATAGAAAGAGAGACTGTTCAAGTGAGTTGTTCTAATCATGTGAGCCCTTAACAGCACCTAAAACCGGCCTGGAAAAAAAATAAATCTGAAGCCTGAGAGGATGGGTATGTGGGTGGGGTGGATGGGAGGGGTGACCCCAAGAGCTGAGAGCTGTCACCAGTGGACCACCAGAAATAAAACAGGAGTTGTCAGTCCTCTAACCACCAAAAACTGATTTCTACCAGCAATCATGTGAGCTAAAGAGACTTTCCAGTTCCAGGAAGGATGCAGTATGGCTAATAACTTAATTTCAGCCTTAGGAAACGCTGAGCAGAGAATCCAGCTGAGCTGAGTCCACATTTCTGATTTACAGAAACTGTAAGATAAATTTCAAGTCTGTGATAACTTGTAATACAAATTAGAAAACCAATACACATTCTCATTAAAGTTCACAAAAACTTCCAACTTCCTACTTAACATTCACCTTTAAGTAGTACAGTAGGTAGCATTCTCAGGAAAAAAAAAAAAAAGGTAACGGTAGTAATTTTAATCCCACATACTTTTCCAGGAATTTGTCATTCTGGCATCAAGAGATGAAGATGCTTCCCATACCTGAAACTGGGTAGTTTTTTGTGACTCTTGGTGAATATTGAAGTGATGCTGTTTGAATTCTGAGGGTAAGTTCTAGAAGGCAGCTTGGCTTTTACTGGTTCTCTCCCTCTTGGGACATGCACTCTTGGAAACCAGCCACCATGTTGCAAACAGGCGTATTATCCAGACTTCTAGCCATGAGTAAAGCCTCTGACGAGGTATCCTTGTCGACTGTAGCCCAAAGTGCAGATTCATGAGCAAAAAAGTGTTACTGCTGCTTTAAATTAAATTGAGGCTTTTTTTAAATGAAGTGATACCAGAATAAATAAAAGATAAAAATCTTTTAAAAGATCGAAAGGAGGCAAAATTATATTTGAAGTGATGAATTACATTATAACAAAAATCTAAATGAATTAACTAAGGGAGTCTCCCCTGTGGCAAAGAAGGTTAATGATCTGGCTTGTCTCTCCGGAGACGCCAGTTCGATCCTGGCCTGGCGTAGTGGGTTAAGGATTTGGTATTGCTTCAGCTGTGGCATAGGTTGAAGCTCCTGATTTGGTCCCTGGCCTGGGAACTTCCATACACCATGGATGCGGACAAAATAAAAAATAACAAATAAATAAACTAAAATCAAACATAAAATACTTCAAGTGGGCTTTGTGGTAGTTAATTTTATGTGTCAGCAGGTAATAACGACTTGTATGAGTGCTGCAATTCTCAACAGGGTTGAGTCTCGCCACCCCCAAATGACAAATGTCAAAATCTGGAGCACTTTGGGTTCACAACTGAGGGAGTTCTATTCACCATCCAGTGGGTAAAGCTCAGGGATGCTGTTAAACATCTTTAAATACACAGGACAATCTCCACAATAAAGAATTACTTGGAACAAGGTATCAGTCGAACTAAGCTGGAGGAAACACTTACTCTAGTGACATGGCAATGGAAGAGAATGGGCATCTTCAAGGTACAGTCATCACCCAGTGTCTTGATAGTGACTGCCCACTCCCCTGCCCCCACCTGAAGGATACCCAAATCCACAGATGCTCAAGTCCCTTATATACAATGGCTTAGTACAGGGCACCCTCCATATGTGTGGATCTGCAAGTTGGGAACACAGAGGACCAACGGTATATATCAGAGGCAGAATTAACAGAATTGCTTGTGAGAGATGATGGAAAGGGAGAAACAGCCTGGCTGTTTGGTTTGACTATCCCAGTAGATGGTGGTAGCCTTACTAAGAGGGGGAGAACTGAGGAACAAACATGTCTGTGTTTTGGAGTATGCAACAGTTTTGTTTTAGCCAATTTAGGTTTGAGATACCTACTGTAAATCCAAGCAGAGATGGCAGTCCAACAAATCTAAGATGGATAGATAAGTTTGGAATTCTAGAAAGACTGGGACCAATGATGTATACTTAAGACTTCTTAGAATATTTCTCATTCAGTTCTCAACAATCTTATAACATCAGTGTCATTTCTCATCCAACAGTTGAGTAAACAGAGGCTCAGGAAGAAGTTAAATCATAGAGTTGGTGATTGCTAAGCCTAACATCTGAAACCAGATTTGTCTGATTCCAAAGCCTTTGCTTTTAAACCACACGGAACAAAAAACTGAAGTGACTAATACCAGCCAAAAGAACTTGACTTCTAAGTTGTCTAGATAGCAAAGGTACAGATTGAAGACTGTTATTGGGAATCAGATTCCTGACTTTTGACTGTGGTCTAGGTCCTACTTATAGTGCAGGCGTTTTTAAGTGCCACAGCATTTTTTGTGCTTGCTTCAGAATGAATTCCTGGCTTCATGCTTGCAATCAAAGTATCTTAATTAAATCTCTCCTGTAGATTTGAATTTACTTGCCATCTGGAATGCAGGAGCAGCTCAGAGACTTTTAACTTAATTGGGGTGCAAGCCCTTTTGTTTGGCCCCCGTGCTGTTTGGCAGCCTTGGTCCCACTGCCTCCGTCTGGGACAAGCTTCCCTTCAGACTGCAGTCAGCAAAATGAGACATCGAGAAAAGTGCTGATGCCTAAACCACTGCAAGTCCAAACCACTTAATTAATATACAGGTTTAATGCATTTGGTAATGAAAATTTAATTCTTTAAAGATATACAATAGAAACAACTCCTTTTGCAAGCATTTAATCCATTGTGCTGATAAGAATAAAGTTGAAAAGGGAATTGAAATGGGGTTGCTCCTCCTTTTTAAGCATCAATCACACCCAGATCAGTAAAAACGATTGTACGTGCTTTGCCCTGGCTGATTGATCACCACTCTTGCCGAGTATTCAGCCTTCTTTTAGACAGACAGCTCTTTTATCACAGAAAACTTGTGAATACAGAGAAGCCCCTAAAAAAATATGGTTTATCATGGAAGTAAAAACAATATTTCAGGAAATTTAAGCTATCTCCCCAAAAAAGCAAACAAAAAACTTGGAATCAGGTTTTAAGTTAGCAGATGATTTCATCCTCCTGAGACTCTTAGGTTTAAGCAATTTAGTAATAGTGCTCATAATATATCCCATTTGGATAAAAAAAAAAAAATCCAGTACCTATTTGGTAAGGAAATGCAGAGCCTAATGGAATTTTGGTTCCTATCTATATCCTGCTCAAAACAAAACAAAAAATGTTTCCCTGTCAAGTAAATTTGAGAAATATTGCCTTTCATATTCATTCTCTAGGAGAAACATAATTCATATTAGCATTTTAAAGCTCTTAAAAAAAATCCTTCAGTGTAACTAAGAAGAACAAAGAAAGTGCCTTGCTTTGTTCAATCTAATATTTCCAAGCCCTGGAACTCTTAAAAAGTGACACTCATTACGATCCTACAGAACTAATATTCC
Organism: Catagonus wagneri; assembly: GCA_004024745.2. Lineage (NCBI taxonomy): Eukaryota > Metazoa > Chordata > Mammalia > Artiodactyla > Tayassuidae > Catagonus > Catagonus wagneri. Next base: position 29,176,413 of record PVHT021183696.1, on the reverse strand, counting down.
AAGAAACATGTTTGGAGAAACACTTGATTGGTCCCTCCCAAATTTTGACATTTGTTCATTTAGGAAAGCCATTCAAGTTAAGACCTTTCTTTAGCTGCCTCATAATAAATAATTCATCTATTCAATAAATATTTACTTACATGTATGTACCAAAAGTCACATACAAAAATTTTCACAGCACTATTTGCAATGGCCCTAAATCATAAACACATCAATATCTCTCAACACAAGAACGGATAAATATATGTGGTATAGGCAGTCAATGAACAGAACAGCAATGAAAATGAATGACTCGCTGATACACATGGTCATGTGTATTTGTTTATATGAACAAATCATGTGAACATAATATTAAGTCAAAGAAGACACAGATCACATCACATTAAGTATACAATTCTGTTTACTTAAGGCGTAAAAATAGGTTTATGGGTTGAACTGTGCCCCCTACCCCCATTCATAATGAAATCCTAACCTCCAGTATCTCAGAATGTGATCTTATTTGTCAACAGGATCATTGAGGATGTAATTAAGATGATACCATACTGGATTAGCACGGGCCCCTAATCCAATAGGACTGGTGCACTTATGCAAGTGGACACAAACATACACACGTGAAGATGAAGGCAGAGACTGGGGTTATGTGCCTTCAAGCCAAAGAATACCAAAGATGGCCAGCAACCCACCAGAAGCTGGGGGAGATGTATGGCCAGATCCTCCCGCATGCCTACACAAAGAACAAACACTGCAGACACCTTGAGCTTGAACCCTAGCTTCCAGAACTGTGAGACAATAAATTTCTGTTGTTTAAAAGCCAGCCAGTTTGTGATAATTTTTTATGACAGTCCTAGCAAAACCAATAAAATAGGCAAAACCGATTCATGGCATTAGAAGTCAGGAGAGTGCCAATCTTTGGGGCAGTAGGATGGGGAGGGGGTAGTGATTCAGAGGCTGAGGGGCAGGGTGGTGGTGTGCTTTGGAGAGCTGACAATATCTTTGTCTCAGTGGTTACATGTGTAGGTCACCTTATTAAAGCTCAACCGGCTGTACACTTAAGATCTATGTACTTTTCAGGTGTAAGCTATATTTCAATAAATTTTTTAAAGAAATATTTACCAGTGAACACAGTCCTGTCCTTGAAGGACATTCAGCCTGGAGATACAGGCAAGGCAAAGGGAAATCACAGTGGGAAAAGAAATTCTGATGAAGGGTTCAGCACAAGTACACCCAGTCTTGGCGGAGTAGGGGTCAGCAAGAAATAGTTCCCAGAGGAAGTGAATGCCAGGAAGAAGGGACTTGAAGAACAAGGACCAACAGTAAAATGAAGCAGTGCAAAATATGTTCCAGTCAGAGCAAAGAGCATGTCAAAGAATGAGAGAAAAAGGTAAGCAAAAAAGTAGGTAGGAGAAAGCATGACTCATTTAAGGAACTATAAGCTCCATTGGCTGAAGCACAGAGTGGAGGCGTGGAGTGAGAATTGAAAATGAGCAACAGCTGCGAAATGGAGGCTTTGGAAGACGCCATAAGCTTTGGAGGCACGAATACAACCTAATTGGAAATCAGAGTGTTTTGAGTATTGTTTCTTCATATATTAAAAAAATGACGTAATTTCATTAAAATATGCCCTCCCCTTTGCCAGAAGGCAGTGAGCTCTACGAATCTAGAAAATAATTCTTTGCTCCAGCTAATCAGTGTTATTCTTTTATAAAGAATATAAGGACAGGGTGTGAATTTTATACTTTTGAAATGGAGTCATCAACTTTCATCCAGAAAATAATTCACAGGTCAGATCTGAGAGCACTGAAGTTAACTGCACTGACTCTGAGACTTTGCCCTCCAGCCTGCTAGCCGGTGGCCTTGTATGATCTCTCTAGACTTTCCTTTCCCCATCTGTGAACTGGAAAAATTAACTCCTTTTTTCCAGGGTTGCTGAAATGATTGTAAGATATATACAAACAAAACACCTGTATTGGTTTCCTATTGCTACCGTAACAGATGACTACAAAGTTAATTGCTTATATAAATGCCAAGTTTTTCTATCTTACAGGTCTGTAGGTGCAAACTCTAAAGAGGCCCCTCCTTGGGCTAAAAGCAGGGTGTCGGCAGGGATATTTTCCTTACTGGAGACGAGGGAAGAATCCATCTCCTTACCTTGTCCAGCTTCAAGACGCTGCTGGTGTTCCTCGGTTCATGGCTCCATACCTCCATCTTCAAAGCCAGCCATGGCGAGCCGAGCCCCCGCCGTACAGCCACCCATCTAGCCTTCTGACTACAGCTGGGAAAGGGCAGCCCTTTTTAAAGATGCATGTGATTAGATTGGGCCCACCTGGATAACCCCAGCCCATGGTCCTTAACCTCAATCACGTGTGCAAAGTCCCTTTTTAACATTTAAAGTAACAGATTCCTAGGTTTCAAGAATTATGACATGGACCTTTTGGGGTTCATGTCCTACAACAACACTGAACACAATGCCCAAATAAAGGAAGCTCTCAAAAGTTGGCCTTGTTTTTAAATTTTTCAACTGTTTTTATTTTTCCAGTTTTATTCAGATATAAATGACATACAACACTGTTAAAAGTTTCTTTTTTTTTTTCCGGCCACACTCATGGCATATAGAAGTTTCCAGGCTAGGGGTCGAATTGGAGCTGTAGCAGCCAGCCTATACCACAGCCACAGCAATGCCAGATCCAAGCCACATCCTTGACCTATGCCATTGCTTGCAGCAGTGCTGGATTCTTAACCCACTGAGCAAGGCCTGGGATCTAACCTGCATCTTCATGGATACTAGTCGGGTTCTTAACCTGCTGAGCCACAACAGGCATTCCTATAAGTTCTTTTTTTAAACAGTCAGGTCAGGGTTAACAATCAAGCCATTGGTATAGAAAATTTACTCCAATAATACTTGAGGTTATCTATAAAACTAAGGGTTTTCATCATCTTATAAGGCTTCTTTTGAAAAAAAAAAAAAATCTCGAAACAGCAGACAACCTTAAATAGTGATGGAAGGTAACAAAACAGTTCCCAAATGAAATCACCATCATTTCCAACCTCACATGACAGTCTTCTTAGGACAGGAAAACGCCCCTCCACCCCCCAACATCAACAAAGATTCAGCACAAAACGTCAATAGCTCCATGGCTGAGAAAGTCTGGTGTAGGGCAAGAAAACCTTTAGAGAAGGTTTAACACAGCTGTTTGGCAGAGAATTAACTGGCATATATGTGTGGCTTCCCTGACCCCTACCCATGAGATCCCAGTGACACCCCTGCCCCACCCCCAGTTGAAACAAACAAAACTATCTCTAGACACTGACAAATGTTCCCGTGGGGGTCAAAACTGCCTGCAGTAGAAAACCACTGCTCTGAACTAAAATATATAAACACTCTGGGTAATGGAGTCACATTTAAGAAACAGCACTAACAACAAAAGCCAGAACACACTGCCAAAATGTTTGTAATAAATGAATTTGTGATATATGCTATATTTCATTTGCCTAGATGCATAATGCACTAATAAAACTGAAGAGTAAATACATATTCTGATGCTTGCTTTTCTTAAAATGTCCTTTTCTCAGCAATATTGCCTGAGTATGTAGGTGAAGTGAATAGAAAATGTAAATGGAAGATGCAGGTGCAAAGTAACACTAGAGAGTCTGTCTTCTAATTAAGCCTTTTGAATAATCTGTACTTCTGTCTTACACTGAACAAAGGAACACCGATAAGGACCTTTTATACACAGCACCTTCTGCTGCCCCTTTTAAAGTTGAGGCACCTTGGAGCTTAGATAAAGAAAGTACGAGTGACTGAATGATATTCAAGACTGAAAGAAAGAAAATGCCCTACACAAAACCTATTGTAAGTGAGACTCTGAAGGTTTCCCTCTTTCATGAAGTGTAATAATTGTCTTCCACTTTCACTCCTACCACTCAAAAATGGCTTACTTCTAATATCTCAAGATGTTCCACTAACGACAAACACCTGAATATTAAAAAAAAAAAAACTCTTCGAGTTTTTATGTGGCTGGAATAAATCCTCAAATAAACCATACTGTAAAAGCATCTTAATGTTTCTACTAATTGCCCAATTTGTTTTTTGGCTTTTCTTTTTTTTTCACTTCTTTTCTGGAATAGATTCATTTTTAGTGTTCTAATCTACAAGAAGATACAGTAACTATATGTACTTATTTTGGCAACATGATCTTTAGAAATGATAAAGCCAGAAAGTTTGAAGTAATAAAATAATTTTATTAACTTTATGCCTAAATTCTATAAACAAAAAGTATATATATTATGACTAGTAAATATCAAATTGAAATAATACATTCTGAAACTTAGCAAAACAGTGTTACTATAAACCAAGCCTGTAGTACTAGGTCTAACCAATACAATACACAACTGTAAAAGACCTGTGTACACATTGGACTTCATCCAGTAATTACTGCAGATGATGAGATAGTTTGGAATATGACATTTTTTATTCACACATTATGGCCCAAATGAGAACATCTGCCCAAATGCATTATGGGCAGGCCATCTGCTGTTTGTCCAACAACCTGCCTGAATAAAAAGATATATATACATAAATGGAATTTTTAAAAGAATATATCTATAATGTTACCAATAAACTGAATAATAATAAAACCACCATTGCATTGTTCAATTGAACATTTGTTCTTTTCATGACTATTCTTAGAATATACAATTTCATTTCTTTTTTGACCACACATCAAGATTTTTCTCAATAGTTCCCAAATGTATAATGGCAGGTAAGCAAGACAGACTGTAGCTGGGAAGATACTCTCATTTGGATAGTTAATATGCACACCATAAACACTGTGACAGATTGCACTTTCAAAAATAGCTACAACCCATCTTCCAGTTCACACCTCCTTGTTTTTACAATATGACCTTGGCGCTCCTCCAATTGAGAGATGTTGCTTACATCCACTCCCCTTGAATAGGAGCAGGTGTGTGGCTAACTTTTAACCAGCAGAAGTAGTGGCAGTGATGGGAGTGGACCATTTGGTTTCTAAGGCAGTTCCCACCGTGTTCACTGAAACACTGTACTTGGAGCCCTGAACTTGTATGCATGCAGCCATGGTTGTAAGGAAGTCATGCCACTCGGAAGGCCCATGATAGCACACCTGCTGGCCATGCTACATTTTTTGTCCTGCCAGACCAGGGGCAACCTGTGAGTGAAGAAGCCATCACACGATACTAGGGCCCGGGCATCAAGTTACACTCCCCTCCCAGATGTTCAGTCTTCCAGCTGAGGCCTCAGACACTGTGGAGCAGACACAGGTCATCTGTACCATGCCTTTTAGAAATTCCTGACCCACAGAAGTCATAAGCACCTAAAAACTGGTTTCATACCACTAAGTTTGGGCTGGTTTGTTTCACAGTCAATGTTCACCAGAACAAATGGGCTAGCCATGAGTACACATATCTTAATACATAGATATTAAATTTAACAAGAACACCACAAAAAAAATCCACGGGTAGTATTAAATTTTATTGATACTACATTGACTCAGAAAGTCAGCTTTAAAATCAGGTCCCCACAAATTCTACTCTACCAGTTACATGGGAGCTAATTTTATTTTATTGAAATTATTATTAATAAACAATAAAAATGTTAAACCCCAAACTTATAGACCAAAGCTAATTTTTAATTGCAGCTACATTTTGTCAAAGATAAATTCACTGAAAATAAGTTGCCTTTTAGTGTGCCTTTTTACCCAAAGTTTTCATCAGATCTCTTAGGTAGAGTGAGTCACTTGAATTTTGAAGAGTCCAAGGTCAAAAGAAATACATTAGGCCATATTTCAACAGAGAATCTCCCAGTTGTTCTCCGAGTATCTAACACTACAGGCAGTTCAGCAGTAGTAGCACTTGGCCTCTAACTTGACTGTAAAAGTATTCCATGTCCATAATGCCTTTAAATTACTTGGTTCCAGGATTTCCTTTTAGTGCACTGATGACACTGAGACTCTAAAGCTATTTAGCAGTATAAGTGGCCTTAGTCTGGCATTCCTTAGCAATTTAAACTGGGCTCAAAAGGACTAGAATTGAATCAGCAGGCTCCTCCAAGATTGAAATACTGAAGCCTTAAAAGCTTAGTTTGAAAGAACAAGTCTAGTCAAGATCACTGTTTCCATGGCTACTTTCCTAGTGCTGATAACCTAAATGAGAGCTGACTGCAGAAAAATACTTAATAACTAACTTCCTGACCAAAGTGTTCCATAGGTAACACAATTTAGCTAAACTCAGTGACCTTGTATTTATTTATACCACCAGTTTTCTCTAGAACCTCAAAGAGCTTCCTTTGTGTTTCATCATATGTAAATTTAAATTATTCCTAGGGTATATCTTGAATGTGGCTACTATTAAATTATTCCTAGGGTATTTCTTGAGTGTGGCTACTATCACCTTCTGTTCTGGCTCACGTTGCACAGTGCAAGAAGTTCAACTAGAATAACACTCCTGGCCTCTTGCTCCACCCTATCGCTCCTTCCTTTTCAGAGGGGAATATGGAAGCAGCTTTGCTGGGGCTGGGGTTGGGTGTGGTCAGTGTATCCACAAAGTACATAAATTCTGAGTTTCTCCATGCCATTGGGTTTCCAAGGACAAGTTCTCCTAAGGGAAGATTGGAGTCTTGGCAAACTTAGTAACTATGACTGACTAAGTCTGACTTATTAGCCTGTGTCTTCTATCAGTGGTATTTAATTCTTTCAAACCTGACTTTTTTTCTCTCATTTGGTTCCAAATTCTGGTCTGGAATAGGGACATTATAAATAGTCCCCTCTACTGTCAACAGCATCAATCAATGCGTCAGCCTAATCTCTATTACAGGAAAATTCACAGCACAGATTTGTTCGATTCTCTCAACTCCCTCATTCCCTAGCATTAATTCCGGGTTGTCCTTCAGATCACAGCTCTGTCCAGGTGATGTCTGTGTGTATGCCCACCATTACCACTTTAGTCTGCTTCTTATATCCTTCCCAAACACAGTCTTTGTAACTCTCCATCATACCACCTGATATAACCTTGACATTTTCTCCCACCAGAAACAGAGAGCAGTAAACACATCATTCTAATTTTGTGGACTCCATATTTAATGCACAATATTAAATACAGAAGGCACACCAAAAACACTTGTTAAGTCATTTTAGGTGTGAAAAATGTGGTAGCCAGAATTCTAAAGATGTCTCCCCAAGTTTCCTTCTCTTATTCATTCAAATACTAACCTAACTATTGGTGTGAAGGGACTTTGTAGGCAGAATTAAGGTTACTCATCAGCTAACTTTAAAATAGGGAAATTAGGAGTTCTCGTTGTGGCTAAGTGGGTTAAAGAACCCGACACAGGGTCCGTGAGGATGCAGGTTCAATTCTTGGCCTCGCTCAGTGGGTTAGGGATCTGGCATTGCCGAAAGGCACAGCATAAGTCACAGATGTGGCTCAGATCTGGCATTCCTGGGGCTGTGGTGTAGGCACATTGGACACTTAGGCCTGGAACTTCCATATGCTGCAGATGCACCCCTGAAAAGAAAAAAAAAAAAATAGAGAAATTATCTTGAATTTACCCTGATGGATCCAATAAAGTCACATGACCCCTTCAAAGAAGAAAGAAGAGTCAGTGAGAGATATAGAGCAGAGGGAGGGAGAAGAGATATGAGGCAAAAGCAGAGGTTGAAGAGATCTGAAGCATGTGAATCTCAACCTGCTATTGTGTGTCGAACATGGAGGAAGGTGGCCATGAGAAAAAGAATCTGGCAGCTTGTAGAAGCTGAGAATGACCCCAGCCAACAGCCAACAAAGAAATGGGGGCCTCACTCCTATGCTCATGTGGAAAAGAATTCTGCCAAGATCCAAATGAGCTTGGAAGAGGATTTATCTCCAGAACCCCCAGAAAGGAAGTCAGCCCTGCTGACACCTGAATTTTGGTCTTGTGAAACCCAGAGCAGAGAATCAGCTGGGCCAAGCTGGGCCTGGACTTCTGGTCTACTGAACTATTAATGACTTGGGCTTTTTAAGCTGGTAATTTGTGGTAATTTGTTATTGTAGTGATATAAAATTCAAAGGTATTAACCCACATAATAATTAAGCAGTTCTATGTAGGCTGCTGCTTTCAAGAGGGCACTTAAATGTAGCAATCTCCAAGGCATGTCAATACTATGCTATAGCTCCAAATCAGGGCTTATTATTCTTGCTGATAGAACTGGCTATTTACCCTCTCTGCTTCCTTTTTTTTGGTTATGTGTTTTTGATTTTGTCTTTTTAGGGCCACACCCACAGCATATGAAAGTTCCCAGGCTAGGGGTTGAATCAGAGCTGTAGCTGCTGGCCTACACCACAGCCACAGCAAACAGGATCTGAGCTGCATCTGTGACCTACACTGCAGTTCACGACAAAGCCAGATCCTTAACCTGCTCAGTGTGGGCCAAGGATCAAACCTGAATCCAGCAGATACTAGTCCGTTTCATTACACTGAGACATGACAGGAAATCCTACCTTTTCCACCTCTTATCAGAAAAGAAATCTCAGAGTTCTAGTTGTGGTGCAGTAGAAATGAATCCAACTAGTACCCATCAATGCCTGGCCTTGCTCAGTGGGTCAGGGATCCGGTGTTGCCGTGAACTATGATGTAGGTCACAGACTAGGCTTGTATTCTGTGTTACTATGACTGTGATGTAGGCTGGCAGCTGAAGCTCCGATTTGACCCCTAGCAGAATTCTAAGATAGTCCCCAAGAGTTGTCCTCTGTGTACATAACCTCCTCTTGAATGTAGGTGGGACCTATGAGTATGATGGAACAGTAGCTCTCAATTCCGTTAAGGTGTATAAGATCCATCATAGCAGATTAAAGTGGGATTTTCCTACTGGCTTTGAAGAAATAAGCTGCCATGTTTTGAGAGGGCCACATGGCTAGGACCTGAGGAATGGAGGACTCCATGGACTGACAGCAACTACTGATCTATTAAAGAGGGGTTTCAGTTTCACCAGTGCAAGGAAAAGAATTCTCCAACAACCTCGGTGAGTTTGGAAAGGGACTCCAATCTCCAAATGAGAATCCAGAGGTGGCTTATGTGTTGATTTGAGTCTAGTGAGACCCTAGGAACAGACTCACTCAAGCAGTGTTAACTCAGAACTGAGAGATAGTAAAATGGGTATGTTTTAAGCCACAAGTTTTGTGAAGGTAATTCATTATATAACTGTATAAAAACTAATATAGATCTGCTCATTTAATCCAAGCCTATCATTTTGTAGACAACACTATAGAGGGTAATCACCCTACAAATGCAAAACTGCTGCTAAGTTGCAGAGCTGGTATTAAAAGCCAGCTTTTGTTTTTGTGGTTCCATGTATTATACAACTATTATCTTGTTGAGTTGATTATTCATGTATTCCAAACCAGTCTACAACCAATTTTATCAAACTTCACCAAAATATTTACTGCACTATGATACCGATAAGTTATATACACATATTCACACACACACACACACGCACACACGCACACACGCACACACACACAAATATACACACACTGTGTCATGCCAGGGAGCCAGCTTCCTATCAAAGGACAACTTATTAGAGAGCCACTTAGGACACTTAGTGGTATTAACTTTTACAAGACAAATGCAATTCTCCTCCAAGAGTTTTACATTTTTGGCTATGTGTAACTGATTTTATATTCTCATTGCCATGTAAATTGACACATAGAAGTTTGAGACTCCCTTGCCTATTTAGACTTTGTAGGATTAAAAGAGCTCAGAATAATTGAAAGACTAGATTAGACCTCATCGATTGCCCATAAGCAAAAGGTGCATCATCATGTAGACAGACCTAGGAGATTCTTTCTCTTAAAAACAAACAAAAAACCCCTCTGAGTTCTCGCTGCAGCTCAATGGTTAACGAATCTGACCAGCATCCATGAGGATGCAGGTTCAATCCCTGACCTCGCTCAGTGGGTTAAGGATATGGCGTTGCCACGAGCTGTGCTATAGGTTGCAGACATGGCTCGGATCCTGTGTTGCTGTGGCTGTGGCCAGCGGCTACAGCTCCAATTCCATCCCTAGCCTGGGAACCTCCATATGCCACAGGTGTGGTCCTGAAAAAAAGCAAAAAAAAAAAGCAACAACTCAACTTTCCTGTAAATGTTTGCTATGACATCTACTGGTTTGAACACTGGTGCCACAAGAGTGACTGTGTGTGAATCTCAGGGACAGTGGTCCATCGGCGTCAGGATTCAAGAGTGTATATATGAGGACAACCCATTTACTGTGAGACTCCTTTTCCTGAGACAGACCATGACGGCCAATTATTGCCAGATGGAATAGCAATAAAAAAAGACAGGAAAACAATTCATCTGAAAAGCAAGGTTTTTCCTTTTCTTGCTTTCCCTTCAAGTGTCATTAAACCTAAATCCAAAATCTGACTTTCACAAGACAGGGAGAAATTAAACATGACAGGGAAACAAATTCAAACAGAATGTTCAGCAAGGGGAAAAAAAATCTCTAATTAGAAAACAGGAAGGCCAGTTATTAAGGGCAAAACTACTCACTCCAAGCAAAAGGGCCTGCCTTTAAAATAAATTGCCATCTTTATTCCATGATTAACAGGTGGGAAACAGGGCTCCATCTGAACTCTTTTCCTTTGACTGCCAAGATTTTGAGCTAAGATTTAAACTGGGGCATGTTTGAAATAAATTTCCATTTGAATGTTAATAAGTGCAAAGACAAAGCTAGTTCTGGGTTAACAGAAAGTTTTCCAATGTCAGCAAATAAACTGCTTAATTTTTAAGAAATTTTAAGATATAATGAAATGTGCATATAGTATATAGTAATGTATCTTGAACAAGGAAGGAATTGTGGGAAAGGAAATTCACATAAATACGAAATTTGGAGGCTGGTTTGAGTGAATTCACACACCATAAATGACTCAATATGAGAGGCACTGTACTCATTTTCCACTTAAAGAATACTGTACACATGTGCAGTAATACAATAAACCCCTGTAAAATCTATAAATTCTCCACAAAACCTCCAACTTTTAAATTAAATTTTATTCTATCATTTCTCTGAAATCTTAGAAAACATTTTTCTATATGTATAAAAAGTACATTAAGTGGCATTGCGACATTCCCTAAGTGACCTTAAAAGAAGTGTTATTTTGCAAGATCATTTTGTGATGTTGTTGAAAAAGATAGCTTTTTAAGGTCCTTATGTTTCTCATGAGACTTTTAACTAGGTTTCCAGATCCATAAAGTTTTCTTTGCTGAGAGTTTTGGTGGCTTATGAAACAAATTAAAAATATCCATTCTGAAATATTAAAATCTCTACCAAGAAAAAGTGGTGCCAATGTGTGTCACAGAGTTGGGGATGTAACTGATGAGTTGCTTGAAGTCAGCATAAATCATCACTATTATCGTCATGTGATATCAGATGTGATAGAGTCACATGGTCATGATGTGGTTGCCTCAGGAACCTGCTTCCCTGTGTGGCCTTTTCCTACAAAAGAATTAAGAGAAGAGCCCAAGAGATTTCTCTTTGTCTCAATGTTGGGAAATGGGATACAGACCTATCCCAAACCAATCATTAGCAAAAGGAGATCCTTGCTGGTTTAAACCAATCATAACCTATCACCTAAAGGTGAGGGAAGTGCCCACGTCTCTACACACGTGTTTACCATCTTAATACTGAAACAAACTGGGTTTAACAAGGAGGTGTGAAGACAGGTTCATTTGTGCTATATTTTAGATTCCACATATAAGTGATATCATATGGTATTTGTCTTTCTCTTTCTGAGTTACTTCAGACTCACAGACATAGAGAACAAACTTGTGGTTGCCAAGGGGTAGTAAGGAGGAAATGGGACGGGCTGGGAGTTTGGGGTTAGTAGATGCAAACTATTACATTTAGAATGGATAAGCATTGAGGTCCTGCTGTACAGCACAGGAAACTATCTATATCCAATCCCTTGGGATAGAACATGATAGATAATATGAGAAAAAGAATGTGTGTGAGTGTGTGTGTGTGTGTGTATATGTGTGTGTATATATATGAATGACTAGGCCACCTTGCTATACAGCTGAAATTGGCACAACATTGTAAATCAACCATACTTTAATTAAAAAAAAAAAAAAGGAAGTGTGAAGAAAGAAGCTATGGGATAGGCCCCATATCATTGAACTACAGGCACACTCATTTGTTTACGCATTATCTATGGCTTTTTTCATGTGACAACAGCACAGTTAAGTAGATATGACAGGACCATATGGATACAAAACCTAAAATATTTCCTACCTGGCCCTTTGTAGGAAAAGTTTTCCAATCCCTGGAATTCTCCTGTGGTACAGTGGATTAAGGATCTTGCATTTTCACTGCCATGGCCCAGGTCACTGCTGTGGTGTGGGTTTAATCCCTGGCCCAGGAACTTCCACGTGTCATAGGTGCAGCCAAGAAAATGAGATTCTGCTGTATAGAATTTCATTTTCTAATCACGTGTGATGGAAAATGATAGAGGATAATGTGAGAAAAAGAATATGTATAACTGGGTCACTTTGCTGTACAGCAGAAATTGGCAGAACACTGTAAATCAATTATAATAAAAAAACAAAAAATTTAAAATTTTTTTTAAAGTTTGCCAATCTCTGAGATAAGGTAATAAAGAAATCAATATTGTCTTCCATAATTTACATGACAAAGACTAAAAAGCTCTAAAACTCCCTCCCATAATTATGATAAGGGGATAATGGAGATGATGTCTATATACCCAGAAAAAGAAAACTCACTGCTTTAAAATCTTTTTATTTAGCAGATTTAGCCAGTTGTCACGTACGGAACAGAGACAAGTCTGGGGAATGTAATTGGAATAGGGAAGACCTAGAAAACAGTAGTACAAGCAGCATTCAGAGAGGAGAAGGGTGCTGCCTCAGGGATGTAGAAGAATCTAGCTACTTCCAAAATGATCACGAGTTTTACAGAGACAAGCCTGTCTAGTCTGCAGAACAGACCATGCCTCTTCTCTGTACCCTGGTAACCAAACATTATCCTCAGCATACTCTTCCAAGGGATTTTTAAGCTCAAATACAGGAGTAAAAAGAACTCAAACATTAAAACCTGTTTAGCAAGACTGCCCCAGAGGATAGTAACATATTTAAAACATATTAAAACTCTTTTCCAATGGTCAGAACGTGAAGCTCCTTTCCCTTCGCCAAGTAGAATACAGAAGGCCAAGAAGCTGAAACTCTAAGGATCAGAAAAGGATTGGAAAAAATGATACATCGTTTTTCTCCCTCTTCCAAGATCCCCAAACATTAGCAATTGGAAAGAAAGAGGCAGACATTTCGGGTTTGATCAAAATAACATAAGTCAGAAATGCTAAAAAAAAATTTAAAAATTTTTAAAAAGACAACAAGCTGCAAATAATTTTGATGGAGCCAATGAAAAGAGTGGAGTACATTCTAAGACATTCTTCTTCACAATATTTGATAGAAGAGGATAAGAAGGTTAGGTTAATTGTTTCTCTTGATTTAAAAGAGATCAGACAGGTAAGCGAACACTGTGTAGGTCAGTGCAATAGTGAAACACCATCCCCGTCTTTTAAACTTTTCCTGATGTGCACGGGATCCTTTCTCAATGTTCACAGTCACCCTGACTCCTGCAGACATAAGTGAGGACCCAGTTAGAGGCATAAGAGAGTTAGTGCACATGTGTGAGTATGTGTACATGCATGTAAAATTTTTTCTCAGTCATCAATGAAATCATCACAATGTGAAAGGAAAAGTAACCATCATCTGGTTTCTTTGATCAATAAACACTCTCAAACTAGATTCTCAGTCTCCAATCTGAAAGCTTTTGGGACTCTTTGTGAAGTATTAGAAACACAATGACATACTTTACAAAATTTGGCTGAACCCCAGGCTTGATTTCTTGAACACATCACCTCTGAATGAAATAGTTTACTGCCTCATTATAATGGGTCCCTTCTATTCTGTACTATAGAGCCAAGCTTTAAGAAAAAACAACTTTTTTAGAATTTCTGCCCTGGCACAGTGGATTAATAATCCAATAGCAGTGGCTTGGGTCACTGTGGAGGTGCAGGTTCTAGCCTCAGCCTGGCACAATAGGTTAAAAGAGCTGGCGTCACCACAGCTGAAGCTGTGTCAGATTCAGTCTCTGGTCTGGGAACTCCCATATGTTGTGGGTGCAGCCATAAAATTTAAAAAAGAAAAACCAACTTTTGGATGCCTGTCACAATTTTTTCATACAGGTTTAAGATGATCTCAACATGATATTGAGTGCTGCTTTCTAATCGACATATTACAGAAGTATTCTATCTACTTCATTGAGGTAAATATTTTCCCTTCACCCACAAAATGTATAACATATTTAGAGCAAAAAAGTAGCTTTTTCACAAGATAAAGATTGCTTTCTAAGCAATTATTGCTATTGCAAAAATAACTGAATTTAAAAAAAAATTGTCACATAATTAACATACAAATAATGTATCTTCAAAGCTTCAAAGTTGTACTTTTGCACTTAAAAAATAGTTTTGAAACTTAACTTTGTTATACCCAGAGGGGAGATTGCTGGATCATACTGGAGTTCTGTTCTAATTTTTTGAAAAACCTTCATATTGTTTTCTACAGTGGTTGCACCAGTTCACAGTCCCACCAAAAATGCATCAGGGTTCCCTTTTCTCCACACCCTCTCCAGCATTCATTACCTCTTGTGTTTTTGATAATAGCCATCATAACATATTTGGGGTTATATCTCATAGTGGTTTTGATTTTCATCTTCCTGATGATTGGTGATGTTGAGCATCTTTTCATGTACCTATTGGCAATCTGTATGTCTTCCTATTCAGGCACTATGTCCATTATCCAATAAATAGCCATATGTGTGTGTGTGTATCTTTTTTCTGATTATACTTTCTTTCTCTAAGGCTTTTTATCTTTTCTATTACAGAATTTCTCAGTATGCACTTCTTTCTAAATTTGTTTGCCCTGCCCCCCTAAATTCAGTAATACTATAGAAAGAAAAATAAAAACATCATACACTGGAGGAAAAAGTTACATTTTCTTCCTAATTTCTAGAAAAGAAAGTGGTAAGAAGAAAATTAAACATTTTAAATGATATGACCTGATGCAGATACCTGAAATGCGCTTTCTAGCAAATTTGTTTGTTGTATGATGGCCAATATAAGTGGGATCCCCAAAGTATATGAGTGAATGTAAATCACTTGAAGTTAAGCACTTATTGAAATTGCTTTATCTGTTGGGAACAGATACAGATACAGTGACACAGATACAGATTCGAAGTGAAACAATTTCCATGTAAATGTGGCCTTAAGGTTAGTGTATGTGGAATAAAGAGTGATAACTGGAACAAACTGTACCAATTCTCCTAAGGGTGAAATGAAATTCTTCTACTGTTTTCCATTAACATAACATTCTACATAGCATTGCAGTTTACTAAGCTAAGAGGTTTACAAAAAAAATTTCTATGCGTGAATAATTATCAAGTATGAAGACCTATCTTCTCAGATATCAAACAAATTGGTGTAATTCCCTTTACTATAAATAATCACATGAATTTAAAATAAAACAAAGTTCTATTGATCATATATACCTTATACTCAGCTATTCTTGTTCAGTCAGCGATATTATTGACCAGACCCAAGTATTCCAACTAACTCTAAGTAAATATCTTTTAGACAGATCTGAGCAGCTATTAAACTACTAAAGCAATCCTGCAAGTTCTGACAATATTGGTTATTTTGTCGTTTCAATATAATCATTTAAGTTTTGTCAGAAAATTAATGGTATTAAAGTATCACAATATAAAAAAGAGGAGAGGAGGAAATATTAATTATATCTAATAGATAAATATATGAGTTAAATATTTGAGTTTTTAAAAGGCTAGTCTAACTAATATCCATAAGAAGAAAGTAACCTTTCATAAATTAGGGTACTATTATTAAAAAAAACTTTAAATATCCTGAATACCCAAATACACATTAAGTATGCTGAATACACAAACACATACACTATTATATAGCATTTAATATGTTCCAGACACTATAGTAAATGATTTACATATTTTAAATCATATTATCTCAAAGCAACCTTTGGTAGTAAGGGCTATTATTATTCCCATCTTACAGATGAAGAAATTAAGTTTCACTAACTTGGTGAAAGTTACACAGTTAATATCTGGGGAAACTTTGATTTAAACTCAGGCCTTCTTGCTCCAGAATTCATGCCCTTTACCAAAACAATTTCAAGACAATACATTTGCGATAGTACCTATTGACAGAAATAAACAGGGGAATTCATCTCTCTAAACAGGACTGTTAATCATAATAATTAAAACTATGAGACTTTTCTATTATTTTGTTGAAGATGTTAGACAAACAAATTGAGAAAAATTGAATACTGGAGAAACTAAGGAAGACCAAATTAATACATGCATTTCATCTGAATATATGCATGGCTTTAGCCTCCTTCCTCTTGACTGTTCAATATGTATGGAGTAACTTAAGTGTACTTAACCTGGAGAATGTGCTCCAAGCACTTAGTTCCTTGACAAATATTATATTTATGTAACTATCAATTCATTTATAAAGTTTTTCCCCAGGGTTTACTAGAAGTCAATCAATTCTAGTCTCTGAAAGAGAACAAAAGGATGAAATGGAAAAATGAGTAAATTAATTTTATATATAAGAATGGCTGAAATATTTTAGTGGGATCTTAACAGCAGCTCACTTATATTTCTTCTGTTCTAAAATATATTTATACTTGGAATTTAAAACTTCAGGAATTTCTATATTTGAGCAACCATAACATAGAAATACGCAAAGCACTTAAGTATTCTGCAACCATCAAATGCAAAGTAGACCCTGGTCAATCAGCCAGCTGTGTTTACCACACACCGATCTAGGCATTCAGCCAGCGATCGTCTGCATATATTTGTCAGAAAATCGTATAATACCTGATGATTCTTCTAGCAGATCTGCATACACATTTAATAAAAAAAAGAACACCGAACTCCAGAGAACTCCAGGTTTGGAAATCAGTCCTTGGTATAGAAAATGGACGCTGGAAAGTTGAGAAGGAAGAGAAGGTAGTGGACACACAGTGGCCTCACAGGATGATCCATGGTGGATTTACCATGTTCTGGAGTCTGGCATTTAATCTTTCAAGGCTAGAAACTGGTATCTAGAATGTATCTAGAATGAGTGGTAAAATTATGCTAGCTAAATCCTCACCAAAAAAAGATATATAGTTAAGAATATCAACTCATTAATTCGTGGTGGAGGATACCACTTCTGAGGTCCACATTTCCTCCAATATTTTAGCCAAATAATTGGACCCAGTAGGTTGACTGATGGCACAGAATTAAAGCAAAGGCAAGGACTGACACGATGAACATTTTTCAAGGGCCATGGTGAGGTCTAAAAAAAATATATCTCCCTACAGCAAAAAAAAAAAAAAAAAAAAAAACACTAAACTCATGAGTGAACTGAGTTCACCAAATGTCATGTCTGTTCCTGGACAATCCTTAATCTCAAAGACCAAAATGAGCTTCTCTTAGAGGACTTTCTACTCAATAATCAGTAGTGACCTACATGGGAAAAGAATCTGAAAAGGAGTGGATATGTATATACGTTATGTATAACTGATTCCCTTTGCTGTACACCTGAAACAAATACATTATTGTAGGTCAAAAATACTCCAATAATTTTCTTAAAAAGGACCTTCTCTGTAAAATCCATTTTTCCTTTAACTATATTTTTCTAAGTAGGTCTAGGGCATATGATTTCTATTCTCAATAGATTTTTTGTTTTATTTTGTTCTCGAAAAGCAAATATGTTTCTCCAATTTCTTTGGAAGCACCTTCTCATAACCCTCATTATTCATTCTCCATTATATGGTTTGATCAAAATATAAGGTTGAAGAATTCAAGTTTTAAGTAGAGCCCAGGTCAATTCATGTAGATCAGTAATACCTGGGCAACTGACTTTTAGGCTAGTCAGAATCAATGCGGTTTCTTGAAATGCTTCTTTATTCTCATCCTCAAAGAGTTTGTTTCTTTGGCTTATATTTCTCCTGCTGATCTAAAAACATATGACTTTCCCCCAACAACACATTACCATTTTTGTTTTTCTTTCTACTGTTTCTCAAGGGGAACCTCCTTCAATTTTTTCCACCACACCTTGGAAGGTGACTTACAAATCTCTATTTCAAGCACTAACTTCTCTCAGCATTTCAAAATATCTAGATCACACGGAAAGCACACCGTTATCTCCAACTTTCAATTCCTAACATAAACTCATCATCTTTCCATATTATTAATCTTTCCACTTTACTAAGGGATGGTTAGAAGACGAATTACAGGCCTCTCTTAGTAACTGCAAGGAATTGGTTCCAGGATCCCCCTGAATACCAAAAGCCATGTGTTCTCAAGTCTCATAGCAAGCTCTCCCTATCTACAGGTTCTAAATCCACATACTCAGCCAACCTCAGATCCCAGTATGGAGCTTGCAATCAGCAGTTGTTTGAATCCATGAATGTGGAACCTATGGATATAGGGGACCAACTTTATATTTATTGGAAAAAATCCAGATATAAGTGGACCCAAGCATTGCAAACCCCTATTATTCAAGGGTCAACTATTTTGTGTTATCCAACCAGAGTCCTACCTGATTCCATTTGCTTGCTTGATCTATTTTTTCTGCTTTTCTTGTACTCGGGAATGTTCAGATCCCAGAACAAACAGTGAGCCACTGTGGAAAGAGCATCAAATAATATGCAGCTTTTAAGTTTCATATCTTCCCCTCCACTTGTATGGAATGGGTCTACAGGGTCTCTTCATATAATTGTATGAGCTACCAGGAAAAGGAATTACTGGCAAGCCACAGCAAAGTCAAACAGTAGTGCATTTGAAAGGTTCTATTTTGGCACATATAAAAAGAGCAGCAGTCCTGAGTTTACCACTGCCCCCTCTATAAATATTACAAGACTTTTAAACTTTAGGAATTATCAAGTTTACCCTCCCATTTTATAAGAAAGTGACTGAGGTTTAAAAAGGTTAAATAAATTGTCCAAGAGTCAAGGAGCTAATTATCCATGTCTTCGAATTCTTCAATTCCTTTTTAATCTCTCCACTTACCCTCAGATCCTAAAGAGTATTCTGAAAAAGTAGTCTCCAAAAAGATGCTTTCTTCCTAGAAATCTAGCCGTTTTTGTTAAATTCGTCTGGGAAGTCAGGGAAAGGGGAGACAGTTCCTAACACTTTGTTTCTGTGAAGTTGCGTAGCACGAAATGGAAGAGTACAATGAGATAAAGAGCAGGAAAGAGACTGGGACAAATGATTCAATTAGATAACAGAGCCCTTTTGAGCACCAGAATCCATATGATAGTTCTTATTTCTCCCAAGTATTTAGAGTCATTCAACATTTGTATAGTTTCCCAGCCCCAGCCCCATCTTTTTTCCTATCAATTTCTAATACTATTTTAAATTACAGTATTCTTTTAAAAATTAGGGAAGTAATATTATTAACAGAAAACAATGCATAGTATATACAGCAAGAATTAAATGTATAGCCTGGAATACACATTGGGATTTCTTAGATGTTTTTAGCTACAAAACTTATTGCCATTATCTGTAACCATTGATGTTTTATTTAGTTTTCTGAATGGGCCTACAAAACCTCAAGGTACCAAAAATTAGTTCCCAAGGATTCCACTGCACACAGTGAATCTTGGATGCAGCCAAGAGGTCACGGTCTTGGCTCAGGTTCTGCTTCCAGATTATATGCACTGCAAACTTTCATGTCTCACATTCCAACAGTAAATGTTATACCACATAACTCCATGATATCACCCCAAAGCAAAGGAGCTGTATCACTTTCATTGATAACTACCATTTGTTTTCTTATTTTCTATCTTTTTTTGGGGGGCGGGTAAGGAGGGAAATAGAATCAATTTCCCTTTCAGTAGGTTCTCCAAAGGCTTGTCATCCTGCTGAGTCAGTCCTCCACTGATGATTTTCTTTAAATCCTATCCTTATATCACAGTCTTATTATGGTTTTAATTTCTGGTGAAAATAAAAAATCCTACCTGCACTAGTGAATATCAAATTCAACTATGCTTACATAAGAGATAACTGTCAAGTGACTATAACAGACAGAGATTTTATTTGGGTATAAACATACATATATGAGATTCACATATTTATTCATAGGTTTACACACACACACACACACACCAGCCTGACTGCAGCATTATTATCTTCCATGAAATAACATGAAAGGGAGTAAAACAATTACAGAAACTATTTGTTAACTTTTTCATTTCTACTGCACTTAAGTCCATCCATGCCTATATCTGCCATGGAGAGCCCTGCTCAAAGAAATGAGGCATCAGCTCCTATTTGATATATTCCTAGGTCTTGGCTGAGAGCATTTCATCAGAGATGAACTGCACCTAATGCAATCACCAGAATTAAAGCAGTTAGGAGAATGTGACTCCCTGCCAAGAAACTCTGCCGTATTGTGCTCTTGTTCACTTGCTATTCCAGAAAGTATGTAACTAGTACTAATAAGTCGCTGGCTGCAGTTCCAGAAAGAACAGCAGGAACAAAAATGCTGACCTCAGTACATTTGTCCTCACTTTACAATCCATGAAATTCTCACTGATTGATCTACAAGGCAACGCATCCATCCATTCCATTACTGTTCTCTCCAAGAGCCTTTTAGGAACTTGCAAAATCAATGTAATTCTGTAAATAAAATGAATCTCCATCAATATGACTATAAATATGATAACAGAAAAAGTTGTCATATTTGAACTGGCCATGGGTAGGGTAATTCTAACATGATGATCTATTTTTACTTCAGGAAAATAATGTAATTAATATAAAAATAATAAGGCATTATATTAATTAAAGATTCTTAAGATTCCATATTTTAAGTTAAAGATGAATCAAAACATTTGCCTAATTTTGGCTTATATGTCACTAAATTCTACATATATATAGATGTGGAATAAATTAATGGATATTTTTCAGTGGAAAATAAAATAAGGGACACTTCCTTCAATTGTTTAATTCTGGAATTATTATAAAAGAAAAAGATGATTTAGAATATAAATTACTGTACATATAGGAAAATAATCTATTTTAATGATGAAGTTTGCTTTGTTTTGTTTTGCTTTTTAAGGGCTGTAGGTGCAGCACATGGAAGTTTCCGGGCTAGGGGTCGAATCAGAGCTACAGATGCCAGTCTATGTCACAGCCACAACAATGTCAGATCCAAGCCGCAACTGCAACCTACACCACAGCTTAGGCCAATGACAGATCCCTAACCCACTAAGTGGGGCCATTGATCAAAACCGCATCGTCGGGTATACTAGTTGAGTTTGTTTCCACTGAGCCACAACAGGAATTCCTAATGATGAAGTTTTGTAACAAAATCCTTTTTCATATGAAAGGGAAAATCGAGCCTGACAGCACATCTTTTAATTTATATGTAATTTTTCAGACAAAATGATTTTTCTTAGCATTTTTTAAATTAACTTCCCAAAAGCAAATTGAATTTTTGAGATTTTTGTTTAACAAGAAAATATTCTTACTACAGATAAAGATAAAAATACACACTGTATAGCTTTATACATGTGTGTATAATAGAGCTAGATATACACACATATGAGTCATAATGGAAAAGAAATGACTATCTGAATGAACCATTTCTCCTAGAAAGGCTAAAATTTCCAGGTATACAAGGGACATACACATATGCACAAACACACATAAATGCATGCATATCTATATATTTCTACTGATCATTTTTTTAAAATGAATTATGCTTATACTTTTCAGGCAAAGGCAGCATTTATTTCAGAGGTGGATGACAACTGCATTTTGGAAGGTTACTAATGGACCATTACAAATTTACAAAGTTAGTCCTAGGGCCTAGTGTACAGCAAAAGTTGAAAGTAAAATTGTCCTGCAGAATAAAGATTTTGCGGTTTGAGAAAGGTAATTTAAGAGAAGCTTGCAAGAAAGATCTCGCAAATTCGGTGGATTACTAGAGAAAGGCACCTGTTGGAAAATGTTCTAGGCAGGGAAACATGAGAAAATATAAGATATTCAACACGTTCTGGTTGGAATTGCTAGCATGTAATTTTCACCCATTATCCTGAATCTTTCATTTTAAAAAATGCTAATAATGATAGCTGTTTCTAGTTGATTTATTTGTAGAGCGGGCATAGTGAAGACAAAGTTGCGTGCAGAGAAAAGAACAATCCCAGAAGCAATGATAGATAAATAAGTAAGAATACCGTAGGAAAGGACTTCAGAATTAGAAGTGTCTGGACAATTAAATTCCTTGAAAATTCTCAGAAATGATGAAGAAAGTGCTGGTTGCACACTGTACATGAGCAGTGAATTCAGGCTACTTTAAGTGGATATCAGACGAAGATTTGAGGCTACTTAGGATACCCCCCAAACATCTGTCATTCATCTTTAATAGAAGTTAGAAATATCAAGCACAAAACGCAGCTGTGTTTGCAAAACTGATGATTAGTGTAATACAAATTTAAAACGAGATGAGCAAAAAAAATTTTTTTTCTGTATTTTCCCATAAGTAGCATTTGGACTTCAAATTAGTCACTTCTAATCAGATTATCGCACTGAGAGAGATTATAAAATGTTCTTATCTTAGCTCTGGCTGATGTAATAAAGTACCATAGACTGGGCAGCTTAAACAGTAAACATTTATTTCTCCCAGTTCTGGAGACTGGAAAGCTCAAAATTAGGGTGCTGGCATGGTCTGGGTCTGGTGAGCACTTTCTTCCCACCTTGTGGATAGATGGCTGTCTTCTTCCCGTGTCCTCACATGGCAGAGAGAGGAATTAAGCTCTCTGCTGTCTCTTCTGATCAAGATGTTAAGCCCATCATAAGGGCTCCACAATCAGGAGCTCATCTAAACTTGGTCACCTCTTAAAGGTCCACCTCTAAATACCAACACAATGGAGGCTAGTGTTTCAAAACATGAATTGAGGGAGACACAATTTAGTCCATAGCAGTGCCTCATGACAAAAAACGGCTTATACATCATATATGTGTGTGTGTGCGTGTGTGTGTGTGTGTGTATATATATATATATATATATATATATATATATATGAATACATAATACATATATGTGATAATATATACATAATACATAATACACATATATGAATATACAGGAATATATATGTGTGTGTATATAAATGTATGTATGTATATATGTACATATACACATACACACAACTTTTTGAGAGATGTGCTTCTCTACAAATTTACTTTGTGAACAGTCTGCTCTACACAGCTTACACTTTACACGCTTTGTATCCCAGCATATACATGTGCATGAACAGAACACACACACGCACACATACTTGCAAACACAGGATAAGCTACTAAGTGAAAATGTAACTTGTAGCAAAATAATTATTTCCCTGGGGATAGTGTCAAGGT
Organism: Catagonus wagneri; assembly: GCA_004024745.2. NCBI lineage: Eukaryota > Metazoa > Chordata > Mammalia > Artiodactyla > Tayassuidae > Catagonus > Catagonus wagneri. Next base: position 29,152,889 of record PVHT021183696.1, on the reverse strand, counting down.
CTATATAAAACACTCAGAGGTGAATTCTTTCAGGGGGGTGATTAGCATCCATCCAGGAGATGATGCTCCCCAACGCCAGGATGTGTAATACATGGGAAGTGTTTTGAAAGAGGATATAACAGTGCACTTAGTGTTCAAGCTCTTTCTGAGTCAGCTTTATAATGGTGCTCAATTATTCTGAGTAAAGCATTGACACTGCCCAGAAAATCAAAGATAATTACCCAATAAGAATAGAAGTGAATCCTAACTCCAAATCAAACTATTTTAATATTGTGCTTTTCATTTCTTTTCTTTCATAATGTTGGAGAATTAAGAGTTGATCAACAAACTTATAGCACAGGGAAATCTACTAAATACTGTGTAATAATCTGTATGAGAAAAGAATCTGAAAAGGAACGGATATATGCATCTACACACAACACACACACACACACATATATAACCAACTCACTCTGCTGTATACCTGAAACTAACACAACATTGTAAGTCAAGTATACTCTAATAAAATTTAATTCTAAAAAAGTGTTGATGAGGTCTCATTGTAACTTAGTGGTAAAGAACCTGACTGGTATCCATGAGGATGTGGGTTCAATCCCTGGCCTTGCTCATTGCGTTAATGATCTGGCTTTGCTGAGAGCTGTGGTGTACATCACAGATGTGCCTTGGATCCCGCATCGCTATGGCTGTGGTGTAGGCCAGCAGCTACAACTCTGTTTCGACTCCTAGCCTGGGAACCTCCACATGCCTCAGGTGTGGCCCTAAAAAAAGAGCAAAAAAAAATGTGATTATATTTGTGTGAGTACAAAGAAAATAGGACTTAAGTCCGTAACTATTTTAGAAACTCTTATTCACCCACTAATTCATTCTGCAAATACTTATTGAATGCCTACCATATTTTCAGTACTATATAGGCACAAGGAAGACAAAAATAAGTCATACCTGTTCTCAAACAGTATCTGATCTTAGTGAAGGATGACCTGCTTTAACAGAGCAGCATAATGTACTATGATGGAAGCAGAATGGAGACTGCTGTGACATCTCATGGAAGACTGCAGGTGAGAAAAGCTTTCTAAGAATGAAAACCTTGATGTAAGAGAAGGAATTGGCTAGGTGGAGTTGGAAACAAATGGGCAAAATTCAATAGGAACACAGTCTATGCACTGGAGACGGAAGAAGGTAACTAGGTAGAAAGCTGGGGTTCACTCCTTATTTACACGAAAGCAGCTCTGTTTCTGTTTTATTGAATTTCATTTAACATGGTATTTTAGTGAATTTTTATGAAAACAAAAAAGATCAAGAGCTTGTAATACAGAACTGTTAGGAATCTGAAATAGCTGGAACTGAGAGGGCATGTGTGAAAATGGCAGAAAATTAAATTAACAGGATTGGCAGAGAGGAAATTGTAAACTTGATTAAGTAGGAACCTAAGTATAATAGGATGAAATGGAACTTTCCTATTATATAAGGATATAGGACTCTAATCAGAACTGGCACCATCACACCTCAGTAGGAAAAAGAGAGAGAGAGAATCATTTACTTACACTAAGTATGGTTTCTCTTATAATGCAAGCATAGCTGGGGTGTGTCAAAAAAAAGCAAAATTCTTCTTAAACACAATACTGATGAAAAATCTATCATTTCAAACAGAATGAGATTAAAGTCAGGCTAGGAAGAAAAAACATACTTTTCTTAACAATTTTTTTCCATAAAAACTTTCCCCTTGATGTGATACATTCACATGCTAGGTAGCCTGTTAAAGACTAACAGTCTCTAGTGGCAGATAGAACTGAAATTAATGCCACTTCCCATCCCCTACACTGCATGTATCTTCCCCAAATTCTTGGGCTGAAATCCTAATACAGAGTGTGATGGTATTAGAAGGTCGGGCCTTTGAGGGGAGGAATTAGGTCATGAGGGCAAGCCTCCTGAATGAGATTAATGAAAGAGCGCCTTGCCCCCTTCAGACATGTCAGGACAAAGCAAAAAAGTGGCCATTCTATGAACCCCGAAGCAAGCCTTTACCATACACTTGATCTTGGGCTTCCCAGATTCCAGAACTGGGAGAAATAAATTTCTGTTGTTTATAAGCCATCCAACCTAAAGTATTTTTATAGCAGCCTAAAAGGACAAAGACACCATCCTCGACCCCTTATAATTTGATCAGAAGAGAGATCCATTAGCATTTGGCTGAATATTAACATGCCATCCAATTTTCCAAGACTTAAAGTGGAATATCTCCTCTTGTGAGAGAGGGCAAGTATCTTGAGGGAGTGAATAAGAGCCTCAGTATCATGGATTTAAATGGAGAGCTGATGAGGGAAGGAAAGGTAAAAGTAACTACTGGCCTTAGTCCGAAAATGTTTTTATTTTCATAATACAGAAAACTACGAAGTCTACACCATGTCTATGTTCCTCAGTGCGTGCACTAACATTCTGAGAGCAATGTTGGCTGCATGATCTGTACTACCTGTAGTGTAGTCCAGTGTGCTTTTTCTGAAGGAAATGAGCAAGACAAGTGGCCCAAGGAAGTGATGATAGACTTAGAGGTACAACAGCAGTGGGGTATCAGCCTTACTAAACCACCTCAACCCTTCACTGGGTAGGTTATAAAGTGAAGTCACCACTGTTTATCAGCATTAGCCTAAGAGAGTCATAAGATGACAATGGAAGAGATCATCTAAATATAAAAACAGTAAGATCAGGAAAAGAAACACAGGCATAGCCAGATTACAAAAGAACAGTAACCTCATCATGAAGGTGCTAGAGAACCACTTAAGGACATATGTAGAAGAATGTTATATATATACATAGTGAGAGCATCCTATGCCCTCTTCCTCCATTTGGTCTTCCATGTAGTCCATTCCATATAGTCATATAGATATATATGAGCATTACATGTCCTCTTCCTCCATATAGTCCTACACATCAATATATATAAAACTGTGTATCTTGCTTATTACTTCCATTGCCAAAGTCTCAGATATCTCTCTATATATAGATAGATTAATAGATACATAATCCATATAGATGAGACGGTAGTAAAGATATATTCAAGAGCTGTGAAGAGTCTGAGATTTTTAACTGCCTTGCAAACTAATTTATCCTGACAGTTTTATTATGCTGGCAGAAGACACGAAACTCTGGATCAGAGACAAAGGGCTTTATTACTCACAGCACAGGAGGCAGCATGAGCTTCATTTTCACACAGGTTTCTACTGGTGCAAAGCCTAGGTGAGGAGCCTTGAGCACCACCAATTTTATAAAACCCCTATTTTATAAAGCAGACTGCAAGCAAACTTGCCCAATCTCTGTCTTGGAAGGAGATATTATTTATATAATCCTGAGAGCAAAGTTACCTGTTCTCTACCCCAAGGAAATACTGGTTGTTATACAAACTTCCTGTAAGGACTGTCCAGAATAAAAGCTTATATAAAATATGCATAAACAAAAGAGACAAGTGATGAATTATGTATATGTATGTGCATTTCCTTCTAAATCATAATTTTTAATGTTTAGTTCTTTAATCCATATGAAATTTAAGGAGTCTCAGAAGATTATCTTTTGTTACATATAGCAAAGCATTCTAAATAAAACAGAGAAGTGGACTCTTCAAGTTATATAATTATGTATCTGTTTGCACATACAGGGATGGAAAGAAGACCAGAAATAACGGAGATCAAACAGTCGGCAGCAGGTACCTGTACAGAAGTGAAAGTATTCAAAGGGCTTTCACGCTGTTTCAAGTGTCTATATTGTTTGCCTCTTATACAAAGAAAACATGGATTACTTAAGTAGGTATTAGCTTTCTCTAGGTGATGCTGAGGTTACAAAGAATCTCAAATTATCAGTATACAGCAACAATAAATCTTTATTCCTAACTCAGTTATGCCGAGTTCACTGTGGTTCTGCTCTATATTCCAAAAGATAAACTGAAAAAATATCGGCTACCTATAATACACATTCCTTATCGCACAGAAAAAAGAGCGGTCTGAAAGCCACAAAATGATCCTTAAATTTTTTGCATAGGCCTGGCATATATCTCTTTGTCTTACATTTCATTGGCAAAGTAAAGACCACAAGTCAAGTCAGTGAGGCAGGGTTATTTATCTATTTTCAGGGAAGGTTAGAAAAATGATCAGGAGCAATAATAAAATAATACCACATGCAATTTAAAAAAAAAGGGTAATTTTTTAATAGTAGAATAGGAGTGTCCATTGTGGCTCAGCAGAAACAAATTCAACTAGGAACCACGAGGTTGCGGGTTCGATCCCTGGCCTCACTCAGTGGGCTAAGGATCTGGCATTGCCATAAGCTGTTGTGTAGGTCTCAGACATGGCCTGGATCCTTCATTGCTGTGGCTGTGGTGTAGGCTGGCAGCTGTAGCTCCGATTTGACCCCTAGCCTGGGAACCTCATATACTGAGGGTTCAGCCCTAAAAAAGACAAAAAAAAAAAAAGAAGAAGAAGAAGAAGGGGAGGAGGGAAGAGATTTAGCTACTGTGTTGGTAATAAGCTGGAGATCCACCAGACAACAGACAGAGAGACCACCTCAAGGGCTCGTGCTATCATCTCCACAAAAAAAATGAATAACTGCTGGGAAGAATACCCAGTGATGATAAAGGACTTGTAGTGCCACGACCATCATCACTATGAAAGAAACAGTACATCTAAGATAATTTTTAAAACAAAAGATGACAGAAAGATCAAATATTAAACATTTTAATTATAGGATAAAAGTAACATAGTACTTTGTTACTGAAGGTAGATTTTCTGTGAGAAAATTCAACTGTTTACCCAAAGCCAACATATTAGCACTTTCAACATCCTAATTTATTGTTACATTAAATATAAGGATTATAAACTGTAATGCATACTAAAATTATAAGAACAGATTTATATTGGCATGACTCAAATAATTTGTGATATTGGTTATCTATGAAACAAATGTTGCTACCTCATTATTTTAGGATATTGTTATGGACTGAAGGTCTATGTCCTTCACAAATTCATATATGAAGCCCTAGCTCCCAAGGTGTTGGTATTTGGAGCTGAGACCTTGGCAGATACTTAGGTTACAAGGGCAGGACCTTGTTCTGATGAGATCAGTGCTCTTAAAATAAGCGACACAGGAGTTCTCATTGTGGCTTAGCGGGTTAAGAACCCAATGAGTATCCATGAGGATGTGAGTTTGATCCCTGGCTTCACTCAGTGGGTTAAGGATCCAGTGTTGCCTCAAGCTACAACATAGGTCACAGATGTGGCTTGGATCTGGCATTGCTGTGGCTGTGGTATAGGCCAGCAGCTGCTTAGCTTGGGAAATTCCATATGCCACAGGTGCAGCCCCAAAGGGGGGAAAAAAAAAGGAGGAAGAAGAGCACAGAAGAGCTGGCCCTACCATATGAGCATACAGCAAGAAGGTGGATATGTGAGTCACCATCAGAACTTGACCATGCTGGCACGCTGATTTCAGATTTCAGCCTACATAACTGTGAGGAAATAAATTAGTATAATAAAAGGCATTCAGTCTATGGTATTTTGTTAGGGCAGCCCAAACTGACTAAGATTTGTTAACAAAACAAGTAGGAGTACAGACACGTCAGAGCAAAAACAACAAAAAAAAACCCTCCAAATTTTTCAATATTTGAAGGATTCAACAAGTATATAAATAATTGGAATAAATAACACTTTTTTGGGGAACCAAGCTTCTTTGGGATTCAAGTACTATCTATACGGCCCAAATAATACAAAAAGCATTTGTCAAACTGGAATGTTTAGATGATATCATATATCTTTTTACAATTTGATCTTATACTTCACTCAGCTAATTTGAAGAATAGATTAAAAAAAAAAAATAGATTGGTTAAAGCCTGACCACAACCAACACAGCATGGTTCCTTCTGCTACTCTCCACTGAATGTTGAATGGATGAATGATTCCATTTTTACTTGAAGGTAGACTGTAAGCCCCCATGAGTCAGTGTTGTCACCTCCTCAGCTCCTGGATGGACTTTCTAAAATGTTTTTCACCCACATAGATCCCCTTTATACCCTATTTAAAGTATAGAGACACCTCAGGTTGTTACAGTGTCCATTTCACTAGTTAAAAGCTGCTGGAGTTATGCACAAAGGTAAAGAGAAGATGGGAGAAGTCTTAAACCAGCAACTTGCATGTATGACAGTGAGCACTAGGAATAATAATAATAAAAACAACTAACACTTATTGAGCACATCCTACATGCCAGGCATGGTATTAAGAATTTTATAATAATTATCTGATTTAATTGTTAAAATAAATCTTTGACAAAGATACTGTTACTATTACTACTTCACAAATGAGGAAACTGAAGCTAAAGGAATTTAAGTAAATATCTGGGTTATTTACTACCCATCACAGACATGATTACATTAAACAAACCAACACTGGAAAAAAATTATAGGTTAATCTGTAATTAAGACACAGATACCAATTTGCTCTCTATTCTATCTCCTTGCTTCAGTAAAAAAATCTGTGTGTAGAAAAAAATTCCTTGGCTTTCCAAAGCATGTTTGGTTAAAAAGATGTCTGCCATAGTAATACAGGCTCTTGTAGGATCACACACACACAGACACACACACACACACACAGAGATAGATAGAGAGAGAGAGAGAGAGAGAGAGAGAGAGAGAGAGAGAGAGAGAGAATAACAGAGTTTCATTTATTACCCAACATGATGTATTTATTTTTTGCCTTGCAATTGCCAGGCATTCATCAGTCACATTCCAGGAACATCACACCATTCCTGTATTATCAGAAATGTATCCAAATATGATTTCCCCAAAGATAAGTGGCTTCTAGGGAGAGTTTGATGAATGTCCTCCTGCAGAGGATTTTTAATGGATTTTTACTTCTGCCTAAGCTACTTTAGTTGAGGCTCTGTTGAAGGTAAGGCAATGCCAGATGACCTATTAGGTCCTTTCCAAGACTCAGGCTCTATTACAGAGATGCTAATATTCTGAAGAACTCAAGAACCTTCACCATCTATTATACCTATTATTCAAATTCATGGAATTTCCTCTGGTGCTGTTGCATAACATTTTCCTTTTAATACATTAAATTATTCAATTCACTTCCATTTTTTTCCAGTCCACCCGCAACTCCCTTTAATTCCATGCAGTCTGAATAAATGCTGCCAGAAGGAATAACTCTTACAAATTAATAAGGCTTGTCACAGAAAACATCAATTTAGTATTGGAATAACAGAGCAATAAACCAAAAGCAATTCCACAAAGTAATGGTGCATGTCTTTAAAAAAAAGGAAAAAAAAACCTGGCCTTTCTCATGTTTTTAGGGAGGTTTTCTGTTTGGGTCTTTTTTGTTTTTTCCTTTTTAGGGCTGCACTTGCAGCATATGGAAGTTCCCAGGCCAGGGGTCAAATCAAAGCTGCAGCTGCTGGCCAGAGCCACAGCCACAGCCACGTAGGATCCAAGTCACATCCTCGACATATGACGCAGCTTGGGGCAACACCAGATCCTTAACCCACTGAGTGAGGCCAAGGATGCAATCCGCATACTCATGGATACTAGCCGGGTTTGTGGGAACTCCCAGTATGTTAACTGTTTATTGGCTAACTCCCACTAGAATACATGATCATGCAGAGTGGGATTTTAAACTCTTTTATTATATGAAATTTTAAACATATGCAGAAGTAGACAAAATTGTACAATGTACCCCTGCCACAAATACTCATTTCCAATGTCAACCAACTCAGGGCTACTTTTTACACCTAAACCCATGTATTCTACATAACCCTGGATTATTTTGAAATAAATCTTGGACTACCTAATTTCATCTGTAAATAATTTTGCCTGTACCTCTATAAGATAGAGACTGTAACATATAATTGCAATGGTACTCTCACATCTAAACAAAATTAACAGTAATATTTTAATGCCATCAATTATCAAACCAGTGTTCTAAATTCACTTGTGTCACTTGTTTTTTAAAATGTTTGTCTGAATTAAGGTCCAAATAAGTATCATCATTTTAAAAAGAAATATAAAAATCTGAGACACACAGAGAAAACTTGATTCAACACAAAGAAGCTAGGTTCTGTGGGACAAGATCTTGAGAATAAATGACAAAGAATAATCAGAGACCATTTGTTAAAGTATGAGGATTTACTTATGTGTAGGAATTTACAACAGTCCTTTAGAAGACAATTACCAAAAAAGAAAAAAAAAATTAGGAGTTCCCATCATGGAGCAGTGGAAATGAATCCGATTAGGAACTATGAAGTTGCAGGTTCAATCCCTGGCGTCATTCAGTTGGTTAAGGATCCCGCATTGCCCTGAGCTGTGGTTTAGGTCACAGACGCAGCTTGAATCTAGTGTTGCTGTAGCTCTGGCGTAGGCTGGCGGCTATAGCTCAGATTGGATCTCTAGCCTGGGAACTTCCATATGCGGCTAGTGTAGCCCTAAAAAAAAAGAAGAAGAAGAAGATTATTACCTAACCAAAGGCAAGGACAGGAGCGGTGATAAGGCAAAAGCCTCAAAGCATCATGAGGAAATGTGAGTGGTCTTTTTAAAACAAATTCTTTTACTTGTTGGTTCAGGGCAGAGGGTGAGCAGAGGCAAGCTGCTGACTCCAGTTCTCTTCACTGAGTATGGAGAGTACAGCTGAGTCACAAACTGCAGACAGTCAGAATTCACCATCAGGCTGTTGTACTGCTGATTCTGACCAATTTCCAAGAAGTCTTGGCCCTACCTTCATGATAACTTAAAACCTCCTTTTCCTGACTCTGGGTAATATAGAAGGCAAGCTCAAAGCTCAGAGAGATTTTCACTGTTAACACACTGTAATTGCTTGATTACAATTCCTTTTTTACACCTCTTACAAGTTTCCACTCTTCTCCAAACAAGATAAACAAATTGTCAGCATTCCCGTTTCAGCACATTGGAAAAGAATTCGACTAGGAACCATGAGGTTGCGGGTTCAATCCCTGGCCTCGCTCAGTGGGTTAAGGATCTGATGTTGCCATGAGCTGTGGTGTAGGTTACACACATGACTCGGATCTAGCATTGCTGTGGCTGTGGCCAGCAGCTGTAGTTCCAACTCGACCCCTAGCCTGTGAACCTCCAAATGCCTCGGGTGCAGCCCTACAAAGCGGGGGGGGGGGGTTCTAAAAAAACAGATAAACAAATTGTCAATAAGCACACGAATAGACTCTGACATCATTCATCATTAGTGAGGTGTACATCAAAACCTCAATGTGATACTATTTAACACCCACTAGGATAATTACAATCAAAAAGACAATCATTAATGAGGATATAGAGACACTGAAATCCTCTTATATTGTTGATGGAAATGTGAGATGGTGCAGCCACTTTGTAAAATATTTTGGCAGTTCTTCAAAAAGTTGTTTAGAGAGTTACCATATGACCCAACAATTTCACTCCTGGTTATATATCCAAGAGAACTGAAAATACTTCCACACAAATGTTTATAGCAGCATTATTCACAATAACTGAAAAGTGAAAACACCCTAATGTCTATCAACTGGTAACTGGTAAACAAAATGTGGTCTATTCATACAATGAAATATTATTTAGCCATTAAAAAGAATGAAGAATAGACGTATGAATATGCATATTGATAAATCTTTAATATATTTTGTTAAGTGAAATAAGCCAGACACAAAAAGTTACGTTTGTATGATTCCATTTACATGAATGCCCAGAAGAGGCAAATCCAGAGGTAGAAAGAAGATTAAGTTTGTAAGGAGCTGGGAGATGGGAGCAACAGCTAATGAGTAAAGGATTTCTTTTGGGAGTGATGAAAATGTGCTGCAATTAGATAGTGACAGTGGTTGATCAAGTTTGTAAATATGCTAAAAAACATTCAATTGCCCACTTTGAAATAGTTAATTTATGCTATGTAAATTATATCTCATTTTTTTAAGTACTTAAAGCTAAAATGATTACACCAGTCCTGTATTACTACAGTTTTCAAGGAACAATAAACCAGACTGCAACATAATTTGAAAAGATTTAACATATCATAATGGAAGTATGTGTGCTTGTGGGAGTGTGTGTGTTCACAGAGGAATACTGACACAGAAATATTAACATAGAAATATTAACAAGCGTTGTGTCCGGGTGGTAGAATTGTGGGTGAATTTTATTTTCTTTTTCCTTTTTTTTTGTATTTTCTAAATTTTCTACAATGAGTCAGAAAAAAAAATGTTTTTAAAAATAAAACAAATACAGGAGTTTCCATTGTGGCTCAGCGGAAACGAATTGAACTAGGAATGATGAGGTTGTGGGTTCGATCCCTGGCCTCGCTCAGTGGGTTAAGGATCTGGCATTGCCATGAGCTATGGTGTAGGTTGCAGACATGGCTCGGATCCTGCATTGCTGTGGCTGTGGCTGTGGCATAGGCCAGTAGCTGTATCTCCAATTAGACCCCTAGCTTGGGAACCTCCCCAAGCCGTGGGTGCACCCCTAAAAATGACAAAAGAAATAATAAAATAAAAAAAAATAAAACAAAAACAAAACTTCCAATTTATTGTTCAGTTCACTAGAATTCTTTATAAAACAGATTTTGTAACTTTCCCTGTGATAAGGTATAGGAGGTAAATAGAAGAGATGTTATATAAGGGTACTAACTTGTAACTAGTAGATAAAGTAGCAGAGATTATAGACAACAAAACTGTACTGAAAACTTTAAACCTGTTAAAGAGTAGTTCTTAATTATTCCCACCACTAGAAGAAATTATAATTAGGTGATGAGAGAGAAGTTTTAGGAAGTGATACAATGGCAATCACACTGCAATATAAACATATCAAATCTATATATTGTGAACCTTATGTTTACACAATGTTATATGTTAATTATACCTAAATAAATAAATAAAAATATAAATAAATTCACTGTTGATTCTAAATAATATTCAGTCATTTATCTTTTTCCTTTTTCTTTTTTATTTTTTTAGGGCCCCACCCATAACATATGGAAGTTCCCAAGCTAGGAGTCAAATTGGAGCTTCAGCTGCTGGCCTGTGCCACAGCCACAGCAACACAGGATCCAAGTTGAATCTGTGACCTACACCACAGCTCATGGCAACGCCAGAGCCTTAACCCACCGAGTGAGGCCAGGGATCAAACGTGCATCCTCACAGATTCTACTCAGATTTGTTTCCACTGCACCACAACGGGAACTCCCAGCCATTTTTCTTGAATAACTGTTCTTTGGATTGTTATAAGACCTTGGTTAATTTCCAAATTCTGAAGGAATTGATTTTGTTCAATTATGCCAGTGTTCTCATTGCTTTTAAGAGGTTTTATTCCATTATTCTAGAAGTGCTTCTCCGAGTTTCCTTTTTAGTTCTCTCTTTTATGACTGACAATTCTCTTTATATATAAAACATTGTCTTGAGTAGTTTTTTGTATTTTGTTTTGTTTTACTATCTGTTACCATACAATGATATTACAATATTATTGACTATATTCCCTATACTATAAATTTTGTACCCAAGATTCATTTGTTTTACAACTGGAAGTTTGTAACACTTAATTTCCCTCAACTATTTATCTTATCCCCTTAATCCCCTGCTTCTGGAAACTGTTTGTTCTCTGTATCTTCGATTCTGTTTCTGTTTTGTAATGTTTGCTAATTTTTTTTGTTTTTTAGATCCCACACACAAGTGAAATTATACAGGATTTGTCTTTCCCTGTCTACCTCATTATACTTAACCTAATACCTTCCAGTTCCATCCATGTTATCACAAATAGCAAGCTATCTTTCTTTTTTGTGGCTATTTAATATTCAATCATATATAATATGCATATATATATACATATATACATATGTGTGTGTGTGTGTGTGTGTGTGTGTGTGTGCGTACACTACATCCTCTCTGTCCATTCATTTACCAATGGACAATTAGGTAGTTTCCAAATCTTGGCTATAATAAATAATACTGTAATGAACAACGGTGCATATATCTTTTCAAATGAGTGTTTTTTTGTTTTCTTTGGATAAATACCCAAGAGTAGAATTGCTGGAATGGATGGTAGTTCTACTTTTAATTTTTTGGTGGAAACTCCAGACTGTTTTCCATAGTGGCTGCACTAATTTATAGGCCCGCCAACAGTGCATGAGGGACAAGGCCCTAGAAATGTACAATTCTCCCAAGACTGAATCAAGAAGAAATAGAAAATATGAAAAGGCCAATTACCACTAATGAAATTGAATCAGTAATTAAAAAAACAAACTCCCAACAAACAAAAGTCTAAGTCCAGATGCCTTCATAGGTGAATTCCACAAAACATTTCAAGAAAAGTTAATGTCTATCCTTCTCAAACTATTTCAAAACAATTGCAGAGGAGGGAATGCTTTCAAACTCATTCTAGAAGGCCAGTGTCGCCCTGATAACAAAAACAGACATCAACACCACAAAAAAAGAAAATTATAGGCCAATATCAGTGTTGAACACAGATGCAAAAATTCTTGACAAAATATTAGTAAATGAGATCTTACTTTAGTTTTTAATTTGCAATTCCCTCATTTAAAAAAAAAAAGTTTAACATATTTTTATTAGGTTGAAAGCCATGAAGCTACTAGCATTTTTCTTCTCTTTTTAAAAAAGTTCTTTGTGTAAATCGCAATTTCTTTTTCAATTCTATTTGTTCTTTTACTTTGTTTTTGGTGTCCTTTTCCATGGCCCCCCCAAAAAAAGCATTCTTTCAATCATCAGATTTATCAGTATTTTTCCTTAAGGCTTCTAGATATAAAGTCACAGTGAGGAAAGTCTCTTCCCTCTTTTAGGTTATAGATGTATTCACTTATAGTTCCCTCTAGTTATTATATAGCTTTATGTTTTATATTTGACTCTGATTCCTTTGGAATTTATCTGTTTAATGGCGTAAGAAATGAATGAGAGCACTGTTCTTGAACATACGACCATGGGCGAGGATATGTTGCTTTATATCAAACAATACATATAAAATGAATAATGAGGAGTTCATGATGCAGCAGAAATGAATCTATTATCCATGAGGATGCGGGTTCAATCTTTGGCCTCACTCAGTGGGTCAGGGATCCAGCGTTGCCATGAGCTGTGGTGTAGGTTGCAGATGGAGCTTGGATCATGCATTGCTGTGGCTGTGGTATAGGCCAGCAGCTGTAGCTCCAATTCAACCCCTAGCCTGGGAACCTCCATATGCTGCGGGTGTGGCCCTAAAAAAAAAAAACAGAAAGGAATAATGAATCCACTCTGAATTGACAGACACCTTAAACCTGGTAAATGAATAAGCCTCTAATGGGTACATTCCTGTTAGCGATGACAAGAAATGCACATTTATTTGATAAATGAGTTTTGTAAATAACCAGTCATTAGCTTTAACAGTGTTTACTTTTAATTTACACACAACATCTCTTTTTTAAAACCACCTCCATTCTCAATCAGGTAAGACTATTTCCTTTTCTTTTTCTTTCCTTTTTTTTTTTTTAGGACCTCACTTGTGGCATATGGAAGTTCCCAGGAGGGGTCAAACCAGAGCGGCAGCTGCCAGCCACAGCCATAGCCACAGTAATGCGGGTTCTGAGTCACATCTGCAACCTATGCAGCAGCTTGCAGCAACACTGAATCCTTAACACACTGAGCAAGGCCAAGGATTGAATTCACATCCTCATGGATATTAGCTGGGTTCATAACCCACTGAGCCACAGTGGGAACTCCCAGGTAAGACTATTTTCAATGGTATTTGACTCTTTGGTGATATTACCTCTACAACCACACTAACAGTATGTCTATCTAGCATTGACAGGGCCTATTAAAATGCAAAAAAAAAAAAAAAAGCAGAAATGTTTTGTTGGGGTTTTTGACAGTTATTGCATTGCTGAACTTTGGCACCGCCTTTTAATTAGCCATTTGAGCTCACAGAGGATTTCTTCCAGAACATGGTGCCACAATACACTAACTTTCTGTTTAAATTGCTCCAATTAATTATCCTCCTTCAGTAGAAAACTCATCTTTTATAAGAATTTAATGCAATATATGGACCTTGTCCAGTGACTGTAAGAAGCATATATAATTTTAAAAGATTTTAAATAATATATGTTCATTGGTAGTTTTGAAGGCATCCCATCTTACATATATTATTTTGTTTAGCATTTTTCTAATAACGAATCAACAAAAACTGGAAAAATAGGATTATTTCAATAGGAATAGTTTAGGCATTTAGAACTTCATAGTTATTTTATGCATCATAAAATTAAATTCTTTAAGAACAGAGATTAAAACTAATCATTTTTGAAAATTTAAGATGAGAGTTGTTCTTTAAAGGCTGTAATTCACCTGGGGTAACACAAGCATTCATTTATTTAATATAGATAAATGACTGACTGACAAATAGAGCATTTAATAAGTGCCTGATGGTAAAAATCTACATTTATGGAATTCACAGTTTGGAGGATGGTAGGCAAGGACAATAAATGAGAAAAATGTTAACTTTTTTTAAGTTTTAAATAACTGCAGTTATAAAAATTAGGTGATAACGTTAAAGAGTATGCTCTTTTAGATTGGGTGGTCAAAAGACCACACTGAAAAGTAGCATTTAATCTTAGTTCTGAATATCAAGAAAAGGGCATCCACATCGGGAAGAAGAGCATTCCGGTATGATGGCTCCAAGGCAGAAACTGACTGAAGTATGGTACACAGGAAATTAGAGGAGGAAAGGTAGGCACAATCTAGATGAGAGTGATAAACCAAGGTGAGGAACGGACTTTATTCTCACTGTGATGGGTAGTGATTAGAGAGTTAAAAACAAGGGCGCCATGATCACTCTGCATCTACAAAGAGAAAGGATTGTTAAGGAGGAAAGAATCAAAGCAGGCACACCAGTGATAAAGTTGTGTCCAAAGAATTAGACGTAATTATGAGAGATACAGAGGAATCAAAAATAACTGCCATTAATTCTTTGGGGGAGATATGCACTATAGTATTTATTGAAGTAAGGAAGGTGAGTGAGGAGCAGGTTCAGGGGCACAGGAAAGAGTTTGGGCCATGCTATGCTTGAAATGCCTCTTTCATCTAAATTAAAATGTCAAATAACCAGTTTGTTCCAATCAGTCCAAGATTCTTGGTACCCTAGGGACTAGAGTCATCTTCCTAAAGATGGTATTTAAAACAATGCTAATGGATGAGATTGCTGAGAGGTTGTGGCCAGGGCTCTGGACAGCAGCCTGAGAAATGTTGAAGTTTATTTGAGAGAAGAGAGAACCACCAAAGACAGAAAAGCTTTGTTGAGGCTCCTTGGTGTCCAGCACATAAACTTTCTCGTGTTCATCCTAAAATGCTGAACATCAAAGGCTACTCCTGCCTAATAATATCTCTCTATATTATATATGTGTATATATATATATATACACACACACATATATGTATATATATGTGTGTATATATATTCCCTTTCACTGAAAAAATAATTCCTTCCAGCTTCGGATTTTAGTACTGCACCATTTTATTCTTGCCTTAACATCTTTTATTTTATATTTTTAAAAGAAATTACAAAATCATTGGCCCAATTAAAAAAACAATAACCTTACATGGGTCCTTTCCCACTGCGTTCAGCCCATCATTGGCGTCTGGAACAGAAAGCAGATCAGAGGTTGACTGGGGATTGGGCGAAGCAGGGGGTGGTAGGAAAGGATTACAAAGGACGTGAGGAAATTTTGAGAATGATGGATATGTTCATTATCTTGAGAGCGGGGATGCTAATGTGAGTGTATGCTTACGTTCAAGTTTATCAAATTGTACACACTAGACATATGCCATTTATCATACACTTCAATGAGGCTATTTTTTCATAGCGACGAATTGAAAAAGAATAAAGGCATACAAAACGAAAGGGGGAAAGCAAGATTTAGGAGTTAAAACTGGCCTGGTTTGGTGACTGGTTAATGAAGCAGGGCTAAGCTGACTCTCTCATCTTGCTTGGTGAACCAGAGTGTGGGAGGCGACACAGATTTGAAGTGAAAGATGTGTGTGAAGACATTCTGAAAACTGAGGGGAAAAAAGTACCAATAATAGTAATAAGTGCTTCTTTTTTTAGATGCTGAACATACAACTGCATTTTTATTTTATTTTGCCATGTTAAGAACACCTCACATGAGTGCTATCTTATCAAATTTTAAGGGTAAAATACATTGTCATTGACTAGAGATGTACAGCAGACCCCTAGAGTTGACTCATTTTGCATAACGGAAATGATACATGTTGGCTAGTAAGTGACCATTTCAGTCTCCCCTAACCCCCTCATTCCACCTTTTGATTTCATGAATCTTTGTTTTGATTGGGGCTTTTTTTTTTTTTTTGCCTTTTGTCATTTTATGGCCGCACCCGCGGCATGTGGAGGTTCCCAGGCTACGGGTCTAATCGGAGCTGTAGCCACTGGCCTGCGCCGCAGCCACAGCAACGCAGGATCCGAGCCGCGTCTGCAACCTACACCACAGCTCACGGCAATGCCGGATCGTTAACCCACTGAGCAAGGGCAGGGATCGAACCCGCAACCTCATGGTTCCTAGTCGGATTCGTTAACCACTGCACCACGACGGAAACTCCTTTTTTTGCTTTTTTTAAGACTGCACCCACGGTATACGGAAGTTCCCAGGTTAGGGGTCCAATCGGAGCTATAGCTGCCAGCCTACACCATAGCCACAGCAACACTGGATCCAAGCTGCGTCTGCAACCTACACCACAGCTCATGGCAACGCCACATCCTTAACCCACTGAGCAAGGCCAGGGATTGAACCCACAACCTCATGGTTCCTAGTCAGATTCATTTCCGCTGCACCATGACAGAAACTCCTGATTTTATGAATTTTATGAATTTAATTTAATTTTATGAATTTTATGAATTTAATTCAGATATCTCCTATAAGTACAATCATGCAGTATTTGTCCTGTGGTTGACTTGTCTAATTTAACATAATATTGTAAGGTTTATCTGAAGTACTGTCTTTCAAGACAGTTAGAAAAGCCATGAAAGAAAGAATACAATCAGTAACTGAACAGTGGCACAGATGAGTGCTGGGGGAATATCAAAGTGAGCTGTTCTGCTATTGAGTGATACTAGAAGCCTGCTTCATTCCTGCCTGAGTTAATCATTTAGAAAAGAATCGTCAGTCTCATGCAGGCACAGTGTCAAGTTAATTACATGAAATATAGGACCCATTTAAGTTGCATTTGTTAACATTCTAATATTGGTGATCCCTTTATACTTTTATTGGAAGTGTGATTTATTTTTTTTTTCTTAATGGATTTCATTTCAATTATAGGTGTACATATATCATCACAAGTCAATTTTATAGATTTTGTCTCCCAAACCCACAGTGCATCCCCCCACCCCCCAGATTGTCTTATTTGAAAAACCAAGGTTTACCAAAGTCTGTAAGTCATTCTCTGTTCTGCAAAGAAGTTCACTGTGTCTTTTTAGTTTCCACATGTAAGCGGTAGCATTGGGTGTTGCTGTCTAATTGTCTGACTGGTTTTACTTCGCATGATAATTTCTAGTTCCATCCATGTTGCTATAAATGTTGGTAATTCATTCCTTTTAATGGCTGAGTAATATTCCATTTTGTACACAATGGAAGCGTGATTTATGATTAGCAAAATGGTGGATAAGGCTAATTTATAACAGAAGTTCTTAACTTTTAGAATAAAGTCTTAGTAAGATTTTTGACAAATATTTGAGAACATTAATTAGTGTTTTTGAGGAGGGACCAGTAATTGAAAGGCATGATCTATCTTATTAACCTCTACCTTTGAGTTATTTGCATTCATTTCATTCAAACTACCAGTCTATTAAGGATGGGATGCTTGTCTCATTTTTGCATCTCTCAGAACACTTTAAACAGAGCTCTGAAGGAGTCGATGCTCAATAAATATTTATTTAATGGACTAGGATGGATGCCCTCTTATTGAAAGCAATTCATGCAGCTTGTCAGTTAATAAAAATTTTTCAATTAAGGTTAGAAGGCATTAACATAGAATGTGCATGTGCTTCAAACGCTGTATTTTAATTTAAAAACAGGTAAATACACACTAACTCCCCAGTTTTTTAATGTAGACACAAGGTCTTGTACCCCTGCTGTATTTAAGTATAAGCCACCATAACACACATACTATATGATTTCAGGTTTCAGTTTCTTTAAAATGGAGTGAAAACTTAAAGACTCCTGTGTAGCAAGCCAAATGCAGAATTAGAACTTTCTCTCAATTTTGTAAGTCTTCTTGCTTAAAGCTAAAATAAAAGCCATTTCTGGGAGTTTCTGTCATGGTTCAGCAGAAACAAATCCGACTAATATCCATAAGGATGCCGGTTCAATCCCTGGCCTTGCTTAGTGGGTTAGTGATCCAGTGTTGCCATGAGCTGCTATGTGGGTTGCAGATTTAGCTAGGACCCTATGTTGCTGTGGCTCTGGCAAAGACTGGCAGCTATAGCTTCAATTCGACTCCTAGCCTGGGAAGTTCCATATGCCACGTGTGTGGCCCTAAAAAAAAAAAAAACCTGCAATTTGTAATGATCCAGGGCCTGATGTTCATCTCAGATACCTCTCTTCAACTTCACTTTCCTAAAAACCTGTCCCTGATTAGATCCCTTGGTCTATCCAGTGAATTAATCTATCTTTCAATCCCAACAGAAAAAAAAGAGAAAGAACCCAGTCTTGAATTAATCTAGAATTGAGATGGTATTAATCGGAACTAGAAGGATGGCAATAAAATGGAGATAAGTGGACAGATCATAGAGCAACTTAGAAGACAGATTCAAGAGGACTTGATGACTGAGTAGAAGTAGAGGTCAGGACGCTAGGCTTCAATTTAGGCAATTGTGTTTGATGTTTGTACTACTAAATGAGATAGGGATGGGGAGGGCGACAACAAGAGAAATTGGTTTAAGGGACACAATGACTTTCATGTAAATTTGGAATATCCACATGAAGGCACCACATGGGTCAGATCGAAGGAGAAAACTGCTTCATATAAGACACTGACATACACTTGGTAACTGAAGCCATAAGAAGATTAGATCACTCAAGAAAATTCTCTGAAAGTTCCCTCCGTGACTCAGCAACTAGGATTCATGAGGATGTGGTTTCAATCCCTGGCATCACTCAATGAGTTGAGGATCTGGTGTTGCTGTACCTGTGGTATTGGCCGGTTGCTGAAGCTCTGATTCGACCCCTAGCCTGGGAACTTCATATGCCACAGGTGTGGCCGTAAAAAGCCAAAAAAAAAAAAAAAAGCGAAAGTTCTCTAAATTATGTGAAAAGAAAAGAGGACTTTGCATGCACTCCTAAATAACACCAAAATTTAAGTAATAGACAGAAAAAGATGAATACATAAAATAATCTTAAGATGAAAGTTTAGAACGTTAGGAGAAATGTAAAGGAATCCAAAGGACTAAAAGCATCTCAAAGACAGTGGTCAAGAATGTCCAATTCCACTGAAAGGATCCACTAGATTCAACTAGCAGATCACTGACTACTTTTCAAGAGCAGTTAGAGTGGAGTGGACTCATCTATCAGTTCTAGGACCCATGGGGGTGTAAAAGATGAAACGGCCTATATTTGAGAGAGGAGGAGAAGTATGCTCAAAGTAGGACCAGCCCCAAGTATGGGACAAGAAAAAAAAAAAATCAACAGGATCAACAGATGGCAGAATGGAAACGTTTGGGCAGAATAGGAGGTTAAGTCATGGGGAAGAAGGCAGAGAGAACAGCACCGTGGGAGAAGGTGAATCAGAGGTTAGAATTTTGAGAAACGAAAGAGTGACATATAAGAAAGACTTCATGTGTTTTGCTGTCTACAAGTTTTCCAAATGAATAAGTCCTAGGGGAAGTCAAATGGATAAGGGTGTGGAAAAATGAAAGGAGGGCAAAGAGATTCTCTGTAGTTGTGGAATAGGTCTGCCATGACCCGGTTAGGAGTTCTGCTTAGGGTATTCTAGTGCAGGCAAGTGAACTAGCAATGGAATTATTTTGCACCTGACTTATGGTTACCAAAGGGGACAGTGTGGAGCGAGGGATGGACTGGGGGGTTGGGACTGGCACATGCACACTGAGGTACATGGAATGATTGGCCAAAGGGAACCTGCTGTATAGCACAGGGAACTCTACCCAGTATTCTGTGATCATCTATGTGAGAAAAGAATCTGAAAGAGAATGGATGTGTGTACATGGAAACCTAAATCACTTGGTTGTTCAGCCGAGATTATCACAACATTGTAAATCAACTATACTTCAATAAAACTTTAAAAAATGGAAAAAAAGAAAGAAATCATCAGCCTTTGATGATAGAGAAGATGCTATATTCTGAAAGCAGTCAGGATTGTGATTATTGGCACAAGACCCCCAGAAAGAGGCTTTGAGTTCCAGGATTCTGGCACAAAGTCTCCTGAGGAACAGCAGTTGGTATTTTCTGGGCTCTTTCAATTGTTTCCTAAATGCTCTGACTCACCTTCATCTCCTATAATCCACCCTCTAGAAGTCTTCTGTCAATCTTTCCAGAATATAAATATGATTGTGTAGGTACAAACCACACTATAACAATTATTTATTTAACTTAGGAGGCCTTGGGAGGCCATTTGGACTAGGTTAAGCCTGGCAGGTCTTCTGCCAGCCTCAGCAGGACTCATTCAATTACTGTTGTCAGCTAGGCACTTATGGTTTCATTTGCATAACTGGCAGCTGTCACCAGCTCTATGTTCGTCTTGTGTGGAATCACTGGAACAACTGGGCTCCTCTTCTTCCAGATCCTTTATGGAATTCCTACTGTACCTTCCATACCTAGGTCAGACATCACTTTTTTGTGAAGCCTTAACTGACTCTACAAAATATGTATTTATACCAAACCTCAGGGCTTCCATGAGCCATTACACATTCCTCTAATAGTTATTTCAATGTATTATCATTACTATCATATGTGCACATGTTCTCAGCAAACTGTTAAAGGAAAAGACTTCATTTTTTCATTCCTTTGACCTAGCATGGTGCTTGTTTGCATCAAAGAAGCACTCAATAAATACATTTTGTGGGAAGGAATATCTGATTATGTGGTCTCTTTCATGTCTTTGAAGATTCAGGAGGACTGATGGTATGGCAAGAGCTTTGCTGAGTGTCACTCCCAGAGTGCGTATAAATCCCCCTCTAGTGTTGAACAGATTACTGTTTTTGGTAGCAGCCAAGGAATCTGCAGGGTAAGGAATAAGCTGATCTAAACTAGGAACAAAAGAGCAGTTTCTTTATAGACACAGGTGTAGATTAGTTGCTTTCCTTGAAATTAAGTTGTAGTATAAATAAATAACTGATGAAGAATGATTTTCCAGAGGACTCAAGGTATATTATGAACTATCACATACTTCACAAAAGCAAAGATGTTAAAAAAAAAAATGACATGCCACTTGGTGATGAAAGGGTCTAAACCAGACTCCATGGCTTAAGAAAAATGATTATCAACCTATCTTTCTGTAATGGTGGACAAAACTGATATTATAACTGATGACATGAAATAACAGAGAAGTTAGCTCTTCTACAAGGAAAAATCTGTACCATTAAATACTGCTAGGCTCTCCACAGCTCTAGCCAACAACCTCATCTTTGTGATTTGTGGCCCATACAAACAACTAACAAAGAGAATATCTGGAGAAATATATGTAACTTAATGAATGCAGGAAGTTAGTTGAAGCTGCTAAAGTAAAGGAGAGATGTGAATTGAATATGTATCAGCTTGCCTGCCTCCATCTCCAGGTGTCTGAATTTAGCATGAAAAGGTCTACAGTCTAACATGTGAAAGTCTCTTTCTGCAAATGGGAATCTTTTGTGAGTTACTATAAAGAATTTCTAGGAACTAGTTAAGCCCTGTTGTATCTATTCATTCCCTTGATAGATCTCTCACACGTGGAGAGGGTAGGTGAGTGCAAGCTCAATACTGGTCTGTAATTCTAATTCTAGCACATTATACTTGAATCATACCTAGCATGGCAGCTCTCTGAGCTTGAATCTAAGTGAGATGCAGACTTTTCTTGGATGTGTCTGGAGAACGTATGGGGTAGGACAAGAGAGCTCTAAGGAGGCTTTTGCAGAAGGCCAAATCCTGAAGGAAGGTGCCAGGCATGATGAGTTTACTTCAATATAGAAAAGCAATCAAAACCAAAGCCCTGGTCATCGGAAGAGAGGGACTATCTTAGGCACACTGAAATCTGTTACCAGGTTCTGTCCCATGCTCTCGTGTTCTGTGTCTCATGACTTATACTTATGAAATGAGGAATTTTAAGTTATTCCAAATACCAGTGAACCAACAACAGTGATTCCCCCACCTCCATTCTAAAGCATGTACAAAAAGACAACCCGTTTTACAGTTTGTGTCACCAAGAATCTAACCTTCAACTCTAGCAATTGGCTAGAAAGGGTGTGATGGCCTGGTCCCACTCTCTCCAAATGGCTTCTTCCAAGTACAGAAGCTGGGGCCCAAAAAGAAGAATTCCAAAAAGTAAAAGCAGAAATTACAGATCTCTTATGGCCCAGCATCAGACACTATACAACATAACTTATGCTGCATTCCCTTTGTGAAAACAAGTCACAGGACCAACTCAGAATCAAGGGGAAGGGAACAGAATAACCTTTCAATGCAAAGCGCGACAAAGAATTCATGTATATCTTACAATGTAAGACACCCCCTAGAGACTCCTGGAAATATGTGAAGAGCTCTTTATATGAGGTCAATGATTTACATTAGAAAGAGGAAGTAGAAGTCAGTGGAACTGGATTATTAATGTTACTGTAAACCTATCTGTAGCTAGTTAAACCTGAGAAAATTCAAAAAATAGCAAAGCTACTTCTAAAATAGCTTGACAGTTGCTTTACAAAAATATTCAAATAAAGTATGCATAACAGTGCCCACTGCATAGAGCTCAGTGGTCATCCTCAGCATCATACTCTCAGCCCATAACCTGTCTGAAAAGCACCTGATATTTGTTTCCTTGCTGATTTTGCAGATAACCATGGTCTCTGCCTCCCTCCTTTCATGCAATAACTCTATTCCTTCTGACCAAGTGGAAAAACCACATTGACTGTTGACTGTGTTCTATTCCTCTGGCCTTTTACTTCTTGGATTTTGAGCTTTTTCCAGTTACTCTACCTTGGGTCACCCAGGAAAAGAATGCTTATTTCACCTTTCCACTTCAGGCCTTTCATTCCTTCCCTATCAGTCAGAGTCTTTGTTGCATGCAACAGAAAAAAACAAAACAAAACAAAACAAAAAAAACTCTTGTTGACTTAATTTTTTTTTAAATTTAAAGCATATATGTTGCAGCCCTGAACATAGAGATTGACTGAATCTCTAGAAAGTGGGGGAAGAAACATGTATGGAAAATGTTAGGAATAAAAGATTTGAAGCTTTAGCCAGAACAATAGCCAAAGTCATGCCAAAAAAGTAAGTCCTCTAAAATCTTAATGCCAACCTGGAACACGATGTTCACTTCTGGATCACTGCCATAGATGCTCCTGGAAACTCGATTTTGTTGCTACTGCTTCTGAAGCTCATAACTACCAAAATGGAACTCCATTCTTTTCACTTGCTTGAGTCATTAGTTACCCATGCGACCCATGTGACTGCATCTAGCAGTCCAAGCCTATATCGCATGTTCCTATTGTAGCTAGAGGAAGGATTTAGACCACTAGGTATCTGATTCTCAGATTCTGTAAAGGGAGGAAGTGATGCTTTGCCTTCTACCATGACTCATGAAGTGGACAATTCCCAAATGTAACAAGGAAGATAGAGATGATCTGCAGGGAAAAAATATTAATATAATTCATCAGACGGCACAATATCCACACAAAACCTTCTTCAAATTTTTAAAGTTTAAAAAATGCGGCTACAAAATTAATGCTATAATTATCCCCTGTATGCTGAAAATACCTAAAACTCTTATTTAAGGAGGGATAATCCACATTTTAAACAACAGTCAGCTTTAAGTCCTGGATCTCTTACAACTATAGGTCTGCCATGATTCTATTTCAGTATTCTGTGACGTGTACTAAATTGTAATTTTAACAACCACCAAACTACCTAATAAAAGAGTGACAGAAGAAAAAGGAAGAGAAACACACATGTATACATACACACACACACACATATACATGCACCCCCATATGGCAAAGAAAATGTGCAAGAAAACTACAGTCTTCTTTCTATAGCTATTCATAAAGGTGTTTCTATTTTTATGACTCTCTTTTTCTCCCTTATAACTTTTTCCCATTAGCTAGTTGGTTATTTTTCCCAGTGGAGTGACCAAATTCTAATTTATAATGGGCTCTGTTGGAATAGCATTAAATTAGACCACTTGTTAAGGCAGTACTAGATATCAGGTGAGTTCTATTCATAGACTTCCCATCCTTTAATGTATATCACCTATGTTATTACCTTGATGGTCGAGATCAATCATTAGAGCGGTATCATAGCCCTCCTTTTTGATTGATAATCCAGTGACTTGCGGAGTCGAAAATGGCTAAGTAGAAGTTTTATCTTCTAAGTCAACACAAAACTTGCTAGGTCTCTTGGTAGAAATATTCCTCCCTTGAGTACAAACACCTCTGCACTAACAGAGCATAGTGTTTTAGGTACAGGAAAGGCAATATTTCCAGCCATAACCCAACGTCATTGAGAACATGGGCCTCCCAATTCCATCCACTAGTTCCTCAATTCATGACAAATACAATGCCCTGTATTAGTTGCTGGTTAAGAGTATCAGTGAATCATAGAGGACAATATCCTAAGTATGCAACTGTGACATCTTAGTGACATGATAGTAACTGAACCATTCCCCCATTCCGAAAGGTCAACAGCTAGTAGATTATGGAGTATATGCTAAAAATCCATGAATCTGTTGGACAACTGCCCAGTAAACTGAGTTCCTTGGTCAGGAGAAAGACGGTATGAAAACTTAAGGTTCATGATTTGGCAAATGCATAAAAAACAGAGCAAGGAAATCCCAGTGCAGAATAACTATCTATTCTACACAGCAGAAGCATCTAAAATAATTAACCTGTAATTGTATTTCTACCTTAGGGTCTTGTTTTCCACATGCTTATCAATAGTTTTCTCCACTAGGGGCTTTCTAATGATCTTTCATGTGGAATCCAATAGCCTGACACCCAAACACATATTCATTACACATTTTACTTCTTTTTTCATTCTTCTCTTAATTTCCTTAACTTCACCACCAAACTACTAACCATGGCCCAGGAAGCAATATAGTAACTCAGCTCAGGCCATTTCTCTGTCCAGGCCATATGCGCAATAGAGTGTTTTCGTACAGGTCCTGCCCAGTGGGAAGATTTTCTTTCTCATTTCCCTTCAAAGCAACCTTGAAGTCAGCCAGCATACTGCAACAGTTTATTTCCATCACAGTAGGCCCACTTTTCCTAGAAACCCTTCATGAGGCTGAAGTTAGAAACTGAGGGAGGTACCTCAGAAAACTAAATATAGAACTAACTTATGACCCAGCAATCCCACTCTTGGGCATATATCTGACAAAAATTTCCTTGAAAAAAGATACATGCACTCATATATTCATTACAACACTATTCAAAATAGCCAAGACATGGAAACAACCTAAATGTCCATCAACAGATGAATGGATTAAAAAGATGTGGTATAAGTACACACAATGGAATACTACTCAGCCATAAAAAAGAACAAAATAATGTCATTTGCAGGAACATGGATGCAACTAGAGACTCTCGTACTAAGTGAAGTAAGTCAGAAAGACAAAGACAAACACCATAAGATATCACTTATATCTGGAATCTAATACACGGCACACAAATGAAGCTTTCCACAGAAAAGAAATTCATGGACTTGGAGAACAGACATGTGGTTGCCAAGGGAGAGGGAGAGGGAGTGGATTAGATTGGGAGTTTGGTGTTAATAGATGTAAATTACCACATTTGGAGTGGAAAAGCAAGAGATCCTGCTGTATAGTACAGGGCACTATATCTAGTCACTTGTGATGGAACATGATGTAGGATAATGTGAGAAAAAGAATATATAAATAAATACATACTAGGTCACTTTGCTGTACAGTAGAAACTGACAGAGCACTGTAAATCAAGTATAATGGCAAAAATGAAAATCATATAAAAAAGAAATTGAGGAAAGAGTGGCATTGTGGGAAAATAGACACACCCAAGTCACTCACATAATTTGTTTCAAGGCCTGCTGTGGCCTAGTACTGTTTACACAAAGTTATACTGTTAACACAATGTAAAGTTAACACTTTACTTTCTGAGATTTGCCTTAACCCTCTGTCAAACGTGTTTCTTTTTCAAGGTGAAAGCAGAATGCATCTGATATTCTCTGCTTTGGGGGTTAGAGAAAAAAAGGATAGCTTCAGGCCAGGAGCTAGGTGCACTATCTATTTGCGCCTATTAAGAGAACACATCTGGAAACCGCAGCTGCTATAGGAGTAACTGTCTAATTAAGCTAGCAAATCACTGTCGTTCTCTAAGTGCATATGCAACCTCTGTAAGCAATACGCAAGCTGGCAAACTAAAAGGAAATGTGAAGAACTCATTACCTCTGTTGCTTTTAAGACTGAAAATGGCACTGACATTAGTATTTCCTTTAGATGTACTATTTATTAGGGGAGGGAGCTCCAGAGGTTTCCACTTAGTCCTTTTTAGCTCAATAGCTCTTGTTTTCTAGGGCAGGAAATAGAAAAGTGGATTCTGTCTGTTGCTAAGCATATCCTTTACTGAAAAAATAACCACAGGGTGGTGTCAAGATCCCACGGGCCCTGGCTTAGGGCAGATAATACAAGACTCCATTTGTTGTCCAACTTCAAGGTATCTTGGGTCCCCAGGAATTAGAATTAACTCGGATCCTGTAACAACGATAACAAAAAAAAGTTTGAAATCTTTATATAGCCCTTTGCTCTGTGCCAACCAAGGACCTTTGAGCTACCTAGCACCTGAACAAGGACGCTTGAAGAAGGCTAGACTCTGTTAGTACTGTTATCGGAGGTTCTATCTTTAAAGGTTTATATTTATTCAAGGGCTCTGGTGGATGAAATAACTTAGATATTGAAATTGGACATAGATCTATGACTATGAAAAGATGAATCAAGTCAGACTTCCGTTCACCAGACTTGGAGACTTTCCAGTTATACAAATCAAATAAGAACTTTGTAAGTTTCTCATCCATTTTAGTCCTAGGAAACTGTGATTAATTTGGCAATACCAAAGATCCCAGCTGAACTAATCATTGTTATCATCAGGCAGGCCTTGCAGACTATTACAATAACCATGCCCTCCTTTGACCGCAGAAGTTAGATATGGCTAGTTGGAAACTGCTATTTTGGGTCCCGTTATCTCCATGGAAGTCAGAGAACCTGTTTTAATGGCAATGTTTTCATTATTTCTGGCTTAGAGAGAACAGCGACAAAAGTGATTTTCAAGAATGCCTGTAGTCACTCAAAGCCTTGGTAATAGAAGTACATTCTGGGCTTTCCCAGGGGACATAATTTAGGGATAGGTGGACAATCCTACAATGTCCCCATTTTCATAAGTCATTGAATTTGTTATATACTTTCTCTACATTAATTCTCACATTAAACTATCAATACTTGGATTCTACCCATTGACATTCAATATGATTGACCTGGGTTGGTTTGAGCATTAATATTTTCCAAACATTTTTGAGGATTCTAGTATAGAGCCAGAGCAAGAACCACTGCCACCATTTTCCTGTGCTTCCACAGTCTGCCAGCACTCTTGATCGTAAGTTCCACAACGATCAGGATTCTTAACTCAAGCAATCGCATCCAATTCTTATTTAAGCAAAGATATATAGTGGAATGGTAATCAAGTAAGTAGCAGAATGGCAGGGAACATTAGAGAACCTGGCCTGGAAAAAGGCACAAACACAAAGTCAGATATCAGGCAGGGTTAAGGTAACACCCTGCAACAAAACCAGGCTGGTGTGTACACCACAGCTGGCTATATGACAGTTGGCCACGAGAACTAGAGGCCGCTGCCCTACTCTCTGTTGCCCTGGTTCTGTTCTCAGTAGCACTGGATTATGATCCCTCACACGAGGCAACCATGGATAGTTAAGCCTACATCACGGCTAGGCCCCTTCTTGTCCAGTAGGCTTAGAGAGGAAATATCTGTCTTTTTCAGCTTCTTATTGACAGGTACTCTCTAAATCTTACCAAGAGTCAAGGCCAATAACACCGAAAACATCAAAACAAGGTTCAGTTCCTAGGCAACCAAAAAAACGATGGATATTTCCTATATCATAGCATAATACCATACTGAAACACATCAGTTACACAGTATCCTTACAGAGAGAAAAACTCTGCAAGTAGGAAGTCTTAAAACTTGTACTTTATATGTGACACACATTCAATCTTAATCATAAAGGTTAAAAATCTTTCTAAAACAGAGTATACATTCTCTTATACTTACAGGTAACACAGAACAAAATTTAAACTTTTGCTACTAAAATCATTAGGAACAGTATTTGATAACAGCATATAAAAAATAGTTACTGGGATCATGGTAAACTTCTTTTATTCTGTTAAAAATTACAAGAATGTTATAGCTGTGGTGTCCAGTGCTTTACGCTTTCTTCCCTTTTGTTTCCAGGTTCTTCAACTGTGTCTCTTTTTAGTAATCCAGCTGTCTTTTAATTTTTTTTTTTCTTTCTAAGCTGCTCTAGCCTGGAAAAACAAGTACTCTGAGAAGTGGCCTATAAGTTAAAGATCGTACATGGTCTGAGTCTCAGGTATTTCTGTGACTAAAGCACATAAATTCACTCGACTGCTATTTTGAATGCTCAGGAGGAAGCTGAGCTTACTTCAGTGGTTCCCAGGTATCCTAGTGACATTGAGAAATATAATCTCCAGATGCACAAAGAAGAAAAGAGAAGAGAATTTTCTTTGGTAAGTCTCTATGAGAGCCATTTTAAAGACACAATCTCATTGGACCTTCACAACAACTCTTTGGGGGTACGTTTTACAAAAGGGGAAAGCTGAGACTAAAAGGTACCATGATAGACTAAGAAGAAGAGTTTATTCCCCTTCCTCTTGAATTTTAATTGTACTTTGTGTCTCCCCTGATGAAAACAATGTGCAGAAGGGATGTCCTGGAACTTCTAAAGCTTAGTGACAAGAAAGCTTGCAGCTCCTACCTGGATCCACTGGGATGTTCACTTTGGGAAAGGCTAGCTTCCATATAAAGAGTTCAACACCCCTGAGATGAATATGCTGAAAATTCAGGCACTGGCATGCTCTTCCACAGCCCTAGCTAAGCCCAACCTTCTGGCCATTTCCAATATGGTGCCAGATATGCCCAAGCAGCCAACCTGCCCTCTTCCCCATAGCAACCCATCTACCATGTGAAAACCACTGAGAGACAGCCAGTGCAACATGGAGCTAAGGAAGCTCCAGCTGTGCCCACTCAAATTCCTGACCCACAAAATCTTGAGGTATAACAAAACTGTTGTTTTAAGCCGCTTGGTTTCTGGGTAGTTTTTTACCCAGCAATAGATAACTAGAAAAGACATTAAATAGGTCAATTAGTTCCTTTAGCTAACATGTGAAAATCAGGAGTCAAACACAGATCGTTTTAACATCCCTGAATTCACAGTGGCTCCAATGAAAGACACTCACTGGAGTATAGTATATTTATACTTTGAAAGTTTTTTAAACAGACAAAATAGCATCTCTTTATTATTTCAATATATTATTTTTATAAAGTTTTAAAAAGTCACACATTCTCATAATATCTTTCATTCTTACAACCAGCCATTGAAATAAATCTTATTATTTCTATTTTGTAAAAAAGGCTACAAACAAATGAAACTGTCTGTAATCTGAGTTCTCTGACTTCAAAAGGGACACTCTTACATTAAGTCAAAATACTTTTCAATCTATTCCAAACTTAGTCCTTTATAATGAAATTTTTAAAGACAAAATCATCTATCTTCAGTTTGGATTCCAGTGGAGGGCTTAGTGTTATTACTATCTTCAAGCCAAAATAAAACTTCAAGATGAGCAAGCAGAAATTTATGCCAGGGAAATTAATACTGCTACTTTCAGTTCCAATTCTTAGTTGAAGTTTTATAGTATCCCATTTACTCAAGTTGTCCCTCCCTGCACTAAACAATTCTATCTTGCTACTCGGCAGAGAAATCCAGATTCTATCAGCAAAATGTTCATTAGCCCCTTAAATGTTAAAGTGAAACAGCTGGTGGCCATAGGCATTGATATTAAGTTCCATCCTTTCCAATTAAAATGTTATATTCCTCTTCCTGATTATTCTTCTTGACCCTAGCTGATCTCTCATGTTCATTTATATGACTGGTTCTACTTGCCTAAAAAGTATGAAATCAGTAAATGAGTTAGACAACAATGCAGAGAAATTGTTAAGCCTCACACTCTAGCTTGCACTTTTTTAGTGAGTTCCTTTAAACATCCATTTTTAAAGATATCATTAACTGCCTTAAGACCTTTTCAAAAGTGAGCAAAAGAATACCTTCTAAGTAAACTAGGATAAAAATAGGCTTCCATTTACACTGGTATTCTTATACATGATGGAATAGTAGATGTTGCTTACTGTCCCCTCAAGTTCCACCTATGATATTGATGTAGGTCACAAATATACTTAGTCTCCTGTACTTTATTTATTTAATCTGGGTTTTTTTGTTTTTTTGGTTGTTTTTTGTCTTTTAGGGTCACACCTGCAGCACAGGGAGGCTCCCAGGCTAGGGGTCCAATCGGAGCTGTAGCTGTTGGCCTAAACCACAGCCACAGCAATGCAGGATCCGAGCCACGTCTGCAACCTACACCACAGCTCATGGTAACACCAGATCCTTAAGCCACCGAACAAGGCCAGGGATCAAATCTGCATCCTCATGGAAACTAGTCATGAGCCATGATGGGAACTCCCTTCTTATACACTTAAAGTCCAGCCAAGGTTTACAAATATCCAGTGGCCCCTGTGCACTACATAGTAACTTACTGTGAAGAGCAGATGAAGAAAACAGTCAGGTAAAGGGACATGAAGCAGAATCCTGAAATGATGAGAAAAAAAAAAAATGTTGGGCATTACTTTGGGTGACTGACAAGGACAAAAACCCAGAAGTTGTAAAGAATAATTTCCCTAGAATGGGAAAGTTTGAGTGAATGAAGTTTTATCCTAAGAGTATAGATTCAGGAGATGAGAGCAGACATAAAATGCAAGTTGCAAAGCAGCTACCCATCTCCTGAGATATTGAGCTTACACTCAAATATCTCTTTATCCTGGCAAGATCTGCTAAACTATATAACATTCATCAGTATTAATTTTTGGACCTGAGCAATCAACAGTTACTCATTTTTAATCAGAAATTTTCTCTTTTAAATTTTCCTTCTTTGTTCATCCTTATTAAGTTTTGGACAACTTCATGTGCTTCAATTTGATATATACTTTCCAAAACCGATTTGGACTATGACCAAGCAAATATAGATTTCATTATGGAAAACAAATGTGGATTTCTCTCATTTTTCCACGACTGCTACACAGTAATTTCATTAATGCTCCTAACCCAGATGAGAAACTTTCTTATATACTCACAAACACAGACATCAGCAAATAGTTTGTGGCAAATGGAAATAGACAATGGTGTTGAAAATGTAGCCATTTGGCTTCACTTGTCTTTCTGTATTTTGGTATTGATATATTTTTTATTGTTATGATGATGTATTTCAAATTCATATCAGTTACCCTGTTTAACTAC
Organism: Catagonus wagneri; assembly: GCA_004024745.2. Taxonomy (NCBI): domain Eukaryota; kingdom Metazoa; phylum Chordata; class Mammalia; order Artiodactyla; family Tayassuidae; genus Catagonus; species Catagonus wagneri. Next base: position 29,121,069 of record PVHT021183696.1, on the reverse strand, counting down.
AAAAATATTCAAAAATCTACGTTCTAGCTATTTGGACATTAACAGGAAATCCCTACATATATAATACTGAAAAAAATCCTAGAACTACAGGATAGAAATAAGAAAATAGAAAAAAAATAGATGGAGGGTGAAAATTAAGACATTATGTGGATTCTCATAAAGAAAAACAAAACACCTTCAAGGCTAGAATAAAGTTTGTATTGTTTTAAACCTACACAAAAAATACATAGCTATCTCAAACCCGATATCCTCAATTTACTGCCGGGTAAATGGAGGTCTTAAAAACACTCATTAACTTTCCTGAAATCAAAGAACTGGATAGACCCCTAGCCTGGGAACCTCCATATGCCATGGGTGTGTCCCTAAAAAGCCAAAAAAAAAAAAAAAAGAGAGAGAGAATCGGAGTAAAAATCTTAAGAGTACTATTTCTATATAAGATGGAATTCTCAAGACCGAAGAACTTTGTCAAATACAGTATATAGGTACTCTCACAGATTATTTGTACATATATGCAGCAGGCTTAGGCAAAATCTTAATACATTTTACTTTTTTTGTATTTGTCAACATGCATGAGATTAAAATGTTACATGATTTATATCCTAGTCCCACTCATCCACTTTCGTCCCTCCAAAGGCAACATGTTCAAACTGCTTCTATTTGGAGTTCAAATATCACTGAATCTCTAAATAACATACTAATATTTACTTATCATGAAATTACTAGTACACAAGAAAATGTTTTATCTCTTATACAAACCATACACCCACCACCCATTTCCCTCTATTCCCTGTAGTAACCTCCTGGTACAGTTATATTTCTACTTTCAGTTCCTCTATTATAATTACATTTCTTTTTGTTTACTCAGAGAGCTGCACACAGTCTCTCCAGCTCCATACTTATGAAGATTTTATCACTCGTGTTCATTCTCTCATTCATGGCTTCAATATCAGTTATCTACACCTTCAATATCAGTTATCTACACTTTCAATATCAGTTATCTACACTTTAACCATTTAAAGTTATACGGATGGTAACGTGTCCTTCCACCACCTTGTCTATAGGTTGATCTAATATGTTAGCTGTGAAAAAACAGCACTTAATATGTTTCAGACCACATAAATATTTTTCACTTAAGTTTACATAGGATGTAATTACTGCCCTCTCTTAAATCACTATTTTTTAACTTTTCCTGGAATCTATAATTGTCTTTATTATTTTCTTTTATTTTTGTGTCTTTTTTTAGGGCTGCACCCACGGCATATGAAGGTTCCCAGACCAGGGGTCAAGTGAGAGCTGTAGCCGCTGGCCTACACCACAGCCAGAGCAACATGTGATCAGAGCCGTGTCTGTGACCTACGCCACAGCTCACTGCAACCCCGGATCCTTAACCCACTGAGCAAGGCCAGGGATTGAACCTGCATCCTCTTGGATACTAGTTGAGTTCGTTAACCGCTGAGCCACAACAGGAACTCCTATTATTTTCTTTTATTCTCTGCCTTTGTCGTGTCTTTGGTTTAGTCACAGTCTAGCATAAGTACAGAACCTGTGCAATGCACATCTCCATATGGCTACATCCTAGAGTTCTCCATTCTCCTGTCCCAATCAAGTAAAACCTTCTCTCGTCAATGAAATCACTGAAAATCATCTGAAATCATGATGATTTCCTGTCATTGCTCTTCAGTGTTGGACCTAAATTAAAGTCCTGGATCATAGGCATCTTTCTCAGTTTACTCCCTCACTTTATTTAAGCATATTCCCATCATCTATCAAAGAAATGATAGGGAGAATTAAGTTTTCTGAATCTCATGAAATATGTCTATTTATTTAATAGGTTGATGAATACAGACGTTTTTGGTGAAAATATTTTCCATTTGAACTTTGCAATTATTGCTTCCTTGTCTTCCAACAGCCAGCATTAATGGTAAGAGTTCTGATTTAAGATCATTTTGACTTCTTATTGGTGACTTTGGAAAGATTTAAGATTATCTCTTTATCTTTTGAAATTTCACAATAATATATCCAGAGTTAGTTCTTTTTATTTTTCCATCATGCTTGGTATTAGCGGGTCTTTAAAAAAATAGAAATGTTAGTTCCCTTCTTAGTCTCAAGAATTATAATATACATTGTTTTTAATATATTATAATCTGCCTTGGTTTTCTATGGTTTTTAAAACTCTTGAATTGATACTCTTCATCTTTTATCTTCCTTGTCATGTTTTCATCCCCCCTTTTTCATTTTCCCTGTGATAGACTTTCTCCACTTTATTTTAAAGCCTTTTGCATCTGCTATTTGCACACAGTTCTTATGTTAGGGATATAACATCCTTTTAACTATTTTGAAGTTCTTAACTTTATACACTTTCTTCAAGTTATGGTCTATTGCCGGAAATATCTCTATCCCACCTTGGGACGATTTTTGAGTTTAATAATCAATTCAAGTTGTAAGTAATGTAAGTGATGTAAACTATCACATTAATAGGCATACAGGCGTTATAATTAGTCTGTTTACATTGACAGTGTCATTATCTAATGTTTAGCTGTCCATTCTAATTGGTCACCATCTTTTTTGTATCATTAGTCAAGTATTTCATTATGTAGCCTTGGGGTAGGACCCACACCCTTTGTTTATCTTGCAATCTCTTCATCCACAACCCCCTTCCACTGTAGAACTTTTCATAAATATTTACACTGTAAACTTCCTGTACTCTGGCTCATTAAGATAAACTCATCCATTGGATTTCTATTTGCAATAAATGTGTTGAAATATCCTGATAGCCTTCCTCTCTACAGCAACATGGATGCAACTGGAGATTCTCATACTAAGTGAAGTAAGTCAAAAAGAGAGAGACAAACACCATATATCACTTATATGTGGAATCTAAACTATGGCACAAATGAACCTCTCAGCAGAAATAGATTCACAGACATGGAGAACAGACCTGTGGTTGCCAAGGGGAAGGGAGGAGAGAGTGGGAGGCTCTGGGAGTTCGAGGGTAATAGATGCAAACTGCTACATTTAGAGTAGATAAGGAACAAGGACCTACTATATAGCACATGGAACTATATTGAATCTCCTAAGATAGATCATGATGGAAAAGAATATAAAAAGAATGTATAGATATGTATAACTGAATCACTTTGCTGTACAGCACAAATTGACACAATATTGTAAGACAACTCTAATAAAAAAAAGAAATATCTTGCTAGTCTTCTTCTTATTCTCTTTACAGTTGTAAACTTAAAAGCTTCTTATATCTTTATCATAATTTTAATGGAATCCCAGAAAGAAAGGATGTGTTTCACATAGGTTTAATCTGTAGCCTTGGAGTAGAAATTAAAAATTATTTAATAACCTAGAAAAATTATAGTTTGATAGAGATAGGGCAAATTATAAAATAAGTTTGTATTCAATTATAAAATAAAAAAATTTTAAATTCCAATGGTGTTTTTATATTTCAGATACCATGACAAATACAACTGGTTAGAGAGAAGTTTATAACATAAATCTATTACATGGCTAACATAATTTAAGGCAGTATCAAATGTAAGAAAATATTCTCTGCTCCCTTTCAAAAATATGAACAAGAGAAGAAACTAGACTCCTACCAAAGTTTTAGTTTATGGAACAAGGATATGATGAATCTGATGAAACCAAAGGTATCTATATATTTTTAGATGATAGAAATAAATGGAAGAGAAAGCTATGGCGATGACAGTATAACAGGGAGAGGAAACTGATTAACAGTAAGGACAGAATGAACAAAATAATTGAAAACAGAACATCAAATCACCCATCAGCTGGAGGATGGACTACAGAAAGTGATGGTGAGAGACAAAGTTGGTAAAATAAATTAGGACCATGCTGTGTTTCCAAACTGGGGTTTGCGAGAAACCTTGGGGCTATGTAGCCAATTGCCAGATGTTCACATACTGGAGCATCAAGGTTAGCAATTTCATGGTAAGAATTTAAAACATTACTGCCATATAATGACTTTTTAACAACTTTAATACAAAATATGAAATATCACAGACATTTTAGGTGTGGAGCTGGCCACTGCATTCTCTTGAGAATTTTGCCCCACTTTCTTTAATAGTTAGAGATATAATGGCAGGGAAGTTTAAAATCGTCACTACAGTTTTATTCTAATGAATAAACAATACGGATCTACGGGGTGGTAGGAACATAACAGTGCTTTAGTTTGTCCAATTTGGAAGCAGGCTAAAAGATGAAGTGAATATAGGGTAGGTTTGTGGTTCTGGGACCCTTTGGGAGTCTAAAACTAATGCAAGCTAAAAATAATAAAAGTTCAATTAGAACAATCTGAATGGCAACAAAGGTGTAAAAAAAAAAACAAATTCACTATAGATAGACTCAAACTTGGCATGTGACTACATTTGGGGACTAAGGAAAAAGTTTGGATAATTCATTAGGTATCATGGTGCCATTGCTGAGATGACAGGAAGAGGGTTGTCAAGTTTGGTTTGGTGTGGAGCTCATACTGAAGAGCAATTTAACATGATGGTTTCTTGGGTTTGTAAGATTTATAAAATTCAGAGAAATAAATGAAGGTATCCTTAGGAAGATACTTCGTGTTAGCAGAAAGGAGTGGCTATTTTTTGTAAAGTGATTTGATCAGTGATTTGCCAATTAACCTCAGAACTAGCAACTCTGAACATTGTAGGAAGAACAGATGGGCACCTATGGAAGAGGAAGGACAGATCGACAGCAGATGTTAAGAGCACAGCTGAAGATGGGAAGGAGGGTGCTGTGGGGATGACTAGCCCTTCCCAGGGCCTGTTGCAAGGAGTCAGCTAGAAGCAGAGTAAATAAAACAGAGCTCTCGGAAAGTGCACAAATCTGTGAGGTAATATAACATATGAAATTAGAGTATTTACACATAGAGGTCAATAATGCTTCATTACAGTAAACCAAATATTTATTTATTTTTTTATTAATGGATTTTATTTAAATTATAAGTGTACATAAATCATCACAAGTCAGTTTTACAGATTTTGTATCCCAAACCCCCAGTGCATACCCCCACCCCCCAGATTGTCTTATTTGAAAAACCAAGGTTTTCCAAAGTCTGTGAGTCATTGTCTGTTCTGTAAGAAGGTTCATCGTGTCTTTTTAGTTTCCACATGTAAGCGGTAGCATTGCGTGTTGCTGTCTAATTGTCTGACTGGTTTCACTTCGCATGATAATTTCTAAGTCCATCCATGTTGCTATAAATATTGGTAATTCGTTTCTTTTAATGGCTGAGTAACATTCCATTGTGTGTATGTACCATATCTTCCCTATCCACTCTTCTGTGGATGGGCATTTAGGTTGTTTCCATGACCTGGCTATTGCATAGAGTGCTGCAATGAACACTGGAGTACATGTGTCTCTTCGAGTCATGGTTTCTGCTGGATAGATGCCCAGGAGTGGGATGGCTGGATCAAATGGTAATTCTATTTTGAGTTTTCTGAGGAATCTCCG
>PVHT021183696.1:29085404-29115488 GCA_004024745.2 Catagonus wagneri | reverse complement strand
CTCATAGTGGTTTTGATTTGCATTTCTCTAATGAGGAGTGATGTTGAACATCTTTTCATGTGTTTATTTGCCATCTGCATGTCTTCTCTGGAGAATTGTCTGCCTAGATCCTCTGCCCATTTTTGGATGGGGTTGTTTGTTTCTTTGGTGTTGAGCTGTAGGAGCTGTTTGTAAATTTTGGAGATTAATCCCTTGTCAGATAAGATCAAAATGGAAGTAAGGTGCTAGATCAGTGTTTCGCAATAATAGCTGGTGATGAATTCAACTTATCAAGTCAACACCTACATTTTCTAAACCAATTGAATATGTTGGATAAAATGATAAAATAATACACGCAGCAAAGGTAAATTTTTTTTCCTGAAGCATCTGTTTCACATATGTGTGTTAGTATTTATGTGCATAATTGGTCACTACATAAAGATTTCTTTGAAGGAATATAATAGAAAGTTTGACAGAGATCATTCAGGGCCTTAAAAATGATGTTAAATTGTACAAAGCATAACATGAAACAGATGTCTAGACTTATTTAGGATAGCTAAAGAAAACAAATATTGAGGTTGTGAGTAAATGTATTTATGCATACCATAAGAGAGAACTTCCTGGAGTTCCTGTTGTGGCTCAGCGGTAACAAACCTGACTAGTATCCATGAGGATGTGGGTTCAATCCCTGGCCTCACTCAGTAGGTTAAGGATTGAGCTGTAGTGTAGGTAGCAGATGCAGCTCAGATCTGGCATTGCTGTGACTGTGGCAAAGACCAGCAGCGACAGCTCTGATTCAACCTCTAGCCTGGGAACTTCCATATGTCACAGGTTCAGCCTTTAAAAGAGAGAGAGAACTTCTTAACAGCTTCATCAATTCAACCATGAGACTGGCCTTCTAGGACTGGCAGCTGAATGGTGATCTGTCAGAGATGCTGTGGAAGGATTCTTGCTTACCTTTAGGACATGGACCTTAATAAGCAAGGCTTTATACCAGGGCCTGGAGCATAAAATGATCCATGATGTCTTTCTTTATCAGCCTGAGATTAAATTTAGCTTTAGCTCATATACTTAAAATAAATAAATAAATAAGTAAACCACCAAGATAAAATATAAAGGAGAGTGATACAGATGATAAAAGTTCAAAGGTAGGGAAGCTCACTCTGAGTCAGAGTGAATCAAGGAAAGCTTAATAAGGAAAAGGGACTCAGCTAACATCTTAAGGTGGACATGGCCATGCATAGTTGTGAAAAAAAAAAAAAAGAGTCACCATCAGAAGACAAATGGGTATGATTTGGGATAAGCAAGTGCAACCTGTATGGATAAACTCATTTTGCAGATTACTGAGGACAAGAGACCTGATAGAGGCTGTAAATCAGGAAGTCAAAACTGGGCCAGATTTTGTTAGACTTTATCTTAAAGCATTGACTAGATGAAATAATTGGTTTGGGAAAATTATTAGGACATATATGTCCATTTACATTAGAGAATCTGTAAGAGAAACCTGAATGTATATATATGTAAAGGGTGTCAGTCAAGGTGTCAAAAGGAGAAAAGAAAACACTCCAGATATTTTGATCAAGAAGGAATCAAAAACAATGGATTTGTTATTTACAAAACTCCTGGAAGGGCTACAAGAGTGCAGCCGGGAGAAAAAAAAAAAAAAAAACTGGCATAAACTCTCCAGTTGACTGGGTTTCAGCAGGTTGAACACTTCAGTTCTTGGAGGTAACCTAAACCTATGATCAGAACTGCTAATAGCACCAGGAGGGACAGCCAGAGGCCACTGAAAACCTATCTGTCAAACCCACACATTTGCCTACTGCAGGTAAAGGAGCAATGATATGATCTTGGCTTCATTTCTGCTTTTCAAGTCTCAAACTAGTCGAAAGCTTAACCTTGCTGGTAAAGGATGCTAGGAGGTGCAATCCCTAGACTCGTAATCCAACTGCCATGAAGAGAGCATAGACCTGGGTAAGAATGAAGGCTTTTTAAAAATACCTGCATACATACACACTCAGCCCCTGATCCCTGCAAATGCATCAGCTCTCCATTCTCATTTGGTCCCAGCAGATGCATCAATTCTCCATTCTTTCTTCAAATCTCTTCTCCTCCTATCTTGCCCCACAATCAGCAGTATTCTTAACCTAGACTGAATAGAAAGTCTTTCTCTTGACTCATCATGAAGGTTTCCGCATTCTTTTCTTAATCAGGTGTGAATAATTATTTCTCTGCAATCTTTTTTTTCCTTAGGTAATAAACACTGAAAATTCTAGTAATAGAATGTGGAAGAAAAAGAGGAAGAAAGAAATTTTAGGGGAAATTTTCAATACTGTTTGAAAAAGCTTATCCCACCACAAGCTAGGCATTTTCTTTTCCTCCTTAGGTGCTTGAAGCATTTAGTCAAGTGAAACTTTTTTTTTTAGATTTCAAAAGGGGAAAACACATCTGTTTCCATTTCACCTACTAAAGAGTAGGATATAGCAATGCCTCGATATGTACATTATTATCTCAAATACATTCCTACTGTACCTTAAAAAGCAACTTACATAAAGGCTACCTAATGTTCTTCAGAACGTCAAACACAAGCAAGGTAGAACAGTGCAACTCAGAAATCCTCAGTTTAAAGAGCACCCCAACAATGAAATGATAACTGCTTAAAATCTGTGTTATTAAGCTTTGCTCGTGTGGCAAGTGATTTGTCTAAGATGGAAGTTATTTAGTAATTATTTCTCATTGTTCTAATAGGCACGCACACAGCCATTTAAGATTTCTTTCCAGGGATGATTCCGTAAAGGCTGACTGACAAATGAGAGCTTTCTCATCACTCAATCATTTGGAAAAGAGTGGCTATTTTCTGTATAATCAATTCCATCAACCATTATGATGGTCAATAGCTCAGCAATTCACTGAGCAGTAATTAGTTAGATTCATCGGTCTCAGGTACTGAAATAATCAGAGTATTTTTCCCCCAACATTTCAATTCATATATCAATTTAACTCCGTGTTTAACTGATATGAAATTAAAATTTTATCATAATAAAACAAAATGAGACTCTGTTAAATATATGAAATTTATTTTTAATTCCTTATTATTTAAAAATGCAGGTTATCACTTCAATAAACTGCATCGAAATAAATTTAATCTACATATAATATGCAAATAATACAGTATATGATGTGTTACATCAGTGAATTAAATAATCAAATAAACATGACAGCTACTGATAAATACATTATGTATTGGGTGTGTCTGAATTTAGGAGGTAAACCAAGTAAATAAATCCTCAGATAAAGCCCTATTTTTATCCTTAGACATTTTTTTCTACCTAAAAAAATACAGATTTAGGAAGGAATGAGTTGAAGTCACAACGTGCATACTACACTTTTTAATTTTGGTAAATAATGCTTCTTGAATAAGCATTAGAATTCATGTGGTAAAAAGATAAAGCAAAGGGAAAAATGTTTCTGGTTTAAGGTGAATAATTTAAAGAAGAAAAAGTCATAGAGTTTTCCTAAAAGTTTAAATCAATTTAATATAATCATCGGAAGTACAAAAAATCTTCATGCCATGCCATATATTACAGATGCAAAAGATGGATGATGATTAAAGATAATCATTCAAGAAGACTGCTATTGATGCATTTATTAAGGTAAAACTACAATCTGAAACCAATTCAAAATGCAACCAATTTCACCTGCTCCTGAATTTTTTATTCACCTTATGGATGTCATTTTTTAAACTGGTTGCTTGGCATTACTCTCAGATTTTCACCTTAATGTTACTTTAAAAACCTCTAGGCTGGAACTAACCTTGTGGTCCAGATCAAAGTCACTAATGTTTTGTCTGTTTCAAAAAACTTGTTCCAATGGTGTGGTATTAATAACAGATATTTCATTATCAACAAAGACTAAAGTCACAGTAAATGAGATATGTCACAAAGCTGCATTGAGATGGTTTGCAATAATTCCCTTCCCAAATTCCTTATCTAATGTTATTGTTACTGAAGAGGTTATACACTGATAAGAAGTCTTCCAAAGCCTTAGCCTTTAAACATCGATATACAAAATTTAATAATAAATGAGACATCAAAATACACGGGGATATTAACACTTTAAAACGCCATTATAATGAAATCTAATGTAGTTTGAAATTAAAAGACTACTGAATGTAGAAATAAAGCTTTTGTATAGGTGTATTTGGTGAAAGAAGTTCTCCATCCTCAGGGAGGTGGCAGGCTGTGACTCTTTCGATATACAGAAGCTGGAATTTCATTTACACGGTTACATTCATGTATTTGTCTGGACAGTAAGTAAAGATTTTTTTTTTTCCTACACATGGATTTTTAGTCCTTCCTGATTTTTTAAACTTAGGTAAACACTTCTTTGTCTCAAGAAAATACCTGCAGAATTGTTACTAGGCATGCACCAGATTGGTGCCATCTTTACAACCTTGAAATAACTTAACAAATATCAAATTCCACATTACTGAAATTTCCACATTCACCATAACTTCTAACACTCTTTCAATTCATTTCTATTAGAGCTTTTCTCCTTAATCCCCACCTGAAATCTGAAGCCCTTAATTAGATAAAGTCAATTCTTAAAATAAAAAAGGGTTGGGATTGGGACAAGTTTCATCCATGTAACTGACATTCCTGTCCCAAAAAAAATATTTCTTAACCATATTTTCAAATGATGGCCTGTGTCATTTAAAGTCTGTCACTAAGTACATTGTGACAGAAATTATACTGAAGCTATAAGTAGAGCTTCCAATTAATCAGAGGTCTTTAATGTTGCTTTGCAATCTTTTTGTTGCTAATTTACTATTAATATTTTGAGAACTAGAAACTTTAAAGTCTGCTAGCAGCTGAATACTCAGCATATAGTTCTCTAATTCAGTTAAACTATTTTAAAAATAGGTTTGTATAAACAGGTTACTCTATCCTTCTATGAAAGAACTGAAAGAACTTTGTTTATTAAACCCATAACAAAGTTCTTACAATCTGTTAACCAGCAAAGTAGAAACATCAACTGAGATAAAAGCAATCCTTATATTTGAAGAGTATTGTGACATATATAATATATGTATTGGTGGGAAAAAAATAACTTATTTTGGAACTTAAATATTTATATATAAATATAGGCATAAATGATTTACTACTAAATGAAATAGCAATGTATATTCCAAAGTCAAGGTCTATGTTCACTTTTTACTTGGCAAGAAATCCATCCATACCTCAGAGTCTAGGAAACAGAGAAAAGTCACAAACTGCCATTGATACAGGCAGTTACTAAAGAAGTTTCAGCCAAGAACATCTAAATGGATATTTCTCCAAAGAAGACATACAGATGGCCAATAGGCACATAAAAAGATTCCCATCATCACTAATTATTAGAGAAATGCAAATCAAAAGACTACAATGAGGTACCACCTCACACCAATCAGAATGGTCATCATTAAAAAGTCTACAAATAACAAATGCTGGGGAGGCTATGGAGAAAACAGAACCCTCTTATACTGTTGGTAGGAATGTAAACTGGTGTAGCTACTAGGGAAAACAGTATGAAGGTTCCTCAAATAACTAAAAATAGAGCATATATCCAGACAAAACTATTATTTGAAAAGATACATGCACCCCTATGTTCTTTAGCAGCACTATTTACAATAGCCAAGGCATGAAAACAACCTAAATATTCATTGATAGATTAACAGATAAAGAAGATGTGATATATATATTACTCAGCTATAAAAAAGAAAGAATATAAAAACAACTCATACAACTCAACAACAAAAAAATCAAACAACCCAAATGAAAAATGGGCAGAAGACCTAAAGAGACATTTCTCCAAGGAAGATATATGGATAGCCAGTAGGCATATGAAAAGATGCTCAACATCACTAATTATTAGAGAAATGCAAATCAAAACTACAATGAGGTACCACCTCACACCACTCAGAATGGCCCTCAGTAATAATTTACAAATTACAAGGGCTTGGGAGGCTGTGAAGAAAAGGGAATCCTCCTATACTGTTGGTGGGAATATAAATTGGTACAACCACTACGGAAAACGGTATAGAGGTTCCTCAGAAAACTAAATATAGAACTACCATATGATCTGGCAATTCCACTCTTGGGCATATATCCTGACAAAACTATAATTTGAAAAGATACATTTACCCATATGTTCATAACAGCACTATTCACAATAACCAAAACATGGAAACATTTAAATGTCATCAACAGATGAATGGATTAAAAAGATTCCATATATACAATGGAATACTACTCAGCCATAAAAAGAATGAAATAATGCCACCTGCAGCAACATGGATGCAACTAGAGACTCTCATCCTAAGTGAAGTCAGAAAGATAAAGACAAATACCATATAATATCACTAATATGTGTACTCTAAAATATGGCACAAATGAACCTACCTACAAAACAGAAAGACTCACAGACATAGAGAACAGACTTGTGGTTGCCCAGGTGGGGGCCGAGTTGGGGAGAGGAAGTGGGATGGACTGGAAGTTTGGCCAATTAGTAGATGCAAACTATTACATTTAGAATGGATAAGCAGTGAGGTCCTACTGTTTAGCACAGGGAACCACGTCTAATCTCTTGGGATGGACCATGATGGAAGATGATATAAGAAAAAGAAATGTATACATATGTATTACTTGGTCATTCTCCTGTACAGCAAAAATTGGTACAACACTATAAATCAACTATACTTTAATTTTTTAATAAGTTTAAAAAAATAATGAAATAATGCCATTTGCAGCTACATGGATGGACTTAGAGATTATCATACATACTAAGTGAAGTCACGGAATACAAATACTATGCGATATTACTTATATATGGAATCTAATATATGACACGAACTTATCTATGAAACAGAAATAGACTAATAGACATAAATAACAGACTCACGGTTACCAAGGAGGACATTCCTACATGGAATGGGGGAGAAACTGATTAGTAGTTTGGGATTAGCAGATGAAAACTAGTATGTATAAAATAAACAGCAAGGTCCTATTGCATAGCACAGAGAACTATGTTCAATATCCTGCAATAAACTATAATGGAAAAGAATATGAAAAAGAATATATATGTATAAAAAAGAGTTTTGAGTCATAAGTGAAATAGATACATTTTTAGAAAGATCACTCAGGCAACCATGTAGAAGACAGGACTGAAGGAGTGAATGCAGAAGCAGAGAAACCACTTAAGGAGCTGTAGTTACAGTCCAGAATAAGATGTAATGGACTCAACTGAAAAAGAGGTGGGCAAGAGGAGTTATATTTGGGAAAAAAAAATAATTATTCAAGAAAAACGCACAGGGCTTTAATAACTTATTACTAAGTAGGGGAGAAAGGTTCAACTAAAGACTGCAATTGTACTACTTTGGAATAAATAATGATGTCATTTACTAACTGAGAAATGCAGAAAAAGAACATCATTGAAGTAAAGGGGGAAAAAAGCTTCTATTTTGAACATATCAAGTGAGTTGCCTTGATTAGAGTTTAAAGAGAGAGAGAGAGTTAAATGTCGCTGGGGTACAAATGGCAGTTGAAGGACACATTTCCAGGGCTGGGACCCAGTTCCCCATAGGTCTCTCATGTTTTTGCATGTCTTGGAAGCAGATGTACACTGATAGCCTTTGTTCTGGACTATCTTTTCAAGGATGTCTGTGTAGTTAATAATCTTAGAAGGCTGAGTTAGAGTCTCCCAGTAGAGCATAGAGAGGTTTAGTTCCTGTCCAGTATAGGCCAAAAAAAGTCTTCCTGCAGGATGAAGATCAGGCCATCTCTATAGCCCAGTACACAACACTTGGTTTCTCTAAGCTCGGGATTCCTCTTCCATAATACAACTCACAGAGTGACCTTCTTTGTGTCCCACTGTGGGAGTTAGGGCTCAGAGAATGGTACAAATGCTGGTTCTCTGGGCACCACTAGTGTTCTGAGTAAAAAGATTATTTGTTGCTGACCCAAGAGTTGCATGAAACTGTGGCAGGCTGGCTTGTAAGTAAAGTAAAATCTGACCTTTCACAGTTCTTGACACCTGGAAAAACCTCCATGTTTAAGGGTCAAAAATGAAAGAAATTGCCTCATGATTCTGAAAAGGGCCAGCCAACTAGAAAGAAGGAAATAGCCCTTTCTTTCCAGAGAGAAGAGAATTTTCAAAAAAGGAAGTTTGCAACAATGCAGAGATGTCAATAAGATGAGAACTTTGAAAGGTCAATTCAACGTGTTCAGCAAGAACACTTCCAAGGTGAAATAGGTGCAAGAACAGCACCTTGTAGATGGAGGAATAAAGTTTACAGAAGGATATAGTGAGAGCAGATTGAAACATATATTTGTAGAAATTAACAGAACATTATAAATCAACTATACTTTAATTTTTTAAATTAATTAAAAAACAGTAATTAAAGAAGTTTGGGGAGTTCCCATCATGGCTCAGTGGTAACAAATCCTACTAGCATCCATGAGGACGAGGATTTGATCCCTGACCTCACTCAGTGGGTTAAGGATCCAGCATTGCTGTGAGCTATGATGTAGGTCACAGATGTGGCTCAGATCTGCTTTGCTGTGGCTGTGGTATAGGCCAGAAGCTACAGCTCTGGTTTGACCCTTAGCCTGAGAACTTCCATATGTCACAGGTGCAGCCCTAAAAAGATAAAAAAATAATAAAAATAGTAAATAAAGAAGTTTGGTCTCAGGGTTCCCACTGTGGCACAGTGAATTAAGAATCCTGCTGCAGTGGCCTAGGTGACTGCAGAGTGGCAAATTCTGCCTCTGGCCCAGCATAGTGGGTTTAAGGATCCAGTGTTACCACAGCTGTGGCATAGTTGCAGCTATTGCTCAGATTCAATCCCTGGCCTGGCCCAGGAACTTTCAAATGCTGTGGGTGTGGCCATTAAAAAAAAGATTGGTCTCAAATAGAAGTTTGGTCTTGAATAGAAATAAATATTGAGGGCCACAGTTTCAAGATACGGTAATCTAAAAAAAAAAAAAAAGGGATTTTTGTTGTGTATTAGTTTTTTTAAATGGGAGAAAAAATAAAAGAGAAAACCCTGTACTTAGATGAAAAGAAAAAGATTGAAGGCTGGGAGGAAGGAGAAATGAAACAGAGTAAGAATTTGAGTAAGTAAAGGTGGTGATGAATTTGTAAAAATCTGCTCAGCAACTCTTTAGGGATAAAGAAAGAGGCCATCACAAAAATGAGCTCTCTGACTAGACTGCTGACTGAGAGCACAGCAGGTCATACAAATGAGGGGAGTGGAAAGTTATTTGGAATTGCAACATTCGGAGAACCTTTTTGGAGATAATACATGATAATAAATGAGGCTTTATGATTCAGAAATTCACACTTCTCAAGTAAGAAGGAAAAAAAGCACGTCACATTTAGGGTGTATTATTTTCCTAGGGCTGCTGGGTGGGTGGCGTAAACAACAAAAATACATTGTCTTATGGTTCTGGAGGCTGGAAGTCCTAGATCAAGGTGTAGGTAGGGTCAGTTCTCCTGAGGGTCGTGAGGGAGAATCTGTTTCAGGTTTCTCCTTTAGTGCCTGGTACTTTGCTGTCAAATAGAGGTGTTCCTTCACTAGCAGAATCATCATCCTGATCTCATTCTTATTCTATACATAGTGTTCTGCCAGTGGTGCGCATCTGTGTCCAAGTTTCCCCTTTATATGGATCCATGTCATATTGCATTAAGATCCATCCTAATGACCTCATCCTAACTTGACTACATCTACACAAAGACCCTATTTTCTAATCAGGTCACCTTATGAGATACCAGGGCTTAGGATTTCAAGTCTTTTGGGAGAGAACACAATTCAACCCATAACAAAGTTTATACTCATCTTTCAAAGAAAAATCTTCCCCACTAACTCAGATATCTCACTACAGTACTGAAAAGTGATACCAACACAAGTTAAGGTGAGTGCCCACATGGAGCCCTTCATCCCATCTGGCATGAAACATATCTCAGTAAGTGTCTTCTATGCCTCCGTATTTGCTTTCTAGGGCTACCATAACAAATAACCACAGACTGGGTGACTTAAACAATAGAAATTTATTTTCTCAGAGTTACAGATGCCAGAAGTCCAAGATCAAGGTGTCAGCAGATGTGGTTTCTCCCGAGACCTCTCCCTGGCTTGCAGTCGGCCTCCGTCTTGCTACCTGTTCCCATCATCATCTCTCTGTGCATGCATGGCCCTGCTCTCTGAACATTTAAATGTCCTCTTATTTTAAGGATACCAGTCAGACTGAATTAGGGCTCACCCTAATGTCTTCATTTTAATTACCTCTTTAAAGGCCCTA
Source organism: Catagonus wagneri (assembly GCA_004024745.2). Taxonomy (NCBI): domain Eukaryota; kingdom Metazoa; phylum Chordata; class Mammalia; order Artiodactyla; family Tayassuidae; genus Catagonus; species Catagonus wagneri. Next base: position 29,105,175 of record PVHT021183696.1, on the reverse strand, counting down.
TCTCTAAATAAGGTCATTTATCATTATTATTATTATTATTATTATTATTATTATTATTATTAAAAACTTATGACTTTGAGGGAGGCATAATTCAGCCCATAACTGCCCCCTAAATTCCTAGAAAAAAATGTGGCAACAAGAACTCAAGTATATTTCTGTTTGAGTAATGGTGGGGACATTTTTTTCCCCTACATGACCGTCTCCACCCCCCTTTCAAGATCCACGCCACAAAGCTGTTTTGAAATCTCTTATTCATAAAGAAAGTGGAATGGGCTCTATCACCAGTTACCAGTCCCTAAGGAGGGTCGTCCTAACCTATGCATCGTGTGAAAAAAAAAAAATACAGAAATATCACATGCAAATATTAATTAAACAATAGTCAGTCTTTTCCTTATTGTGGTTTAAAAATCAAATACACATCTATAATTAGGAGAAAGGAAATTGCTGAAGTCCCTCTTAGAACCGAACAATTTCTGGCCTGAAAATCCTTATCTACAGGAAAAGAAATGTTGCATATTTATGAAATAAGATTAGAAATCAAGTGCATAATTTCCTAGCTTTTTAATAACCTGAAATAAAATACATAACCTTACATTTCACAGAAAAATGCAATTTAGTAGTATAAATCATGAGTTGGCACGAAAAAAGAAATTCCAAGTTTCTAAATTAATTTAACCAACCCAGTTTTAGAGTCAGCAATCAATACCAAAATCCTCCATAACATCCCTAATGCTATAGATTTATATATTGGGTGGTTATTTACAACAAATATTTGCTTTTCCAATTTTCTGACGAAGTAGCTAAATTGGATTAGGTTGCTTGTGTTAGATACCGATGCATCATTATCAACTGTTAGCTTCTTCCTTCTCAAATGTGCCATCACAGCATTCATATTAAAAGTTTTTTTTAATATATTTCCTAATACCCTCAAACAATTATTCAAAATTTCACTTAAGCTCTCCCTGCCAAGAAAAACTAAAGTGACTTAGTGTCTCATATTCTATCAGATTTGTCTCCAATACTGCATTCAATGAGCACCTCTGGATGATAAATGTTCACTAGCTTTGCTAAAACACTGACGTCTTCCTCCTAAACTTCTTAAAATTTTTAACATAATATCTGTCTGCAGGTTCTTTGCTCAAGCTTCATCAGCAACTTGATTACAGTCTCAAGGAGTGTGATGCTTTGGTTAAAATCCTTCACTTCTTATTAAATAACACTCTCCTCATCAGGAAAGAAATATCACTATGACACAAAATTTCAGTCCCCAAATATCTATGACATTCTCAATTCTCAAATACCCTTGAGAGAACTAGGTGCACTATGTTTTAGTCATAGAAGGCTGTGTCTTTTGTCCATTAATTTATTCATTAAATTCACTCATTTATCATACAGTTTTTTAGAGTGTTATGAGCCAAGTATTTCATTAGAGCTTAAAGATACAAAGATAAAAGAAAAGGTCTATGCCCTCAGGTGGTTTATAGTGCTTTGTAAGATCTATCCTAATGCGGGACTGATGATTGTGGATTAAATCACAAAGAGAATCTGGGTGATTGTGCATATAGTGTGTGTGGGCGCACACAGGCACTACACACAGGGACAACCTTGTATTTAAAGTTCCCATCGTGGTGCAACAGAAATGAATCTGACTAGTACCCACGAAAATGTAGGTTTGATCCCTGGCCTCGCTCGGTAGGTTGAGGATCCGGAGTTGTCATGAGCTGTGGTGCAGGTTGCAGACATGACTCGCATTGCTGCAGCTGTGGTGTAGGCCAGCAGCTGTAGCTCTGATTTGACCCTTAGCCTAGGAACTTCCATATGCCTCAGCTGCAGCCCTAAAAAACAACAAATTAAAATTAAAATTAAAAAAAAGAAAAAGATTCCTGTGATATATTAGTGGGTACAAGCAGCAATTCTTTTCATGAAGCTTACCCATAAAAGCCATTCTTCAACTGGTCATAGCAACCATCATTTTCAAGAGCATAAGCTGTGTGAGTCACAAATGATCTCCACTCAACACACAGCAATGTGATAATTGCTAACACCATATTTACAAAATTATTCTGCCCTCACCTAATTTACTCAACTATAAACAACTACAGAAATATTAATGAGGCAGACATTCATTACACTTGTTTAATTTTGATTCATTTTTAGAAATTGTATCAAAAACTATCAAATTCCTAGTATATGTCAAGCATTGTATCGGGCACTGAGAATAAATTAAATTAATAAGTAAAAACTGACAGAGGTCCAGCATTCTTGGAGCTCTCATGGCAAGATGGGGATTATTTAACTACAGCACAATTTAAAATGAATTGTAATTGTGGTAAGTGCTGACAAAGAACAGCACTTAAAGGAACCTCTGACCCAGGGCAGGAGGCCAATGAGGGATTCTTAGAAAAGGTGAAGACTCATCTACAGTCTCAGGAAGAGTACAAGTGAGGTGAAGGAGAGCAGTGGAAGAGGGGGAGATGATCTAGAAAGAGGGAACAACCATTAATGAGAAGCAGCCAGTGAGGAATAGAGTAGATGGAGGATAGAAAATAGGAGTGAGAAATTTGAAAAGCATGAGATGCAGAGAAGTATGGATGCCAGGCTATGCTTGCACCCAGATACTATGTTCAAAATGTTGGTCTTTATCCTAAGAGTAATGGGAATTCAGTCATTAAGGTATTTTTTTTATGACTAGCTATTTTATTGCGTTATCCTTGACATATAAAAATCTGTGCAATTTAATGTATGCAACTTGATCAGTTTAGAGATAACTATATACCCATGAAACCTTCACCATAGTCAATGCCATAAACATATCTATCACCTCCAAAAATTTCCTCCTGACCTCTTTATGCTTTTTTGTGGTAAGAACACTTAACATAAGAACTACTTCTTATCAAACTTTTAAGCATAAGACATAGTATTGTAAACTATAAGCACTAAGCAGTCCAACTCATCACTAGGATGTATTAATCTCACATAACTGAAATTTTGTACCCTTTGAGCAAGTACCACGCCCCCGCCCCAACCCTCCAGGCCCTGGAAACTGCTATTCTACTCGCTTTCACGAGTGACTATTTTAGATTCCTCATACAAGTGTGATCATGTAGTATCTGACCTTCTACGGCTGGCTTCTTTCACTTAGCATGATGTCCTCCACGATCATCTATATGGTCACAAGTAGCAGGATTTCCAGAGATAACTCTGCTTCTTCAAGTGTTTTTTTTTAATGTTCTTTACCTAATTCCTTGATCATATAAAAACGAACTCTTTAAATGTTTACAAACTGCAAATCTAAATACATTTTAACTCACTCTGACATTTAACCAAATAAAACCTAAAACTGTCATAAAATGTTCATTTGCTTAAAAATAGTTGTGCTTACTATTCTTTTTTCTCAGATACTATGAGCCTGGGTGGGATTCTTGCAAACCACCTATTTTTACCCCAAGGGCACATGATCAATTCTCTCAATTATTTTTCCCAGAGAAAAATCTGTATACAAATAGGGACAGTCTGTTTTAAATTAATTGATGTCATGCTGTTCATCTGCAATATATCTTCAGTAAATAGATGAAAGAAAAGGCAAGCAGTAAAGTGTGGCAGTATGCTTACTGAATCCTAATTACAAGTTTGTTCTCCCACAGAAGCATCCTTCCAGCACTTTCAGCCATTTTCTCTGCTTTCTTCTCTCTAAACTCTGAGTCCACCAGCAGCTCCACTATAGTGATTCTGTTACTTTGCTCCTCAGGGATGCATGAATGGTAAACACAGCTGGATTGTCAGCAAAGATTTAATCTGGAAACCATCTCTAACATCTCTCTTGTAAACTCTTTTGGATCCACACTAACTCCAGCTTCAGTTCTTTGAAGTGATGTTCCATTTCAGCCATGATTTTTTGGAACGTTCATCAAACCAGCCATATCCTGCTGTTTTGTCACTCTTTTGTTTTTCTTTTGAGTTTTTCTGAAATTGTAATTATAATTCCATACATCATAAGATAGTTCAATTTTTTTTTTACCAAATCAGAACAAGCGATGGTTTTCCGTAGGGATTTCTTTCTTTTTTCCTTGATCTAAAGGAGGATTTTCCTTTTAAAGTATATTTTTCTGGGTCAAAATTAACCCCAAACTTAGATGAAGGTCTGGGCTGCTGCTGTTTATTATTTTCTAATGTTTAAGTTTTGTGCTATAGGGAGTTCCCATTGTGGTACAGTGGAAATGAATCTGACTAGTATCCATAGGATGCAGGTTCGATCCCTGACCTCGCTCGGTGGGTCAGGGATCCGATATTGCCGTGAGCTCTGGTGTAGGTCGCAGACGCAGCTCAGATCCTGAGTTGCTGTAGCTGTGGTATAGACCGGAAGCTGTAGCTCTGATTCAACCCCTAGCCTGGGAACTTCCATGTGCCATGGGTATGGCCCTGAAAAGCAAAAAGCAAAGATGTAAATAAATAAATGAAAGCTTTCAGCCATAGATTCCCCCTGCAACCCGAAAGCAGAGCTTTCCTATGAAACCTTTTATAAGATGAAGTGGTATCAAAGGGAGGCACAATCATCTTAAAACACATCTCATTAACAGATGCACAAAATAAATCACAAATGCTCACAGACGCAGTTCAAAGCTACATTGGACTGATTCTAAGATGCTGAGTGTAGCTAGCAGGGAAGCAGGTTGGTGGGCACCACTCTCACTGCCCAGGCTGTGCACTGCTTCTATAATGACTGACTGCAAAACAAACGCTTAACGTTATTTTCGTTTTTCTCCTTTTCTCATAACAGCAATATCCTCTTAAAATTGCTTTCAGTTAATGAAAAGATGTACTAATGTAGGTCCTTCATAAAAGCAAAGTGACATGAAAACTTTTGAAAAGCATGGTATACTTCTATTTGATAAGTTTGTCTTGTCACTGACCTCATATGCTAACACTTTCATGGTCGAGAGTCTTCATCTTTTTATACTCATCCTCTTTTTTTCCTGTTGTTCCAATGCCAACTTGCTTTGTTTTCTATCGATACTCAATTCAGAAATTATGTCATTTGCAAACAACATATCATTACGTGGCATATATTTCATGAGTCTATAATCACTGGTTTCTTTTAATCATATTTTCTGCTAAACACAGTATTTTCATCATTTCCATTGCTTCAGATATCTGACTTGTATAATACTGAGACCCAATAAAACAGAATCAGCTTTATCCAGGGTCTTGATAAGTTTTGACATGGTTAGCAGAGTTCAGTGTCCCATTCAAAATCTACACCTTTTAGGCCTTCATCATCTTCACTGATACCTACTCTGAATTCATTTCCATCATCATTATCATTGCTGCCCCCAACACAACTGTGGAAAGTCTTTTGTTGGTACTCCTGCTTCTATCCAGTTTACTTCCACAACTACAACTGTGTGAGCTAAAGATCATTATAATTTAAAGACCCATATAAGACAGCTTTAACATAATTTTGCTATCTTGAGAGTTTGCTTGTTTTTAAGAAGCTAATTATAAAGTCTACCCTACTGACACTGACAATGACTACCCCATTGAGAAATATTCCATCCATGTATTTGTACTGCTAGTATTTCCTATAACTTTCCATTGAAGGAGTTACTATCAGATTCATTATGAATTTTCTTTAGAATGAAAGAAAATATGGAAGCTGTTTACTACCTCTTTTGATCACTTGACACTGGAGTAGATAAACTATGATTTGTCTTTACCTATGTACCCTTCAGGTAAGTCCCGGGAGCCCAGACATAGTCAAAAAATTTGACTCTGTTTCAGAGTTTCTCCGTTAACAAATAGTTTAGCCAACTTCAGTAATGAACCCTGCTTTCTCTTTTTGTTTGAAGGGGTAAGATCTGCTATTGTTTCTGTGATTCAGCAGTACTTGATCTTTAGATTGGCATACTTTCCTGCTTTGAGTTAATCTATATTCACACTCATGGTGATTCAACCAGTGGCAGAATCCTTCTGTGAGAAGAATTCAGTTGCTAAATCTTAGTCTTGGACTGCCATGGTGATCTGATGGCATATGATCTAATGTCCAGGCTCCTGACTTCCTGAAGTGTCATTGATGCTTTATTTAAAAAAATGATTACTTTAAAATTTATAATTGTCACCTGTTTACAAAAGAGAGAACTAGTTGGAAGGTTACAAGACTGGAAGATCAGTTAGGAGACTACCACATCAACAAAACGATGGGGCCTTGAAAAGGCCTTGCTTGAGATGGAAAAGAAGAAATGCAGGCAGGTTTAAGAAATATTAAGAATGTAAAAGATAATGGGATGATGAATGGAATACAGGGCACAGAGAAGAGAGAAGTGTCAAGAATGAAACCCAGGAGTTCCCGTCGTGGCTCAGTGGTTAACGAATCCGACTAGGAACCATGAGATTGCGGGTTCGATCCCTGGCCTTGCTCAGTGGGTTAACGATCCAGCGTTGCTGTGAGCTGTGGTACAGGTCACAGATGCTGCTTGGATCCTGCGTTGCTGTGGCTACAGCATAGGCCGGCGGCTACAGCTCCAATTAGACCCCTAGCCTGGGAACCTCCACATGCCGTGGGTGTGGCCCTAAAATGACAAAAGGCAATTAAAAAAAAAAAAAAAGAATGAATCCCGGAGTTCTGGCTCAGCTTGTAGGATAGAGATAACCAGATGTATCAGTCTGCTCATGCTCTCATAACAAAATACCACAAGCAAATATTGGGTGCTTAAACAATAGAAATCTATTTTCTCAAGTTACAGCAGCTTAATCCATGATTAACGCTCCTGAAAATTTAGTTTCTGGTGAGAGCCTCCTTCCTGGCTTGTAGACAGCCCCCAGCCTACTGTGTGCTCATGGGGCCTTTCCTCTGCACACAGAGAGACAGAGAAACACAGAGAGAGACATAGAGAGAGCTCTTTGATGTCTCTTCTTACAAGAACACCAATCCTCCCTGGATCCGGGATCTACCCTTATGACCTCACTTAACCTTAAATACTTCCTTAGGGGCTCCATCTCCAAATATGGCCACACTAGGGGACTAGAAATTCAACAAAATGACTTTATGTAACACATACATTCAGTCCATAACACCAGGTCAGAGATGTAATGCTGTGAGCTGTCCTCATACAGGTGGTGACTGAACAAGAAAAACTGATAAGACTACCTTGGGAGAGTATAAAACAAGGAAGAAATTAAACCAGCCCTTTATACACTGATACACAGAGACATTATAAACTAATGAATGGCTACGGGAAGATTACCTTGCAAAGTAAGCAAAGAATAAGCTGTGATAGCAGATGTAATGAAAATCAAAAGCCAGGAATTGAGGGAAGAGAATGTAAGGTGTTCATGAAAAGACAGGGGTATAACTGAAAAATATCCACTTTTTATTTAGTGACGCAGAAGTGAACTTAGCTAGAGATATTTCAGAAAAGAGTTAGGGCTGGAAGATGGATGGGGGGAGTGTTGAAAACAAAGGGAAAAAAAAGAACTTTAATTGTAAAATAGGTAACATACAGAGGAAGGCTTTGAGAGGCTAGATAGGATTATTTTAATAGAAGAGACAAATTTATTTTACAGACGGTGATATAGGAAGAGCACAGAGGATTTTAGGGCAGTAAAATTATTCTATATATGCTATAATTATGGATACGTGTCATTATACATTTGTCAAAACCCACAGAACCTATAATACCAAGAGTGAGCCTTAATGTAAACTATGGATTTTTGGTGATAAAAGCATGTCAATGTAGACAGACTGATTGTAAAAAATGTACCACTCTGGTGCAGGCTTGATGGTAGGGGAGGCTATATATCTGTACGTTCAGGGGATATATGGGATTTCTCTGTACTTTCCACTCTTTGTATTAAACTTATCAGTGCTCTAAAAAATAAAGTCTATGAAGAAAAGATAAGAACTATCTACTTGAAAAAGTGAAAGGGAGAGAGAGAGGATTAAATGGGCATGAGAAAGAGGGTGTGATATTTTATGGAAAAACAGGAGAATTATATACTCTGAATATGGAAGGCAGAAAATCCCAGCCATCTTTCCCCACTCTGTTGCAGAATGCTGGGAGCCTGATCTTATCCTCAAGGATGAGATTAGAAGATGATTTTCTGGGGATTATGATTAGTCCAAGAAGTAATACCTGAAGATACAGACAGGGGTGTTCCTCAATACATGATTCTTCCAAATCATCCAAGAGTAAAGCTCCCTTATTTTACACTCAGAACTTCCAGTCTGCTTCTTTTTCTAAATCATGAGCAGTAATAACAGACATTTGAGGAAAGCTTATAAAGTAAAAGAAAGCCAAGAAACTGGGAAAAAAACATGAAATCTATAAAATAACTGCTATTAATATCTTCAAAAAATTTGAAAAGATACTGCATTCATGGAACATGATTTTAAAAATGGTAACAAAAAAGAAAAACACAACAGTACAGATGGGAGATTAAGACTGAGAAAACCTCCTAGTAGGAAAACAGAAAGATGAAGAGATGAAAAAGAAAAGAAAAAAAAAAAGAGAGGGCAGTGTATGATGCTTAACATTTGGAAAAGAAAAAAAAATCCATAAAAAAGTAACAAGAACTCATTAATGACAATTCAAGAAAGACATTTACATTTGAAGGCATGAGTTTTTGGATTATAATGCCTCCTGAAGTAACTAACACTCCTCATCCCAAAAGAGGAATGACAATAGCGCTATGCCAAGGCATATCACTATAAAGTTTCAGAACACTAAGGACAAAGAAAAGAGTCTACAAACTTTTAAAAGACTGATTTATTGATTGATTGACTGATTAAACGGGGCCTACATGAACAAAGGGGGAAGGAATAGCCCAAGATGTCAGTTATGCAGCTAGCAGAAAGAGCAACCACTGCAGTTGGGAGAATATGACACAAGGGATAGAAAGAGGGCTGTCTTCATGCCACCATAGTGCTTTCTTTACAGACTGATCAGGTAATTCTAACCCAGAATTCAGGACTGGGATTGCCATGACCATGTTCTGTAAAATCCCTCATCCCTCAGTAGGTTCTGCTACCCTGAAACAGATAAAGACTCTAGAGGAGGAGCAGGTAGCCTATTAAATTACACATCTTTAAATACAGATAATGTCTGGGGCCACATTAATAATGACATAGTCACAAACCATCAAAAAAATGGAAAAAAAATCTTTAGAGTTTGCTTTTCACTTTGATTTTGATACTCTATTAGAATATTTTCTCTGTCACACAAGCAGTTGTTTTGGTTTTCCTCTTTTCTGATTTCTCTCTTTCCCTCTCTCTCTCTCTCAATCTCTCGTCTCTGTCTCTCTCTCTCTCTGTACACGCATTTATATACAAATATATACATGCATTCTCATCACATATGTAAATAAATCACATATGATATATACATCACGTATGTGTGATAAGATATGCATGCATGATTTGATATGTGATACATAAAATATATGATCATAAATTGTACAGAGTTGTCATATAATCATCCATATGATATTGAATCACATGTGTGTATAAGTGTGACATAATGTGTAATTTATAGCAATGCAAAGATATAGAATAGAGATGAGAGGGATAGAGATACATCTGTGATGAAAGCATAGAGCTAAGAGCATGGTTATCCTAGTACAGGCTGTTTTTTTTTTTTTTTTTGCACTTTTTCGGTCTCTGAAGTGCAAAAACTCTGCAATCTATTACCTTCTGCGCAATTCTGTACCTACTCTTTATGTGTCACTCTACTTCTTTAAAATGGAGCCAAAGGAAAAATTCCCAAAATAAATATTCAGAAACACATAGAGATAGGCACATAGATTTTATAGCTTTCTACAAAAATATGCTCCTGTTGACTTGCCTTTGTATCCTGATACAGTTGATGACTGGATGTTCAGCTCTGAAATAGTAATCACATTTGCAGTGAGATCACTGTAAAATTTTGGTCCTTCCAGCAACCACAAATTAATAAGTGTCAGAACAGGTCAGCATTTTAATGAAAACCAAACAAAACTATTTCGGCTGCTTCCGGCATTGGCTATTCTACAGGCAACAAAATGTCTTCTGAGGTTAATGCAGAACTACAACGTCGGCATTTCAGTAAACAGGTTAGCAGTGCCAACATCAGTGATGTAAAGATTCTATGGTTCTTTGGCAAGAGAAAAAATATTTCCCGTTTCTAATTTGCCACATTTTATATTATCACATCTTTCCTCTTCCACTATATTAGCTGTTTTTAAAGTCTTCACTCCCTTTCGTAAACTTTTGAGCAGAATTGTTCTGATGCAGCTCGCGCATTTAACTCCTTCAGAGTGGGTCTCCTCTTGCATTCACTATTGACAGACTGTGTCACTTCCATATCATATACATAACCCATAACAAGCCTGGGTGTGAAAACTGCTGTATCAGCCATGAAAATGAATATTGAACTTGAGTTGCATGCAGTGTACCTAATGAGGAATTTAACATACTCTGCAACGTTTTTCTCTTTCCTCAATGTTTGAAAATCTATTTAGATATGGATTAAAGAAGAATAAGTATTATTTGCGAGGGTCTAAAACTCTGATTCCCTTATCTTAAATTTGTCAGCTCAGAGCAATCATGTTGAAAATCATGTCAACAAAATCAAAAGTGTCAAATCTAATTCATGTGTTTCATGGAACATCTCTCAAAAAACTGGCCAGAGATTATTTCCCTTACCTGAACAATGGTGAAAAAAATGTCTGATATGAGGGAGAATGAGATCTGTACTAAGTGGGAAAGAATGAATCAATGCTAGTCAAAAGATGCCAATAAATTTTCATGGAAGCACAGTCTCTTTTAAACCTGGTCTATCCTTCCTAGCAAATTTTTGTATATCTACGGTAAAGATATAGAGAATGGTAAGTGATTTCAGATCCAGTTAGCACTTCTAACAAAGTACAAACTTAGTTCTTTTAACAAAGGAACTGTCCAAGTATTTTATATACCAATGTCTATAAAATGCAACACTGTGAGTTAAAAGGCACTAGCCTTGAAATCAGAATCCTTGGGTTTTAGCCCTAGTGCTTCCACTAACCAGCTATTGCTGGGCACAATTCACCAATTTGGAGCTTAGTTTCCTCACCTAATACATGAAGAAACTGGGGAAAAAAATCCTTAAGTTTTTTTTTTTTTATAAGACCCTATAAAGCTAATTACTACTCTTAGGAAAACAACTTAAATGTGTGCACTACTGAGTATCACCATCCTTATGTGGCTAAATGAAGATTTAGCTTTAGTATGCACAAACATCAAGATTTCTACTAATCTATTTAGCAGTGAACTCCTCCTGGTAAAGCTTACTTTATTCCCAACCATTTAAACAATGAAAATAGAATCCTTCCTGCCAAGTAAACTTCTAGAGAAGCTGACAATGACAGAAGAAAGTGCTTTTTCCTATCTTTAGAATCATATTCAACTCTTTATCATGTATATCAGATGGTCTATTTATTATATATGCTTAGACTCTCAAGTAGATATTTTATGCATATTACATTCTAGTTTATTTTCCTGGACATTATTTTTAATTATAAGTTATTTTCAAAATTAAGGAACATTTGAAAATAACAAAAAGGCCTATCTTAATTAACCGAAACACAAAGTTCTTTCAGGCCCTGATAGTTAGGGTTAAGCCAAATAATTTATTTTCTTCATCAACAGCAAACTTTTTAATCATCCTATCTCTCTGCCTAGAGCATTAAATATTTAAGAAATTGTTAACACAAAGTCTTTACTAAATCACTAAAGCCAGCGCAGCCAAGTATTCTTAAAATCTCTGCCATACAATTTGCAAAGTCATGCTAAAATCACTTTGGTTGGCACTTTCATTTAGGTTCTGAAATACACTTCTGCATTTTTAAAAGCTAGCATGACATTCTTTGATTTCAAATAATTTGACATTGCCCCTCCAAGACTTTTTAAATAATAGCACCATCAAATTAGATAGGAACACAAAGATGGAACCCTTTGACTGAGTCCAGAATCTAATCTAGAATCTATGTCGTGTATAAATGTCCAATAGCTATCGTATCACATAAGAAAAAAAGACAAAGCTATACCTAACCCTTTATTCAAACTTTCATTTGAAAGCAACCTATTTAAGCTCACAGATACCATTTTAATTCTGAACTACTAGTGACCGTTAGTAAATGGATATACTTTTACTCCAACTTCAAATACTTTTTTTCTGCTTTCATAACATGTTTCTACTTGATCAACTCTGTGACCGTTCTAGAATAACCTAATAAGCACCTCAATCTCCAGGTCTCCAGGATGGGGTAATGGAAGAGGAAGCTGGACCTATCTCCTCCTCTTCCTCTGCAGCTCTTCTGCACTCCTGAGCCCACTGCTGATCTTTTCCTTCTTCCTATGATGTAGCACTGACTTCCTGCCTCACCCTCTCTGCCCCATCCCCCAAATATCCCTTAGATCTTCAACCATCCCAAGTGTTTGGGGCTCTAAAGCTGAGGCATCAGCTACAAAAGCCATGCCAAATTGCGGTAGTGTCTTCAGCCCAAAAATTCAGTGTTTTGTGCTTAGTTTAGTAAAATAGGCACTCAAAATTCAAGGTTAAAATTCAGAAGTTATATGTATTTAAAATTCTTATATACAAAAAAAAATGAAATATTTTATGAAATGGGAAAAGATGAGCAAACCTAAATTCATAGAGCTCAACACCCCTCCTCAAGCCAAAGTCCCTATGTAGATCTTTTCCCCTCAATCAGCTCCTTCACAACAAATGTGAACATCTCTCTGCTCAGATGTTCATATCAGGGAGTCATTCTTGGTTCTACTCTCTCCCTACTAAGCACATCCAACTTATCTGCAAGGCTCATCATCTCTACCCTTCAAATATATCTTGGCTCTATCTATTTCACTCATCTGCACTGCTATTACCTTCATCCAGTCCACCAACACCATTGTCCTTGCCAACTTCCTGCCTTTAAATGGGTTCCCTCTGTCTACTCTAACCCTTCCATACCACAGCACCCAGGGTAAGGTTTTTTTTTTTTTTAAAACAGAGGTCTTGTATTCCTTAAACACACTGCAAATCAAGTAAAACCCAGACTTCTTCTCCGGACCTCCAAGGCCATACAAATCCAAACAACTGATGGCCCTCCATCCAATCTTATTTTACAACCTTTTACTCATTATGCTCCAACCACCCTGACGCCCTCTCAGTTTTATAAACACAGCCCCCACATTTTAAAGAAAAAGCCCTTTCATGAATACTTTGCCTAAGGATCCCACCTAGGCAGGGTTCCCTCCCCTCCTTTCCCCATCCCACCCCAATGATCTTCATCACATGCTTTTTTTGTTACTTTCTCAGCATTTATCATCAATTAATATGCAGTTCTTTATTTGCTTACCTACCTCCTAATTGACTTTCCCTCCACTAAACTATTAGTTTAAGAGGGCAGAGCCCCCACCTCACCCCCCACCATCTCTATTGTATCATCTGTACCTTGCTCAGTGCTGATTCCTAGTAGGGACTTAGCAAACATTTGGAGGTGAGTGAATTACATTGGTGTTATAGGCTAACTTGTGTCTCCGCAAAATTCATATGCTAAAGTCTTAAATCCTAGTACCTCAGTATGTTGGGAGATAAGGTATCTAAGGAGGTGATTAAGTTAAAATAAGGCCAGAAGAGTGGGCACTAATCCAGTCTAACTGATTTCCTTATAAGAAGAGGAAATCTGAACACAAAAAAGAGACAATAGAAATATATATGCACAGAAAAAGCCCCATTTGAGGGCATAGCAGGAAGGCAGCCAGCTGCAAGCCATAGAGAAAAGCCTCAGAAGAAATCAAATTTTCTAACACCTTGACACTGCACTTCTAGACCCCAGAACTGAAGAAAATAAATTTCTATTCTTTGAGCCATCCAGTTTGTGATATTTTGTTATGGTAGTCCTAGCAAACTAATAGGAATATAAATCACATTATATTCCTGAGTAGTATTGCTATGTGTTTAAGTCATGTTTGACCCTGAATTCATAGTTACAACAGGGGACATCATGAGTTCCAGCTTTGTTCATTATCTAGTCAATCTAGTTAACAAAGGCAAAAAATTACTAAAAATTTTCAAGGTTGACAAACTTCTAAAATTTTTCATAACGATTTGTCAAACATGTTTATTTTTATCTGCATAACTGACAACTTTGACTTATGTTATTACGCTTCTGTAACATATTCAGGTCAGCCTCACCTGTTCAGTTGTTGATAAGATTATTCAAATGTATCACCAGCAGCCATTATGGAAGCTAAAGCTTACAGACTGTGCTCTGTTGACATTGCATGGCCGATGCAAGAACAATAAAGGTCATAAAAATTCTTCCCAAACAGAAAGTAGTAATTTTACATAGTTCTATAATTGTGTTCATATCAATTTTCAAATCTGAAATGAATAAAGACTAATTCAGTTCTTTAAACTCAACTGAAAATCATTAGAAACTAACTTTTTTTCAAACTGAACACAAAACAAATCTATAGCTGGTATGTTCCTATAGACATAAAACTGGCCATGCAGAGTAGGTTGCACTTCTGCTCAAGACTCTAAAGATGGGTGCCAGAGGTGTTACATGTAGTAACTATCATTAAGTACAAAATGAATCCAGAAAAAGATTTTCAGGCTAAACTATCATTAATATGTCTGGGCAGTTCTCATGCCTATAATTACTCATTTGAAAGTATTATTCTATCACTTGGCATGCCATTCATTTTGAAGTTCAAAAATTATAAACAGAGTTTGTCATAGATTTAATATGGTTATATAGAAATCTTGCCATTTTTTTTTTTTTTGCCCATAGGGTTTAATGGGTTTCAGAATTTTTGACTCTTTGTTTTTATTTGGTGTTACATTTTTCAGCTCTATTATCTCCCACTCTTAAGTATAGGGTTTTTCTAAATTCATGACTGTGAAGAGAATATACCAAACAAGATGTGTCTACAAAAAGTCATGGATCTTCACCTGCATACCTACTTGCTCTCCACCTCTCCCTCTCTCTCTCTTCTACCCAGATTACCTCATCAGGAATTATCTAATTTTACAAAGGAAACACTATTTTTAAACATACAGAATCCCATAATATTTTCACAACAATTTCAGAGCTGAATCGATGTCAAGAAATTTTTTCAAGTTCCTTCAGAACTTCTACTTCTCCTATTTAGAATTTCAAGGGAAAAAATTAAACTACATTATTATTGAGAGAAGTAAGTCAATTCTTCCCTTTTTTTCTGAGCAAGACAAAGGTTTTAAGTTTGGCCTCATTCACCTGATCACCGCTTTCACTGTCAACTCTTTCCACCATAAACAGTTTCCATGTGGTCAAATGCGGCTAACCCACTGACATCTCACAGGCACAGAACACAGTCAGAACACCCTAAAGTCCTGAACGGGTGAGAGGAAAGGGTGTGTTGATTTCCTGCAGACTGTGGAGATCTGGCGCTACCAATACAGTGAAAGAGTGGGTGGCTATTTTCCAAAGATTGATGGTTAGAGCTACAGAACCCAAACATGTCTTTTTAAAAAATGGCCCTTGTCTTCACTACTCAAATTGTGTTGCCTCGTAAATTTTTGTCATATTCACCTTCCACCAAAGTGCTTTAGGTCAGACTGGGTGGCACGATGCCTAAGTTGGTAGCTCTTCCTCAAGTTTCTCTTTGTAATATGTCTGTTTCCTCTGCAAGATCAGCTCCCCATGCTCTTAGTAGACATAATGGCTGAGACTAATTCCAGTCAAATTGATACCAAAAGAACCATAATAGGTGGCACTTTGGCCTTTCCCAGTATTATTGGGTTTACATTTACTATAATGTGAATGTGGGAATGGCCCAGGGCGTATTCCTTCCTGCTGTGGTTGCTATTTTTCCCAGGCAAAAATAACTCAAGCCACTTAAAGTATTAGTATATAAACTTAGAAGCTGCAGAAAGGAGTTGAACATATTTTAATAATTTAAAAATTCTATTTTTAATATAAAAATACATACCCAAACTTTGAGAGGGGAAGAGGACACCATATTCAAAGCTATGGCCTCCAGACACTGTATCCTTCATTTTACATTAAATAATTTCTCTCACAATTATCACTGCCAGGCCTCATATATATATCACCTATCACCATGGCATCAAAGTAGTGCAGTTAATTTAATTAGGTGATATTCAATTACCTCTGTTAGGGAAAAAAGATATACTTTCTCTTTCTGCCAGGGCCATTATTGATTAAATGGAAAAGGGTTAGAAAGAGCATCTATAAGCCCAGATTTTCAGGCTTTTTGAGCCAAATTAAAGTAGAGTTTGGGCAAAAGGTTGATTCCTGCATTTCCTCTAGTTGGTGGATTGTAGACTCAAGCAAATCACAAAGTTTGGGGAATTGCTTACTTGAGGGGAAAATCACTCTCTATGTTGTAGTACAAGTTAGCCCAAACTTATAATTACTCTCTCGGAATTGTGGATTGGTGAAAAATAACAAATATGGAGACATGAAAATCAGCTCATGGAACCTTACCCTTAAAGAACCTAGTCTATTCTAATAACAAATGAAGGCAAGAACTAATTACTGCAGTGATAGCAATTGCAGAGTGATGTCTCCAAGAGATAAAATGGCTATCCTGTGAGAACTAAACTAAGAAAATCAAGTCATCATTAAATGTTAAAGGACACGTTCAGTTTTGAGCAATATATAGGTGCAATCAACCAGTCTTTTAGCATACACTATATCAATTCATGCTGTCTAAATAATATTTGCATTTGGATTTTTAAGCCTTAATTATGTCATAAGGAAACTCCTGATACCCATCCTCAACCTACACTAGTGACTGCCATTTCAGTAAGCAACTTTACCAGTACCCACATATTTGTAATAATGTCTCAAAAATCATCATCTTGACTGCGGCAAGATGGTGGAGGAGTAAGAGGTCGCGCTCACCCTCTCCCACAAATACATCAAAAAACGCATCTAAATATAAAACAAGTTGGACAAAACATCATCTGAATGCTGATTAATTTAAACCTCCAAAAACTGCAAGAAACCCTTGAAATAACTGGGTAGAACAACTGAACAAAAAAAAAAAAAGGTGAGAGAGAAAAGCAATTAGGACGGTAACCTGCACTCCAGGGAGGGAGCTGTGAAAAAGAAAAGTTTCCCGGGAAGAAACCTAAACAACAATCAGCAGATCAATGACCAACGGAACTAGAGGGACATCAAAGCCTGAGAAAAACGCAGCAGCTGGACTGAGATAGGAAAATCGGAGTTAGAGACCTGAATACCAGCACAGACACCACAGCCTGAGGCGCCGGGTGGTGCCTGGGAGCTAAGACACAGGTTCCTAAGGTTAGTCCCTGCGAGAGGGCAGAGGTCAGTGGCCGCGGCAGTTGCGGGAATAGGACAAGGAACAGCGATATTCTAGGATTTGTGGAGAGCAAAACCAGGACTGAGGGAACCGAGGAAGTCTGATCCCGCAGAGGAGGCAAGCCTCCATTGTTAGGGAAGAGGAGAGGAGGAGGGGCTGGCTGCCATAGGAAGCAACTTGAACTAGAACACAGGGCGGGGCGACGGTGACCCGCCAAAGAGAGGGGTAGTGGGGAGGAGCCAGTAGAGGCTGCACCTGCGGCAGTGGGAGCGGAGCTGTGCCTTGAAGCCCGTGGGTGGAGCCTGGTGCCAGGTTGTGGACCGAGGTGCCTGCGCAAGCCAGCATCGGTGAGGGTGGCAGGGCCCTGGGCCGGTCCACGGACCTTGGTGACTGCGTCAGCCCACAGAGTTGGTAGCTCTGGCGGGCGGAGCAATACGCGACCAAACGGAGCTAGCTTTTGCAGAGGAGCGGGGCCAGCGCCAGCCGCTGCCGCCAAGAAACCGCCCCATCTGACGAGAAAGCATCAGCGGAAGGGCGGAACAAATGCCAGTCTGCTGAGCCAGCCTCTGACGGGTACCACTTGTGGTTCCAGTCACCTCAAAGAGGACTTTGCAATCGAACACTAGTTTCCCGCAGCTCTCACTCCCAGGGGAAATCATACTTCCTGCTGCTGCTATTGCCAAATGCTTAAGACACCTAGTAGATCTGCCTAGAGCACGCGACCACTTCCCAGGGCTGGGCAACTAGGAGTGGACAGTGCCACCTTCTTGCAATTGAGAGCATAGAGACTAGGCTCCCACTGTCAACTTTAGCCATTCATTCCTACACTCTCACAGAGAACACTCAGAGTACCACTGAGATAACAGCCTGCTTATTCCAAAGAAATAGACATCAAATAGTCAAACTCCTACACAAAAAATAAATAGTAACCCCACCAAAAAATACAAAGGGGAGCTCCTCCCTAGAAGTAGCCTTCCAAGTCTACAGCGTGGCCTCCCCAAACTCACAGAAAAAGAAAACCACAAACAAGATGAAGAAGCTCAAAAACCATTCCCAGTTAAAAGAACAGGACAAGTCTTTTAAAGCAGCCAGAAATGAAACTGACCTCTGTAGTCTGTCAGAAATGGAGTTTAGAAGGGAGGCAATGAAAATACTTGAAGAATTAAGGCTGAATATCCAGAAATTAAGAGAAGATGCAAACAGCAATGCAGAGTCCTTTAGAAAGGAGCTAGAAATCATAAGGAGGAGCCAAGAAAAGCTAGAAAACTCATTTGCAGAGATGTAAACTGAGCTAAAGGCAATAAAGAGCAGTTTGAATAATGCAGAGGAACGAATTAGTGAGGTAGAAGATAGAATAATGGAAATCACGCAATCAGGACAGCAGACAGAAAATCAAATTAAAAAACATGAAAGCAATTTAAGAGATCTCTGGGATAATATAAAGAGGCCTAATTTACACATAATAGGAATTCCAGAAGGAGCAGAAAAAGAAAAGGGCATTGAAAAAATATTTGAAAAAATTATGCCTGAAAACTTTCCAAATTTGAAGGAATCTGACATCAAGATACAGGATGCTCAGAGGGCCCCAAACAAGATAAACCCAAACAGACCCACACCAAGGCATATTATATTAAAAATGGCAAGAATTAAAGATAAAGAGAGGATCCTAAAGGCAGCAAGAGAAAACCAAAGCATTAAATATAACGGATCCCCCATAAGGCTGTCAGCTGATTTCTCTACAGAAACATTACAGGCTAGAAGGGAATGGCAAGATATATTTAAAGTGCTGAAAGGAAATGGCCTGCAACCTAGAATACTCTACCCAGCACGAATATCATTTAAAATAGAAGGGGAAATAAAAAATTTCCCCAACAAACAAAAGCTAAAAGAGTACAGCAATACTAAACCCTTTCTAAAAGAAATGCTGAAAACGTTCCTATAAAAAGAAAGAAAGAAAAGTAAAAAGTAAGAATTAGAATGGAGGAAACCACAATTAGAAAGCAATCATTCAAATAAGCCCACATGCATATCGAAATATGAAGATGCAAAAATAAATAAATTAGTGAAAATAAAATAATTTACAAAAAAAAAGAGTCAACAACCTTATACATTGTGGGGAGGGAAAGAAGGAAAACATAGACTATTTCTTCTTTTCTGATTTTTTCTTTTTTTAACTTTAAGGAAAAATCAACTTTTTTTTTCTATTTTCTTTTATTAATGATGTCTTTTAGCCTATATGGTTATCAGGCCACAGCAAGCAGATATAAGAAGATGTTAGCATACTTAAAAAACAGGGCAACCACAAATCAAAACAGGACATCTAACCCACAAATACTGAAAGGAAAAAAACTTAAGTATAGAATAATTGGAATCCATCCATCCAAAAACAGAAAAGAAGAAAAGAGAAACATAGAATCAACTGGA
>PVHT021183696.1:29066800-29084404 GCA_004024745.2 Catagonus wagneri | reverse complement strand
TCAGAAGGAGAAAGACAGATGTCATATGAAATCTCTTATGACTGGAGTCTAAAACACTGCACAAATGAACATCTCAACAGAAAAGAAAATCACGAACTTGGGGAACAGACTCGTGGTTGCCAAGGGGGCGGGGGAGGGGTGGGGGAGGGGTGGGAGGGAATGGGGATAACTAGTGCTTTAATGATGGAAAAGCAAGGAGCTCCAACTGTATTGCACGGGGAACTATATCTAATTACATGTGACAAATCCATATATGTACATGTAATCGGGTCACCACATGGTGCAGTTGGAAAATCTGACAGAAATCTGTAAACCAGCTATAATGCAAAAAGAAAAAAATAAAAAAATAAAAAATAAAAAAATAAAAATCAATATATTAACTTAAAAAAAAAAAGAAATCATCATCTTTGATTTCTCTCATCTAATCCATTACCAGGTCCTGGAATTTCTATCTCAAAATATATCTCAATTTGGTACCCTTGTTCTATCTCTAGCACAACCAGACTAGTCTGGGCTACCAGCATCTCTCAGTTGGTCAACTACTGTATTCTCCCCACTTTACTTTTTCCACCTGACAGCCCATTTATTGCACTATGGTTTAAATATAGAACAAATGATGGGTACCAAATGCTACCCATCTACAAATGGCTTCCCGTGACTACAATAAAACCCCAGCTCCTTCCTGTGGTTTATCCAGTCCTGGAGAATATGACTTCTGCCTACTTCTCTCATCTCTTCTCAGTCTCCTCTGCCTTGTTCACTTGGTGACTTCCTTTCTGTTCTTCAAAAAACACCAGGTGTGTTAGTTTCCTGAGACTGCCATAACAACATGCCATAAACTGGGTATCTAACATAACAGAAGTCTATTCTGTCACAGTTTTAGAGGCCATAGGCTCAAGTCAAGTTTCAGCAGGGCCATGCTTCATGTGAAGGCTCTAGGAAAGAATCTTCCTTTTGTCTCTTCCCAGCTCTGATGGTTCCAGGTAGTCTTTGGCTTCCGGTGACTTAACTCCAATATCTGCCACTGCCTTCACATGGCCTTCCCATCCATGTCTCTGTCTTCTCCTCTTCTATTGTAGGTATACTTTACACTGGATTCAGGGTACACACAGTTCCAGGATGACCTCATCTCAAGATACTTAACTTGATTACATCTTCAAAGACTCTTCTTCTAAATAAGGTCACATTCATGGGTTCTGGAGCACAATCATATCTTTTTTTTTTTTTTTTGTCTTTTTGCCTTACCTAGGGCCGCACCCGTGGCATATGGAGGCCCAGGCTAGCGGTCTAACAGGAGCTGTAGCTGCTGGCCTTCACCACAGCCACAGCAACGGAGGATCCGAGCAGCGTCTGCAACCTACATCACAGCTCACAGCAATGCTGGATCCTTAACCCACTGAGCAAGGCCAGGGATCGAACCCACAACCTCATGGTTCCTAGTCGGATTCGTTAACCACTGAGCCATGATGGGAACTCCACGATCATATCTTTTTGGAGGCCGCCATTCACCTTGCTCTGGGTTCAACCCTCATCAAGGGTTTTTCATTTTTAGGACTTTTGTAATTCTTTTTTTTATTGAATTATAGTTGATGTCCACTATTATATTACTTTCAGAGATACAGTATAGTGATTTGGTGTATTACAGATTATATACCTTTGGAAGCTGTCATCAGATGACAGCTATAATTTTCTGTGCTATATAAAATATCCTGTGCTTATCTATTTACACATAATAGTTTGTATCTTTTAATCCCACACCTCTATTTTGTCCATCACCCCCTTCCCTCTCCCCTTTGGTAACCATTAGTCTGTTTAATATATCTGTGAGTCCCCTTCTGTTTTGCATATATACTCATTTGTATTATTTTTTTGATTCCACATACTACTGATATCATAAAGTATGTCTTTCTCTGTCTGACTTATTCACTAATATAGTATCCTGTAGGTCCACCTACATTGCTGCAAATGGCAGACCTTAGCTCTTTTCTACAGCTGAGTAATATTCTCTTCCAGACATATTATGGAATATATATATCTAGAATATATATACACACACATATCTTCTTTATCCATTTGTGTGTTGATGGGTATTTGACCTTTGTAATTCTCGCTGTCCTTTCTCTGTCTTTCCTTGGCCATCCTAATCAAAATAGTCCCTTCTTGTTGCTTTTTTCCCCATCACGCTGTTTATTCTCATCACAATATCCCTCTAAATCTGGGAGGTTTATTGCCTTTTATTACTTCTTATTGTCTGTCTCCTGCTCTCAAACAAAATCTCCATAAGGGAATAAAATTTCTCTATCTTACTCACTGCTGAGTCCCTGGCACCTAGCCTAGTGCCCAACATGTAATAGCCACTCAGTAAATATTTGTTAAATATATAAATATAGTCCTCACAACAACTCTGTGAAGATGAGTAAAATTAGCCATCTGAGGAATAAACATGTGAACAGGCTAAGTCAAATCAAAATCTATTAAGAGGAGCAGGACACAATCTCAAATATGACTAAGTTACTACTGATAAAAAAAAAACTATCTAATCAACTATTTACAGTCTATCTAAAGAAGAAAAAGTCTTTTTTTCCCCTACTGTCTATAGAAAGAAGGTAATCTACTTGAAATCCAGAAAGTGAGAAGCACTAAAACAGGAAAATAACAGCGTATTTCCAGAGTGAGATAGATTGCTCTCTTAAGAATCACAGTGAGCAAGGACCGGTACATAACTTGTGTGGCCCAGTGCAAAGTGAAAATGCAGAGCCACTTGTTACAAGGGCAGAAAATGTGACATAGAGGGACTAAAAAACAAGTTTTTCCTTTTTTTCTGAAATCTCTCTGCCAACTGTCATGGTATTCTTTATTTTTAATGTCTAAGTGAAGAAAAATTAATATTATAAATGACTAGTATGAATTTTTACTATTTATCTTGATATTATCCAACAGTAGTTTTAAATGCCAATACAAGAGCATTTAATTTGTATATTAAATTATCAAAATTATACAATCTGTATTTTGGAGCTCATACATGCATGTGTGTTTCATTCTTACAAGAAAACTGGAAATAGCACAAAACTAACAATTGTTTTTATTTTACTTCTTAATACATGCACATTTAACCAATACTTCTTACCTCTGGCTTATTGATGAGTAAAATAGCACTGAAACGAAAAGGAATTACAGGTTACTCTGTCTTTCTCCTTTTATTTTTTTAATTTTTTTATTATAGTTGATTTACAATGTTCTGTCAATTTCTGCTGCACAGCAAAATGACCCAGTCATACTATCTTTTTCTTTTTATGTCATTATTTTCATCCTAAGTGGTTGGCTAATATAGGAAAGTAACATGTGAGAGAAAGAATATAATAGGGTTCCTCTGTCATTTGTATTTCTCATAACCCCACTGCCTTCTCTCTGCTTTCTAAGCAAGTCCCAGCTAAAATGAAAAGCATGGCCTCTAGGGCTGTCAGCACTCTGCTTCAGTACAAGTACAAGCTTTGAGTCTCTCTGAACTCCCACACACAGAAGTCCACTGGAATTCTGCGTTCATGGCAATTTGAACACAATATCAGAATGGAGTGGTGGAGCTCCCATCATGGCTCAGCGGAAGTGAATCTGACTAGCATCCATGAGGATGCAGGTTCGATCCCTGACCTTGCTCAGTGGGTTAAGGATCCAGCATTACTGTGAGCTGTGGTGTAGATCACAGACGTGGCTCAGATCTAGCATTGCTGTGGCTGTGGTGTAGGCCAGCAGCTACAGCTCCAATTCGACCCCTAGCCTGGGAACCTGCATATGCTGCAGGCTCGGCCCTAAAAAGACAAAAGAAAAAAAAAAAAAGGGAATAGAGTCGCAAGAAACAGCAGACACACATACTGCATGCACCTCCTCAGCTCACAGACATGTTCCATTGTCCCATCAGATTTCACTTCCAAAAGAAAGTTCAAAGATAACCTTTTTAAGAACATCAAGACTACAACAGCAGACCACCAAACCAAGGGTGGGTCCCTTCTAAGTGTGAGCCCACTGGGTATGACTGTACAGGTCAGGTGACCTTGAAGTCTGCCCTGCAATGAGTAGTCTGGTATTCTAGGCCAGTCTACTCCTGCAGTGGAGATGGATTCATCTGGTAATCATCTCAGGGACCTAGATCGTTAAGAGGATACAACCAACTTCCCCTGCTCTACACCTATGATGCAATATCACAATTGTAATTTGCCATCCCATATGGACTTTTTTCCAAGGAGCAAAGAGTAATTTATTCACTCAGAAGTTAAATTAGTCACTATAATTTAATACTGTAATTTTGGTATATGCATAAGGCTAGTATGAATTTAATTAACAAAGAAAATGGCCAGAACCTAAATAATTGCCAAAATCAAGTTTTCTGGACAAATAAAGATAAATGACCAAGGTTGACAAATACATCAAAATTTCAACAGTGTTGCACATTCATGTCCAGTCACCCTAGATCTGTATCTCCATTATTTTTCCTTGTACCGAAGAGAATATTTCTCTTAAAATATTTTACACAGAAACTTACTAGTATCAAATATTAGTAATGGGATATGATGCTCATTTTAAACCAAATGTTTAACTTATTGATAAACTATTGGAGATATGGAATAAAGAAAGGATTAGTCAGCTGTGATTTAGATAGCCTGAATTATAGTACCCAGATCTGCTTCGTACCAGCTAGGCAACAATGACAAGTTCTACAACTCCTTCAAGTTTTTGACTTCTTCATTTGAAAAATGGAAATTTGGAACGAATAATCCTTAAAATCCCTTTCTGATTTAGAATTCCATGACTCTATAGTACCTGAGAAACACACACACATGCAAAGCATGTGTGATTATCACAATTCTGAAGCATGTGGTACCTCCTACACATCTAGTGAGCCCCAAAGATGAGAACAATTCAACCGAATGGGTGATTTCAGAGGAAAGTGGATAGAATAGGGCAATTTATCTGAGAACTGATTAATAAATGTGTAGTTACATGTATGCCATGCTCTGAAATCTCTTTTTAGGAAGCAAAGTAAATCTTTCTTTCTGAATAAAAACTAAAATATTTAAAATAGAAAATATTCCTAAATGCTTTTCAACAGGAATGTTTGTGGATTTTTAAAATTTTAGATGGAATGTTAAATGCGTATTTGACACCCAAACCTGTAGGACTATGATAATATGTCTAACATTGTAGGCAAGAATTAGAAGACACAATATTTTCCTACTTTTTGAAATTCTGCTTAATAGTTTTTTTGTTTTTTTTTAATGTTTGGCTTCCCATCTTACCAAATCTGAACCACATAAGCTTTCTCTTACATAGTTACTTCTAACCTGTAGTGGAGAGAGTTTACATTGCCTCCTTTATGACACAAAAACACATGTGCAAAAAGAAAATGTGCCACTAGAGTAGACTTAACTGAGTCCTTCCTCCGAAAGGAAGTTATGAATCATTAATTAAGTAAATTAATTTCTGTGAGCCTTAGCTTACCTTTTTTTTTTTTTTTTTTTTTGCCTTTTGTCGTTTTAGGGTCGCACTCGCGGCATATGGAGGTTCCCAGGCTAGGGGTCTAATCGGAGCTATAGCTGCCAGCCAACGCCAGAGCCATAGCAACGCAGGATCCGAGCCACATCTGCAACCTACACCACAGCTCACAGCAACGCCGTATCCTTAAGCCACTGAGCAAGGCCAGGGATAGAACCCGCAACCTCGTGGTTCCTAGTCGGATTCATTTCTGCTGAGCCACAATGGGAACTCCTGTGAGTCTTAGCTTACTCATTTTTAAAAGAAAAAAGACTGGACTAAATGACTCAGTTATTTAATTGAATTTATTCTACTAAGTCTATTCTAAAATTCTAAGAATCTACAAGTTTCTAGTTCCTATTTTTTATCATTTTGAACTTTTGATTAATTATTCTTAAATTAAACAAATTTTTACAATTATAAAAATGCATGTGCGTGACTTGGATCTTAAGTAAAATTTAACCTAAGTATATTCATAATCCAGTAAGCAATAAGATGATTTATCAAATAGGATTTCATTTCCAAAATAACAATTGATACTGTTTTTTGAGTACTTTACATTAGGTATTGATATATTTTTAATAGTCAAGATCTGTTCTGATATAGACATCATTATCTCCATTCTGCAGGTGAGAAAAGTGAGGCTTAGAGAAGTTAAGTAGGAGATTGGAGGCAAGACAGCAGAGTAGAAGGACCTTGAACTCACCTCCTCTCATGAAAATACCAAAATCACATCTAACTGCTGAACAACCAAAGATTAAAAAACCTAGAACCTACCAAAAAAGATATTCTACATCCAAAGACATAAAGAAGTTAAGTGATACACCCAAAGTCAATCAATAGTGCTAACACTATCAGTCTGTCTGCATAGGCCATTCTTTTTTTTTTTTTTTTTGGTTTTTAGGGCTGCACCTTCAGCATACGGAAGTTCCCAGGCTAGGAGTCAAATCAGAGCTACAACTGCCAGCCTACCCCGTAGCCACAGCATCGCCAGATCTGAGCCACATCTGCGACCCACACCACAGCCTGTGGCAATGCCAGATCCTTAACCCACTGAGTGAGGCCAGGGATCGAACCTGCATCCTCACAGATATTAGTCAGGTTGGAAACCTGATGAGTCCAATGGGAACTCCTCCAAGGGCCATTCTGGTAACTGAGTCAAGAATATGTCTCCTGGGAAAAAAAAAAAGGAGTTCCCTGGTAGCACAATGGGCTAGGGACCAGCATTGTCACTGCAGCAGCTCAGGTCACTGTTGTAGAGCAGGTTTGATCCCTAGCCCAAGAACTTCCACATAATGCAGGTGCAGCCAAAAATAGAAAAACAAAAACAAAAAGATTATGCCTTCTGTATATGCCTATTACAGTCAACAGCAGCAAATGAATAAAAAGACTTTTTAATCACAGGTCGAACAAAATTAATGTAAGGATACAGAATTTTAGCCTGAAAAGGAAAATGACGTAATTTTTAAAGACTGCAGTCAGCAGTTTCTCTTTAAATAAAAACAGGAGGAGGAAATAACCACAGTTAAAGCAAGGTGAAAAGCATTTGAAACTCAAATCATATGACAAGAGTGGATTGTAAAACTTGGGGTTTTTTTTATTTCCTGCTTTCAAATGAATCTAAAACATGTAACTAAGTTTAGTAGTCAATTTATTACCAACATATTCATGTGAGAAGGAAAAGTGAGGAAATAAAGAGAAATGATTCATTATATGTTCTCTAGTTAAAGTATATCATGTCCCTTCTATACCACTTGTAACTACAAAGGAAAGTTGTATTTGAAACAAAGGGTTCTTTGGCTAACATTCAAGATACATTAAAATAAAATATCCCTAATTAATAAAATGGTATGAAATTTGATTTCTTATAAAAGTCTTTTTATGGAAAAAAAATAATACTCTGTGGCTTAGCAGCAGTAGTGTGAAATATACCTGTAAACCACTAAGAAGCCCTTTGTTATGAAACTCTCAAATGCTGATTCAGCCCTAATATCAGCAAATATATAATTTTATTGCAGATATCCAAGGCTATCACCTTGCCATAAATCTCAACAGTATTAGCTAAAATCCCAATTTTGTAATCACTTTTCCTTAAAGCCAAAAATACTAATTAAAATTGATTTTTGCCTGGCATTTGGTAAACGGCAGCCAGTTAATGGCTTTCAGTTGTAATGCAGACCTTTACTTAAATTAATTTTGGATGTTGTCTCCTTCCTTTTTATAAAGACAATAAAGCGAGAAAGGATAGAGATGAGGGTGCAGAAAAAGGCAGTCCATATGCAGGAAGAATAGTGAAACATAAAAAAATCTGGGGCTTTTGGAGTTATCTTGTGGCACAGTGTTGTCACTGCAGCGGCTTGGGTGGCTGCCGTGCAGGGTCCATCCCTGGCCTGGGAACATCCACATGCCGTGGGCACAGCCAAAAAAAAAAAATTCTGGAACTTTGCTAATACTAGCATGACCATGCTCCTTTATAAGCAGTTTTTTTGTTTGTTTTTTTGTCTTTTTAGGGCCTCACCCATGACATATGGAGGTTCCCAGGCAAGGGGTCGAGTTGGAGCTGTAGCTGTCAGCATATGCCACAGCCACAGCAACACTGGATCTGAGCTGCATTTGTGACCTACACCACAGCTCAGGGCAATGCTGGATCCTGAGCAAGGCCAGGGATCAAAGCCACGTCCTCATGGATGCTAGTTGTGTTCGTTAACCACTGAGCCACGATGAAAACTCCTATAAGCAGTTTTTAAAACATCTTATTCCATAAGCAAAAATAAATTAAACTCAACATACAAGTGATATCAATTCATTGTTATAAGCTGTTTGAATGATTAACATATTTCTTTTTAAAGAATTTTCTCAGTAAAGTCATATCCTTATTTACATGATGTACACATCTGTTAAAAAAAAAAATTACATTACTTGGCCCATGTTTGGAGAATCATTTGGAAGCCATCAAGAATATTTTAAGTTTCAAAGTATGTTAAATGGAAGGTAATACCTATATAAACATAAATCCCTTTCATTAGAGTTAAATAAAAAAATAACAAACCATAAATCTCTTAACAGTTAATCCACAAAGTCTTTAATTGTTCTTTTAATTTTTAACTAATTAAAAAAATTGATACATGATAAAGTTGAGTTTTGGGGAGCTACATGATGGGATAAATGAGGATGAGGGTTTGGGCTTTTCCAAAAAGTAATGAAGTGTATTAAGTCACTTATAGTCAGGTTCTCTGAGAAGCCAAAACTTAGAACCAGGAGCCACATGGGCAAAAACCAAGTCTAGAGTTCCATGGATACAGAACAGAAAAGTTGGCCAACATTTCTGGATTCAGACCAAGCAAATGGGAAAAGGTAAAACGGAAATCCCAAATAAGAAGCCCAGGTTCAAGATTCTAAGAAACAAGATTCTAAAAGCCAATAAGCACAGGCAATAGTTTTAATCACTATTTTGGCTTTCATGAAAAGTGATTATAAAATAAAGATTGAATCTTAAAATCTTAGATCAAATTCTAAGATTCATAAGAGGTACGAATGGGGAGGGAGTAGAATCTATACATAGCATTCAGATTCAGAGACCTGCATGGAACCTGCATCATTTTCTACTCTGTGACCATAGAACCTTTACTCCTTACCCCCAGACTCACCCTCCAACCATTACTACTACAAATCTACTTTCTATCCCACTCTCATACAGAAGCAAAATACATTTCTTAAGATATTAGGAGGACAGCAATCTTAATAAACAAATATACTCTGGGAGTTAATAAATAATAGTTGTAAATCTCTCAGGTTCACTTGCAATGTGTTTACACAAAGGAATTATTTAATACACCCTTGACGTTAGGGCAGCATAAATCCCAGCCCTTATGAATCCTCAAAATCAGAATTATCACTATACCAAATTGCTGCCATCCTTAAATGGGATAAAATATTACCAAATATTTCAGTTTGGAACATGAATTCATAACAAGGAAGTCATCTGCGGCTCCCCGTAGACTTGCCCAGGTATTTTCTTATGATCTCTCTATCTAAATATTTTGTTCACCGAGCAGGGTCATATTTAGATTCTGATTTCTAAGCATCACTAACAGAATATTCAGAAGTTCTACATGTAAGATAACATGAAGAAGGCATTGATGTTTGCCGCTAGATTATTTGTGAGATATTCCCAATATCAAAAGCTCCCCCAAACTTACACCATTAAGTCATTTTACATTCATTTTAATGATACAGAAACTAGCCAAAAATATCCAGTGGATATTAAATTGTTCTTTGCTACTCTACTCTGAAGTGTGTGTCTTCAGTAATTTTCTAAGTAGTGTTCCAACAGTGTAAATAATTTAGCGATTATTGGCAGGTATTGTGCCACTTAAGTAGTTATCCATCATAAAAAGATATTCTCTTAAACTGGGTTTGAGCAATGTAGCATAAGAAACATATATTTTTATCACTGGAAATAGAACATAACCAGCAAAATAACAGTTCAGTGAAATATAAGCAATTTTAAACTCCATTATATAGAGTTCAACTAAAACTACAATATTCAATGGGCTTCCTAAAATTGACTAAAGGAACACTCACAATGAATTTCCGTCATGATTACCACTTTCCTTGAGTTTGTAGTTTTCACCAATCATTCAAATAACTGAAGTTAAGTATATGTTCTGAACTCTAGGATGTTTGAGAATGTCTTTCTGTTGCTCAAAAACATTAAAGACAACTTGGTCAGACATAGAAGCAACCTAAATGTCCATCAACAGAGGAATGGCTAAAGGAGATGTACATACATACAATGGAATATATATATATTTTTTTGTCTTTTTGCCTTTTCTAGGGCCGCACCCGCGTCATATGGAGGTTCCCATGCTAGGGGTCTAATCGGAGCTGTAGCTGCCAGCCTACACCAGAGCCACAGCAACAGCAGATCTGAGTCGCGTTTGCAACCTATACCACAGCTCATGGCAACACCAGATCCTCAAGCCACTAAGCAAGGCCAGGGATCGAATCCACAAACTCAGCGTTCCTAGTCGGATTTGTTAACCACTGAGCTACAACAGGAACTCCTATACAATGGAATATTATTCAACCATAAAAAGAAAGAACCAGAGCATTTGCAGCAAAATGGATGGACCTAGAGATTATCATACTAAGTGTACTAAGGCAGAGAAAAATGAATAGCATATGATAATACATATGTGTAATCTAAAGAATGATACAAATGAACCTATTTACAAAATAGAAACAGACTCACAGACTTTAAAAACAAGTTTATGGTTACCAAAGAGTAAAGGAAGGGATGGATTGGAAGTTTGGGACTGGCACATGCACACTATCGTATATGGAATGAATAGTCAGTGGGGACCTGCTGTATAGCATAGGGAACTTTACTCGATATTCTGTGATAACCTATATGGGAAAAGAATCTGAAAAAGAATAGATATATGTATATGTATAATTGAATCACTTTGCTATACAGCAGAAACTAACACAACATTGTAAATCAATCCTATTTCACTAAAACTTTAAAAAATGAAAAAGCAAAAACAAAAGATAACTTGGTTAAATGCAAATTTTAACATTTTAAGTTTTCCCTCTCAAAATTCTACCACTTTTAAGTCTATCTTATTGTAACATTTAATACTCAGAATTGTGAGGTTAGAAATTTCTTTTGTCCTTTTGGAAACAACGTAATAACTTTTCGTCAAAGAAGGTGACAGATACTCTTTTTTTTTGTGGGTAGGTGGCAATGCACCCTCAGCATATGGAAATTCCCAGGCTAGGGGTCGAATCAGAGCTACAGCTGCCCTACTGGCCTACACCACAGCCACAGCAATGCAGGATCTGAGGCTTGTCTGTGACCTACACCACAGCTCAGGGCAATGCCATATCCTTAACCCACTGAGCAAGGCCAGAGACCAAACCCGTGTCCTCGTGGATACTAGTTGGGTTCATTACCTCTGACTCACAATGGGAACTCCCCAGATGCTCTTCTGATTTTTGTTTTGGAAAATTTTTTTAAGGCTGTATCTAGATGTAGACTTGTGTCACTGACTTTGTATAAACAAAAAGGAAAGTTTCAATCTCTGCTAATCTTTTTCAAATTTCCACACTTAAGACTCTGGTTATTCCTGCTATGTGTTCTAATGTTTACGTCAGATATCCTACCATTATCAAGCAGTCTACATGTTTTCTCCCATATGACTTTACATGTATTTTTTAAACCTCTACCTTTTTTCCCTCCAGTCTTGGAGAAAGCATCTACAAATGATGCTCCCC
Organism: Catagonus wagneri; assembly: GCA_004024745.2. NCBI lineage: Eukaryota > Metazoa > Chordata > Mammalia > Artiodactyla > Tayassuidae > Catagonus > Catagonus wagneri. The sequence continues at coordinate 29,072,599 of PVHT021183696.1, read as the reverse complement.
CATCACTGATTTAATTCTTCCATGGTATCAATTGTGCTCCTCACTACACCCTTAAAATCCTCATTGTCTCTCCTACCATCTTACTTTCCAACTTCAGTCTCAAGTCTCCTAATAACTTTCCATTTCTGTTTAATAGAGGAGAGATCTCCTTAGTACTTCAAAAGGTGAGGGCGTTCTAATATTTTTGTTCTGACTCCCACAATGGATCATTTTAAAAGAATGTTCTTCCTATAACATTTCAAGATATGCTTCCTGTCTATTTTAAAATACATTTGAGGAGTTCCCATCGTGGCGCAGTGGTTAACGAATCCGACTAGGAACGATGAGGTTGCGGGCTCGATCCCTGCCCTTGCTCAGTGGGTTAACGATCCGGTGTTGCTGTGAGCTGTGGTGTAGGTTGCAGACGCGGCTGGGATCCTGCGTTGCTGTGGCTGCGGCGCAGGCCAGTGGCTATAGCTCCGATTAGACCCGTAGCCTGGGAATCTCCACATGCCGCGGGTGCAGCCATAAAATGACAAAAGGCAAAAATAAATAAATAAATAAATAAATAAATAAATAAATAAATAAATTAAATACATTTGAGAGTGTCCTCATTTATAATACCTACTCCTACTAATATTTTTTTTTTCTTTTTTGGCCGCGGCATATGGAGTTCCCTCGGCCATGGATCAGATCTACACCACTGCAGGTGAGGCAACACTGGATTCTTAACCCACAGTGCCGGGCCGGGGATTGAACCCACATTCCAGTGCTGCAGAGACACCACTGATCCCATTGTACAACAGCAGGAACTCTTAAATATTTTTCATTTTTTATTTTTTATTTTTTGTCTTTTTGCCTTATCTAGGGCCGCACCCGCGGCATATGGAGGTTCCCAGGCTAGGGGTCTAACAGGAGCTGTAGCTGCCGGCCTTCGCCACAGCCACAGCAACGCGGGATCCGAGCCGCGTCTGCAACCTACACCACAGCTCACAGCAACGCCGGATCCTTAACCCACTGAGAAAGGCCAGGGATCGAACTCGCAACCTCATGGTTCTTAGTCAGATCCGCTAACCACTGAGCCACGAGGGGAACTCCATAAATATTTTTTATAATTAAAATTTTCTAAAAGTTAGAGTATAGAGATTTTTACTTGGCCCTAATCTCTGTTTACTTGGGTGTTAGTTAAATCTCCCTCCAAGACACAGGATAGCTTGATGTATACAATTCCTAAATATCGGTATACTGATATAGTATACTGCAGTTACTGATACAGTAAGTTGATGTAGGTATACTGGGGTGAAAGTAGAGTTCTTTATTATTCTCTCCCTCTGATACTCTGAACAGATGTTAAATATGAAAATCTGTAATCTCCAAAGACAATGCTACCAGGTTCTCATACCTTTGTTGAAAACATTAACCTTTTAGAATATCGTCATCCCCAAATTTCCTGTCTTTTGATTTTCCGAAATTTGTGGTCTTTACATAGATAAAATATTATTGATACTGACTGAATATAGGAAAATAATTTGTTCAAGCTGCCACAAATAGTTAAATATTTACAATAAAAAGAACCCTATCCAGGATCCCAGCTAATATTAAATTTCTAATTACTTGGGGAGAATTTTGTTGAAGTTATCTTTTCCCTGCCAAATTAAATAACGTTATTTTCACCAAGGAGAGAAATATTTATAATCTCAAGGAACATATATCAATTAGAAAAGTTTCCTAACACTACATTAAATTTTTATTCCAGGTAACACATAACAAGACTTCCATTTCCAGTCAAGACGGAAAAAAGGATTATCACTCCTAGTAAGGAAAAACAAACAAGCTAAGCCCTAAAATTACCTTATCTTTTTGGCTGGACAGAGATTTCGGACCACAGTTCAGGATGGGGGAACCCAAGCAGAGCCCAGAGGTCTCTCTGAGATGAACAGATAGGGTTGAGTGCAAGGAGGCCAAAATGTCTAGAGTTTACAGCGCAGAGCACCAGAGGGTAGAAACCTTCACAGAGAAAGTGCTTCCAAAAAATGCCAAGAAACCCTCTTGAGTCTTCAGACACATACATGTGAGAAAACTACTCAAAGCCTGGGGGGGAAAATAAAAGGATCAGAGGTAATACTCTTCACAGCTCACATAGGGTCAAAGATAGTGTGTGTTCTCACTTACGCAGACTGAAAAAAATTTCACAGTTCACGAGCCATAAGAGTACTCAGAAAGGTATCACCTCAGTAATGGGGCAAAATTAATCTAGGACTACAGACTACACTGATTCCACCTAAAGAAAGCTTAAAAGCAAGCCTCTAAATGTCCAACGGTTTCCATGTAACCTAACGGCACCCTAGAAAAAGAGCTCAAGAATATTTACAGGAATAAAAACTAATCAACACCTAAGGAGAAAAAACACATAATGTCTGGCAACCAATCAATAATTACCAGACATGAAAAGGAGGAAAATATGCCCCAAAATGAGGAAAAGAAATTGATCAGTAAAAACAAATCAGAAATTTCCAATGATAAAATTAGTAAAGACATTAAAATATGCACATAACTATATTACATATACTCAAGATGGTAGAATAAAGATTATTTTAAGTAATATTAAAGATTTTGAGGAGATTGGATTAAGATGGCGGAATAGAAGGACTGGAGCTCAACTTCTCTCCCAAATAACAGCAAAAATACAATCAAATGCTGGGCAACCTTCAACTAAATGGACTGTAAACTTCCAAAAAAGATACTCTGCTCCAGAAGACATAGCGGAGACCACATCAAGAGGTAGGAGGGGTGATTATGTGATAGAAGCAACCCCATAACGCGTGGGTGGGAAGCCCCACAGACTGGAAAGTAACTGCATCACAGAGACTCAGCTACAGGACTGAGAGTTTTGAGCCTCACGTCAAATCCCCACGCTTGGGTATCGGGCACAGGGAGAAAGCCCTCGGAGCATCTGGCATTGAAGGCCAGCGGGGCTTGTGTGCAGGAGCTCCACAGGACTGGGGGAAACAGAGACCCCACTCTTGAAAGGCACACACAGACTTTCACGTGCAATGGGTACCAGGACAAAGCAGTCTCCATAGGAATCCAGGTGGAACCTGACTGCAATTCTTGGAGGATCTCCTGGGAAAACAGGGGTGACTGTGCCTTGTTGTGGGGGAAGGGCATTGGAGGTGAAGCTCTCAGGGACATTCAGCAGCCTGCATTTCTCTGGAGGTGGCCATTTCTGGGAAAATCTGCTCCCTCCCATCAGCACTGAGAAGCCCCAGGCCAAACAACAATTCAGGTGGGATCTCAGCCCCACCCATCAGTAAACAGGTTGCCTAAAGACACCTGAGGCACACAGCCAGCCTCTAATCTCATCCAGAGAAAAAGCCCCACCAATCAGAGGGAGAGGAATCAACCCCACCTACCAGTGAGCAGGTATCACTCCCTCCCATCAGGAAGCCTACAGCAAGCCCCTCCATACCAACTTTAGCCACAGGGGAGGCAAACACCTGAACTAAGAGAGGCTACAACTCTATTGTCCACACAAAGGTCACCACACCAAAAACCTACAAAAACAAAAAGACAGAAAACTCTAACTCAGATAAGGGAGAAAGAGAAAGCCCAGAAAAACAGCTCAGTGATGAGGAGATTATCAGCCTCCCAGAAAGAGACTTTAGACTGTTGATGCTGAAGATGATGCAAAGCACTGAAAATAGACTGGAGGCAAAGATTGATCATTTACAGGAAACACTGAGCAAAGAAATACAAGCTGTAAAAATTAAACAAGAGATGCAAAATACAATAACTGAAATAAAAAATTCCTTAGAAGCAGCCAACAATAGAATACAGTAGGCAGAAGAACAAATCAGTGAGGTGGAGGACAGATTAGTGGAAATCACTAATGCAGAAGAGAAAAGAGATAAAAGATTGAAAGGAAATGATCTGAGTCTCAGAGAACTCTGGGATAATGTTAAACGCACCAACATCCATATTATAGGGGTGCCAGAGGGAGAAGAGAGAGAGAGAAGGGGACAGGAAAAATATTCAAGGAGATTATAGCTGAAAACTTTCCTAATATGGGAAAGGAACCACTCACTCAAATCCAGGAAGCGCAACGAATACCATATAAAATAAACCCAAGGAGGAACACCCCCAGACACATATTAATCAAAATGACCAAAATTAAAGACAAAGAGAAAATTTTGAAAGCAGCTAGAGAAAAGAAACAAATGACATACAAGGAACCCCAATAAGGTTATCAGCAGATTTTTCAGCTGAAACCCCACAGGCCAGAAGGGAGTGTCATGATATAATAAATGCGATAAAAGGAAAAACTTCCAACCAAGATTACTTTATCCAGCAAGGCTCACATTCAGATTTGAAGGAGAAATCAAAAACTTTACAGATAAGCAAAAGCTAAGAGATTTCTGCAACACTAAACCAGCTTTACAACAAATCTTAAAGGAACTTCTATAGGCAGAAAAGAAAAGGCCACAACCAGAATCAAAAACACGACAAATGACAAGGCCCACCAATAAAGGCATATATACAGAAAAGATACTAAATCATACATGCACAATTATGCTACCAAAAACAGTAATCATGAGAAGAGAGCACAAATGCAGGTCACTGGAGAAGCACATGCAATTAAGAAACCAACAACTTAATACAATCTCAGTTATATATAGACTCCTATATCAAAACTTCAGGGTAACCACAAACCAAAAATCTACAGTTGATACACAAGCAAATAAGAAAAATCAACTCAAATACAACATTAAAAATAGCCATCTTGTGAGAGGAGACAACACAAGAATAAGGGAAGAAAAAAAGAGCAACAAAAACACCAAACAGTTAATATAATGACAATAAGGACATATATATCAATAATGACCTTAAATGTTAATGGACTGAATGCCTCAGCCAAAAGACATAGACTAGCCGAATGGATACAAAAACAAGACCCGTGTATATGCTGTCTTCAAGAGACCCACTTCACTTCTAGAGACACATACAAATTGAAAGTGAGAGGATGGAAGAAAATAGTCCCTGCAAACGGACATCAAAAGAAAGCCGGAGTAGCAATACTCCTATCAGACAAAATAGACTTTAAAATGAAGAACATTTTAAGAGACAAGGAAGGGCACTACATGATGATCAAAGGATCAATCCAAGGAGAAGATATAACTATTTTAAATCTCTATGCACCCAACATAGGATCACCACAATATATAAGGCAACTGCTAACAACCTTAAAAGGAGAAATCAACAATAACACAATCATAGTGGGTGACTTTAACACCCCACTTACTGCAATGGACAGATCATCCAGGCAGAAAATCAATAAGGAAACACAGGCCCTGAAGGAAGCATTAGATCAGATGGACTTAATAGATATTTATAGAACATTCCATCCAAAAGCAACAGAATACACATTCTTCTCAAGTGCGCATGGAACATTCTCTAAGATTGATCACATCCTGGGTTACAAATCAAGCCTCAGTAACTTTAAGAAAATTGAAATCATTTCAAGCATCTTCTCTGACCACAATTCTATATGACTGGAAATCAACAACAAGAAAAAAATGGCCAAAAATACAAACACGTGGAGACTAAACAACATGCTACTAAACAACCAATGGATCACAGAAGAAATCAAAGAGGAAATTAAAAAATACCTAGAAGCAAATGACAACAAAGACATGACACCCCAAAACCTCTGGGATGCAGCAAAAGCAGTTCTAAGAGGAAAGTTTATAGCAATACAAGCCTACCTCAGGAAACAAGAAAAAGCTCAAATAAACAATCTAACTTTACATCTAAAGCAGCTAG
>PVHT021183696.1:29044644-29059651 GCA_004024745.2 Catagonus wagneri | reverse complement strand
CTAGAAATTATCATACGAAGTGGAACCAGTCAGACAATTAGACAGCAACACCCAATGCTACCGCTTACATGTGGAAACTAAAGAGACACAATGAACTTCTTTGAAGAACAGACAATGACTCACAGATTTTGGAAAACCTTTGTTTTTCAAATAAGACAATCTGGGGGGTGGGGGGATGCACTGTGGGTTTGGGACACAACATCTATCGAATTGACTTATGATCTTTTTACACTTATAACTGAAATAAAATTCATTGTTAATATGAAATAAATAAATAAAGTCCTCAAGCTTAAAAAAAAATTAAATTAATGGCAAATTATATATTGTAGGAGGGAAGATTAGTGAACTTGAAGACATACTAGAAACTACCTAACAGGAAACATAAAAAACAAAAAAGACTGAAAAAGGGTATTAACATAGCATTAGTAAACTGTGAAACAACTTCAGGCAGAAGCATATGTGTAATAGCAGTTTCCAAAAGAGAAAAAGAGTTGGGGTAAACAGAAAAAATATTTAAATAGTTGCCAACTTCCAGTGTGCAGTGTCACATATAAGAAGGCTGGAAGTTGCCACTGTGTGCAAATAACAAACAAAAATTGAAAAATCAATAACTCTTCTTAGATCTGTAAAAGAAGTGAGTTCACAGGAAAAACTGCTGCCCCCCAAACTGGAGAGACAAACAAGTGATACAGAAAATCACAATACTATAAAAGAAACTTCTATGGGAACCAGTGCCAAGATAAGAAAATTTATACTGAAATGTAACTGATAAATTTCTGGAGGTTGAATGTGGACAAGTCTGAGAGTTAAAACTCCAGGAGGACTCAGTTATAGGAAAGTAAAACTTTGTGAGTTTTACCTCCAGGAGTTCAACGAAGCTTATTTCTCACAGTAAATACTGGGGAAAAATAATCCCCTCATACTTCCATCAGGGAAAGGGGGGAAAGGAACCATCTTGCAATACACCAGGGCACTCTATTTTTACTAACAAGTTCTTCCCTAAGAAGAAACTAGTTAACGAGAACCTACTCTGCTGGGGTTTTATCAGAGCCTAACTGACCTGGAGGAAGGGGAAAACCCAATTCCAGCTTACTCTGGCCGTTCTATTCCACCTAAGAAAACAATAAGAAATCTTTTTGAAGAAGTGGTACCCTAATTTTTTTCAAAAATTATTGATCCCGAAAGCTCAAACTCCAAGTACAAGAAATATCAAGGAAACCATTCCAAAGTAGATCATAACCAAATTGCTTAAAACCAATTTATAAAGAGGAAATCTGTCTGTGATGGTCAATTTCAGGTGTCAACTTCACTGGGCCACAGAGTGCCCAAATTAAACATTATTTCTGGATGTATCTGTGAGGCTGTTTCCAAATGAGATTAGCATTTGAATTAGGGCATTCAGTAGATGGCCCTCCCCAAAGTGAGTGGGCATCATTTAATCTGTTGAGGGCCTGAACAGAACAAAAGCAGGGGGATAAAGATTCCCTTCTCACCTGCCTAGGTGAACTGGGACACTGATCTCTGTCCTTGGTCTGGGACTTACACCAACAGTAGCTCACTTGAATTTCAGGCCTTCACTTTCAGACTAGAATCTCATCACCGGCTTTCCTGGGTCTCCAGCTTGCAGATGGCAAATCACAGCCACCATAAACACATGAACAAATTCCTCATGATACATATAATTCCTTTTATAGACATAGACATATATATACAGTTATATGTTTCTTTCCCTGTTCCTCTGGAGAACCCTAATACAAAATCTTGAAAACATCCAGAGAAAAAAGAACACATTGTATATACAAAGAAACAAAGACAAGAATGATGGTAGATTTCTCAAAAAAAAAAATGGAAGTAGAACAACATCTTTAAAATATGGAAAGAAGAAAACTTCCAATTTAGAATTCTACAGCAAGCAAAAATATCTTTCAGAACAAAGTCCTTCAAAAAGAAAGTCCTTCAAAAATTCTAGTCCTTCTAGAATTCTATAGCAAGCAAAAATATCTTTCAGAACAAAGTCCTTCAGAAAGACCCCAAAAATGGGTCTTGTATAGACCCATTTTTCTATTTCTATACTAAATGAAGAGCACAGAAAATAATAAACATGGAACAAATATAAGGATAATATAAAACAAAAGTAATTTTTTTTAGCCCTCTGCTAGTAAAAATCTCTCTCCCTATAATATTGCAAAGGTCCAAGCAGAATTTAAGGCTTTCCCCTCTTCATCTTAATGCAGGGCGGTGATAGGAAAGAACAGCTTACCTAAAGACAATGTTACTCTCATCTGAGATGACCTACTGTAGTACAGCAACCAGGTCTCTCAATTGCTTGAACAATGAGCCAAATGACACCATCTCTCCCCTTCTCAAGCCAAAGAGACTATTACTAAACTTTGATTCCCATATTACCAGTGGCTTTCTACTAGAGAAAATACTTCAACTTCCTATGAACTCTTAAATCTACCTAGGTACTGGGCTGCAAATTTCCCAACTTATGTAAATAGCTGGTTTCTAAATCCAGACTTCCTGATGACCCAGTGGTCTCTTTGTGTACCACTAACAATGCTGCTCTCACAACTGCCCTATAAGAAGACAGAGTGAAAGGAAAATGAAGACCCTGCATGAATCTACTAGATGGCCTAGGACCCAGCATTATCTCCATGGAAATGCAGGTACCACATGCCTCTGCCCTTCTTGATATCCTGGATTTGCAGGCTTCTCCCAGCCAAGCCTGTACCTTAACCCTGAATGACATGGTGGAAGTCATTGCAAGCAAGCCCTGACTGATACATGACAAGTGGTGGTGACTATGATAGGACTCAACTTGCACCAAAACTATTATATCTTCTATACCCAAGATGATTTATAGTTATCATATCAGTCACCATTCATCCTAGATGACTTAGTGTACAAAAAGGAGAACCTCCTATGTTCTTTAACAACGATCTTTCATGACATAAGGAGGGAAACGAAGTCCAGAAATATTTTATGCTTTCCTAATATTACCATTATTATAAATTATAGGACTTATTTCATAAGATTAGAACATTCTCAGCCTAACTATACTGCGCCTTATGAGTGATAGTTTTTAAATGTGTGCATTCCCAGAAGGAGGCACAGTCGCACTGCAAATGACAGGAGGCAGACAATGGGCAGGCCTGCAGAGTCACTGTTAGGATAACCAAAATAGGGGTTCTTGATATGGTTTCATAAACCTTATAATCGGTGGAAATTTCTCTCAGATTCTAGAATCAGGTTGATTCTTAAACTTATTTTAAGGTGCTGTGGGCATTCTTCTTTCTGTGTTTTATAGATATTTTTGTGAGCACATAGGAGAGGCTATGTCAACAGACCTTAAGCTGTGTGTGTGTGTGCGTGCGCGCGTGTGTATATAAATATGTGTATACATATAAATATTTAATCTGTGTATATATATATATATGTATATGTAAATATATAAGCTCTATATATGTATATGTGTGAATATATAAGCTCTCTCTCTCTATATATAAATATATATGTATATATATAAATGTATATATAATATATATTTTATCTTTTGCCTTTTCAGGGCCGCACCTGTGGCATATGGAGGTTCCCAGTCTAGGAGTCGAATCAGAACTACAGCTGCCACTTAACACCACAGTCACAGCAACACCAGATCCCAGCCACATCTGCAATCTATACCACAGCTCACAACAACGCTGGATCCTTAATCCACTGAGCGAGGCCAGGGATCAAACCCGCAACCTCATAGTTCCTGGTCAGATTAATTTCTGCTGTGCCATGACAGGAACTCCAAGCTGTATATTATTTTAAATGAGACAACTTTGAGCTAAACTGTGTGTATGGGTCTTGATTCTATTCCTTTGTCTAGAGTTCTTTCCCAGGATGTTCTCAGAATACCCTGGGTGAATATTTTTTTTTGTCTTTTTGCCTTTTTCTAGGGCCGCACTCGCGGCATATGGAGGTTCCCAGGCTAGGGGTCCAATTGGAGCTGTAGCCACCGGCCTACACCTGAGCCACAGCAACGTGGGATCCAAGCTGTGTCTGCAACCTCCACCACAGCTCATGGCAACACCGGATCCTTAACCCATTGAGCAAGGCCAGGGATTGATTGAACCCACAACCTCATGGTTCCTAGTCAGATTTGTTAACCACTGAGCCACAAAGGGAACTCCCTGGGTGAATACATTCTTGATGGCTCTATCTGACCAGTTCTTCAGAAGTAGAGAGTTTATGTGAAAGTACTTCGATAACTGCAAAAAACAAATGGGTTATCATTCCCATATTTACCCTGCTGTGAGTGAACGACTATGTTCGAACCGTCCTCCAAGCCACAGTGATTTGTTCCCCATAGGCTGCGATTATAGGGCTGTTACCTAGTGGTACCTTGCCATAAATAAATCTACACATTAATTATTAAAGTTTCAAAAATTTTTTTATTAAGAGATACTAGAGGAGAAATCAAGAAAACAAGAAAGTGATGGCAGAGAAGTAATAGGTGTGCCTTTGAAAAATGGTCATTTTCAAATCATGAATATTAACAAATCAGTGGATCACGAAATCAACTGTTTGGTTATAATCAGCATTTTAAAATATAAAACAGAATAAATAGGAAGAATAGAAAAATAAAACACATTGCACATAGTAAGAATCAGTACAAGTGTGTGTTTGCACTGGGTATGTGTACCCAGCATGGTGTATGAGTACTGAGTTGATCTAATGCTTCTTTCTTTTCTTTCTTTCTTTTTTGTCTTTTTTGGACTGCACCAATGGCACGTGGAAGTGCCCAGGGTAGGGGCTGAATTGGAGCTACAGTTGCCGGTCTATACCACAGCCACAGCAATGCCAGATCTGAGCTGCATCTGTGGCCTACACCACAGCTCACAGCAATACCAGATCCTTAACCCACTGAGCAAGGCCAAAGATTGAACCTGCATCCTCATGGATATTAGTCAGATTTGTTACCACTGAGCCACAACAGGAACTCTGAATGCTTCTTTTTGTTGATGGGTGATTGGCAAAAGCCAGTTTACTAAAATGTGATTTTAGTTTGGGTTCTTTTTCTGCTTCTTCCTTAAACACTGGAGTAGTTACAAAAATCGAATATTTTACATATATTTCTCTAATCTCTAAAAAATATTCACTGAATTTCCTATAAGATGATTTACAGCAACCTAGTTTCCTATTTTCAGTGGGTGTATGTTATTTCCTAGTATGGATGTAGGATTGTTTGACTCTTCACCTGTTTCGGTAGTTGATCTTTCTTCCGGTTTTTGTGACTAATAGTCCCATGAAAAAAATCCTAAACTTGCCCTTAACTACTGTGATTTTGTTTCTTTGGGCTTGATCCCAATAAATGACAGTGCCCTTCCCAGGGTTTGCAAACTGACATCTGAATTCATTTCATAACATTCTCATATTTCGTTTTAGCCCTGTCTTACTTCTAAGTTTAAGCTTATGAATCTTTGCTGAAATGATTTATGACTTTTTTCTTTTTTCAGAATTTGGGTGTACCAGCCTGAGTTCTCAGTTACAAACAAAAGAAATCAAATTGGGTAACAAATCAATAATGTTCAGTTGGAAAGTACATCAGTCACCAACACAACTGAAAGAAAGCTGGAATATGAGACTCAGAACACAGGAAGAATGCATCCAGGTATCACCACGGGACCATTTTATGAGAAAACCTCTGACGCCACACTATCCATCAGAGTTAGATATTCCACACTGAGGTTTAAAACTCTTTAACTATAACACTTTAGTCTATGACCCTACCTAAAGGTTTCAAAGCTGAAGTAGAGAATCCACTTGCATGAACCTAGGGGCACAGGCCACCTCACTAGCTAAGGGGGATCAGTCAAAAGGACTCCATCTCCCACTCAGTTCTCCATAAATAAAGCAAGCAAAGTAAGATTCCTACCCATTTTCTGATGTCGTTCAAATACATTTGAGTCTACAACTTGCACTACCTAGGATCCATTTACAAACTTCTTTCCTTGTTTATCAAATTCCAAAGCAAAAATTTTAATGACACAATCCAACTTGTCCTGGTATAGTTATAAAAAGGCTCCCCTCTTCCCAAAACCTTACAAGTTATATTATCCAGATTATAATTATCCTCCCTAGAGTTTTTCACTGTTTTATCTGGATATTCCACAACCAGTGCACTAAATTGTAAATTTTACCACAATCAACTTCCTGTAAATTAGAATAGGAAAATAAAATGACAAAAAAATTGAAAAAATAATTCAACTAACTATTCAAAACAGAATGAAGGAGAAAATACAGGCATAGGCTACAGTCTTCAGTTCTGCAACTGATGATGTGACTGATTATAACCAGTATTTATGATTTTCCTTCTCCACTATGTACTCTATACTCTTTGCCTTAAAACAGTGCCTCTTCTAGTCAAGATCCTTTACTAGTGAGATTTCTCAATCTTTGTTCCTAAGGAAAGAGAATCTTTATTGGTCATCTTTGCTGTGGTAACAACTCCCAAATCAGAACCTTGTAAGAATGAACGTGTGTTTCTCCATCAAGTTACAAGAAAGTTGTAAGTCAGCTGTAGGTTGGCTCCAGGCTGAACATCTGTTCCATATCTTTCCTTACTCTTGTACTAATGTTGAAGAAGCAATCAATCCAGCCCTTTCCTGACCCATGTATTATTCTCTCTCCTTAGTCAACCACACACTTCCCTTCCTAGTATCCAATTAAGCTTTCACCCTCATCTCTCAAATGAAGCAGCTGTTGTAAAGCAGGGACAGGGCTAGAGTGAGTTAAGTAAGGGAATAAAATTTGTACCTTGTGTTGAAATCAAGAGGCAATAAAAATTCTCCTATGAGGATAAATAATGTTCAGGCAATATTGTAAAAATCAAAATTAATGTCAAAGGTCCCAATGAACTTATCAGATCTTTAAATAAAGACAGGTTCAATATTATGGATGTTTCCTTTTGCACCAGTCTCCAATATGGCTCAGCATGGTACTGCTACCAATTCTATCATTATTTAAAATGTGAAAATTGTATTCATTGTGGATTTTGCATTAATTTTTATTTTTTAAAATATTATATTAAGATATCACTGAATTGCATTAAAATACTGAGATTTTTGGCACCCAAGGCAAGTACCTCACTTACCTTAGCCTAGTCCTGACATTGCTACTAAGGCCACTGTGAGACTGATATTGCTGAAACCAATAACTCAGTTCTCAGGTTTCATTGTACTTGACCTGTGAGTAGCATTTGATGTGGCCAATCACTATCTTTTTTAAATAAATCCTACATGTAGCTTCCAGGACACAACTCTGTTAGATCTCCTAGCTCACTGGGTATGTTTCTTTGTGTCCTTTGTTATTTCCTCCACATTCTTTTTACACTGGGGTGGTCCAGGTTTCTATTCTCAGTCCTCTTCTTTTATTCCCCCTACTCCCTAGGTATCTAATTGAGTTCCAGAACTTTAAAAAAAAAATGTTGTTAATTTAAAAATTCAAATTTATATATTGTCTTGGTCCATTTCAGCTGCTATAATAAAATTCCATAGATTGGGTGGTGGCTTTTAAACAACAGAATTTTATTTCTCACAGCTCTAGAGGCTGGGAAATCTGAAGTCAGGATGTTAGCATGTTGGGGTTCTGGTGCAGGCCCTCTATCAGGCTGCTTTTTTCCACTGTATCATCACCTGGTGGAAAGGACTAGGAAGCCCTCAGGATCTCTTCTATAAGAGCTCTAATCTCAATCACATGGGTTCCAACCTCATGACCTAAGCAATTCGCACATGTCCTACCTCCTAACGCTATCACCTTGGAGATTATGGTTTTAACATATGAATTAGGGGAGACACTTGCATTCAGACCTTAGCATCCTGAAGTCCAAACTAACACATTCAACTGCCTCTTGGTCACCACCTTGTTCTCCTGCTTGCTTGCCCTCAGATTCATTCTCTGCCTTCTTCTGTTCCCTTCCATTCTGGATTCTAGATCATTTCAGCCAGTGGACGACACTGGCAGAAGCCTGGAGAGCAGGGGTAAAATATAAGCCAGGTTATTTCCACTCCCTCACTCTGTTTCCTGTGGGATCTCAAGTAACTAGTGCTACTCTTCCATTGCCTCTGCTCCAACTGCACTGCCCCTGCACCCACTGGGATATTCCCATCTTGGCTCTATATCCATGATGGCTCCAATTTAACTGAGAAATAATTGTCATACATCACTATATAGGCTCAAGGTATATAGCATGATGATTTGATTTATATATAATGTAAAATGATTATCAGCTTCTCATACAGGTGAAATAGAAAAAAAACTCACCTTGTGATAAGAACTCACAATATTTACTTTTAAAGGTTCCTCCAGCGCAGAGAGTGGTAGCTTTTTCCTTCTGTGGCGAATCTCAGGTCAGAAACTTTGATTCATCTCCTTCTCTTATACCAAAAATTCAAGCCATCAGCAATCTGGCTTTACTTTAAAAACATATCCAGAGTGTGCTTACTTCTCACTGTCTCCCACTACTACCAACCTGCTCTAAGACAAAATCACCTCTCATCTCAGTCATTACAATTTGATTCTCCTAACTGCATCCTCTTTTCCTCCTAGTGTACTCATTACACATCAGCCACAATGGTCCTTTTAAAATATAATAGTCACACTTCTGCATAAAATTATCTCTTTGCCAAGGCACTCAAAGATGGCCTGCATGCCCATTATAATCCGCTATCTCTATCTATCCCTAGCCCCACCTCATTCATTATGCCTCAGCTACTCTGAACACCTTGAAATTCAGAGTGCTTTTGTAGTCTTTGTACTTCTTTCTTGTACTTGGAACTTTTTTCTCCCAGATATTTTATGATGGGCTTCCTCTCTTCCATCAGGCCTCTGTTGGTACAGTTCAACCTAACGCTCAATGTTAAGCTACAATGCCCCATCCACTGACCCCTCCTATTTCCCTTGATTATTTTATTTTTTGATAGCATTCACAGCATTCATTAGCATTTTATATGTGATGCATTCATATGTTAATTTGTTTATATCAGTCTCTCTTTTCTATGATGTTAGCTCAAGAGGATAGGAGCTTGTTTTTTGTTCACTGTTACATATGCAGCACCTTGAGAGATGACTGATAGAACAGGCACTCAATAGCCATTTCTGAATGAGTGAATGAGTGAAGAACATCATGTTATACCATCAATTTAAGATAACCACTTTCCAGGCCCACCAGCATAATGTAATCAATGTAGTGAAACTTCTTGTTGATGGAATCCTGGGTCAAAATTTGAAGATGCCACAGCAGCTTTTTAAAGCCCTTTATCTTCTGCTCAGTGGAATAAAAGGAAAAAGAAAAAAAATCATTATTCAGATATATAATTGCATGGCAGGTGTCAGGGTACGTTGATTTGCTCCAGTAAGGAGATTACATTTGAAACACCAGCTGCAATGGAAGTAACCACCTGTCATTTTCTAGAACTAATCTATCTTCAGCACCAGCCATATTGTAAAGATAAATGAGGCTGGGGAATAAATCAACTGCCCACACCTTTCAAGTATTTGATTGTGGCACTAACCTCTGTTCTTCCTCAGTTACACACTATTCCTTGGGTCAAATTCTATTTATCACCTAACTCCACCAAGTGCATACATGGTCTGGCAGTCTGCCATAGCTCTGCGAATCCCTAGAAATTAGTGTCCACTTACAGGCATCGTCAGCTAATCATAAAAATGGCACAGTTGTGATAGCAAGTGGAAACAGGAAAATTTGGAGAATCATAGAATGAAGACTTACACTGCGTGTTTGCTTTCTCTCAAAGGTACTTTAAAGCCTCTTCAGTCATAGATATTGGGTCATCAGACTGATTCATTTGACAATTAGGAAAAGGGGTGTACATTCTCTAAAATGTAATTCATCAGGCCTCAGTTCAAATCAAGTAGGATCTTACTGAACTTCCCTGCTACCTCATAGGGGATGGAAATAAGTCTTTCTGACACTACACCAACTTTTTTACCCACTTTGTCAGGGATCTAAAGAAAGGCTCCTTGGCCTCTGCTTCTTCAGAATCCAACTATCCCTACTGAAATCAAAGAGCTTCACCTCGAACATCTCACTGTGTGCTTGATGTACAAAGGACAACCTCGAAAGCCCCTTTCCAAGGGAATGGCATTTTTCTCACAAAACTATTTTTCAAGGTCTTGGTAAATAGAGTATATTATGAGCCACATTAGATCATATCAGATAATTTCACCCCCTCATTTGAGTCACCTGGAGTATCCAAACCTTTTCTCCATTATCATCAAGAAATTTATGGTATATATACACAATGGAATACTACTCAGCCATCAAAAAGAATAAAATAATGTCATTTGCAGCAACATGGATGGAATTAGAGATCCTCATACTGAGTGAAGTAAGTCAGAAGGAGAAAGACAGATACCATATGATATCACTAATAACTGGAATCTAATATACTACACAAATGAACCTTTATGCAGAAAAGAAAATCAAGGACTTGGAGAACAGACTTGTGGTTGCCAAAAGGGTGGGGGAGGGAATGGGATGGTAGGGGGGTCTGGGGTTAATAGTTGTAGACTGTTGCCTCTGGGCTGGAAAATCAAGGAGAGCCTACTGTATAGCACTGGGAACTATGCCTAACCACTTGTGATGAATCCATATATGTATGTGTAACCCTGTCTCCACGCTGTATAGCTGGCTATAATGGAAAAAAAAATTTTTAAAAAAAGAAATTTATGGTATCTCTCTTTCACTAAATACGGGCCACTATGAAGTACAGGTTTCAATCTGTACTCGAAAGCTGACAAAGCAAACAATTAAAACCATTCTCAGAGTAGAAATGAGGAAAGCTGGCATAGAAAGGAATCTCCTGCAGATTAAAAACTTATGACATCTGTAGACAAAAAGGGAATGTTTTTTTCATAAAGGAGAGAAAAGTTCTGCATTGGTTGCTATAGAATGCTCTTCAGAGTTGGCAGCTTAAGCTTAACCAAGTGTTTCACATCATCCTAGATACTACCATATCCATTCACCATTTCCAGACTTTCCTGTAAGAGATACCATGAATCAGAAAATCAACTAATAAAATACTTTAGTATCTAACTGGATCAAACTATATATTCAGATCCTGACTAACTCAATCCTATTGCTCCAAAAGGTTATTAAATCTTTGGCAGAGTCACAGAACATCAATGCCTTGAGCTAAGAATCTCAGCACTGAAACCTGTCATTCTACTTCTCTGATCTTTTCAGGACTGTTAGAAATAGCCACCACACCCCACAGTCCTTGACTTCATTATACCCTTCCTATTTTTCTAAGGTAAGAGACATTAAATTTCTCAAACATTTGCCTTCAAAGGATATTTTATTATAATTATAACCACAGGTAAAATTTTAAATAACTGTGTCACTACAGTTAAATAACTATATACAATGAATTTCCAGGTCATTTTTCCAGAATCTTAAGATTTTCATTGCCTTCAGTACCTGCTATATCAGATTTGATCTATTTCCACTCCTGCTAACAATTTCTGTATTCTTGGTTACAAACAACAGGATCCTATTCTGGGGAGTGGGCAAGATGGCAGAGTAGGAGGACCCTGAGCTCATTTTCTCCCATGGGCACACCAAAATTACAACTATTTATGGAGCAACTATCAAAAAGAAGCACATTAAGACTAGCAGAAAATATTTTCCACAACTAAAGATACAAAGAAGGAACCACAATGAGATGGGCAGGAGGGGCAGAGACATTGTATAGTCAATACTCACACCTCAGAGTAGATGACCCCAAAACAGAAGCAAGAAGCAAGGGGTCTAAGCCCCACACTGGGCTCCCAGCCTATGGATTCTGTACCAAGTAGACAAGCCTCCAGAATGTCTGGCTTTGAGAGCCAGTGGGACTTACATATGGGAGAGGCAGAGGGCAGGAGGAAACAGAGACTTCATTCTCAAAGGGCACACGCAAAATCTCACACACTCTGAGGTCCAACAACAGAGGCGGTAATTCAAACAGAGCCTGGTTCAGACCCACTCATTCTTAGGAAGCCTCTGAAAGAAGCAGGAGACCCCTGGGACTCTGCCTTTAGACAAAGATGCTGGCAGCAGCCATTCTGGGGAGGCTGTTCTATCATAAGAACACTGGTATTAGCAAGCATCATTTTGGAATCCCCCCTCTAGCTTATTAGTGCTAGTACCCAGCCCTACCCACCAGCTGGCTGGCATTAGTCCAAGACCCCACAGGCAGAGGAGCCAGTTGTGAGGGGACCTGCCACCCACCAGCAGGCTGGGGCCAGCACCAGGTCTCCCAAGCCCCAGATGTGTCCACCATCAGGCCAGCACCAGCACTAGGATTCCAAGACCCTGTAGCAAACTGCCTAGGATCTGGCTCCACTTACCAGCAGGTCTGAACTATCCCTGGGGCTCCTGGGCCCACAGCCAGCCATATCAGGACCAGGCCCACCCCCCAGAAGCTGGCAGCCTTCTTACAAAGCAGGGCCTGGCAAACAACCAGGCCTGAGACCAGTTCAACCTAATAGAGCACCCATATAGTTGCCCCCACCACAAAAGAAGGGCCTGTTTAGTCTACTGAGACACTTCTGTTCACATAGCTCTGGTGACCAGAGAAGAATGTGCCACTGGGCCCATAACTCCTACAGAAGGCCACTTCTTTAAGATGGAGATAGGTAACCAACTTACCTAATACACACAAATAAACAGAGAATTAGGCAAAATGAAGTGACAAAGGAACATATTTCAAATGAAGGAATAAAATAAAACCCCAGAAGAAGTACCAAGCAAATTGAACATAAGCTATCTACCCAGTACAGAGTTCAAGGTAATGATCATAAAAATGCTCAATGAACTTGGGATAAGAAGGGATGAATATAGTGAGAAACTTGACAAAGGGTCAGAAAATATAAAGAAGAACTAAACAGAGCTGAAGAATATGATTACTAAACAAAAAATATACTAAATCACCTTTAGATTATATGATATAGGGGAATGATCCAGGGAACTGGGAAGACAAAGTAGTAGAAATCACCCAAGTTGAAGAGAATAAAGAAAAAGGATTTTTTAAATGGGAGTAGTTTGGAGTTTCCATTGTGGCTCGGTGGTAACAAACATAACTAGTATCCATGAGGATTTGGATTTGATCCCTGGCCTCGCTCAGTGGGTTAAAACATCTAGCATTGGCATGAGCTGTGGTGTAAGTCAGCAACTACAGCTCCAATTTGACCTCTAGTCTGGGAACTTCCATATGCCATGCGTGTGGTCCAAATAAGACAAAAAAAATGTGGATAGTTTAAGAGACTTCTGGAACAATACTGAGCATACTAAAGTTCGCATTATAGGGGGTACCAGAAGAAGGAGAGAGAGAGAGAGAAGAGGCAGCACACACATTTGAAGATATAAGAGCTGAAAACTTTCCTAACCTAGGAAAAGAAATAAACATCCAGGTCAAGGAGCACATAAAGTCCCAAATAAGATCAATTCAAAGAGGTCCACATCAAGCCACACTGTAATTAAAATGGCAAAAATTAAAGATGAGAGAATACTAAAGGCAGAAAGAGAAAAGCAACCAGTTACACACAAGGAAATACCCATTAGACTGTCAGATAACTTTTCAGCACAAACTTTGCTGGCCAGAAGAGAGTGGTATGATATACTCAAAGAGATGAAAGGAAAACAAAAAAATCACAACCAAGAACACTCTACCCAAGGGAGTTCTCTTGTGGCACAGTGGTTTAAGGATCCAGTGTTGTCACTGCAGCAGTTCGGGTCACGGCTGAGGTAGGATTTTCAGTCCCAGGCTGGGAACTTCCACATGCCATGGGCGTGACAAAAAAAAAAAAAGGAATATTCTACCCAAAAAGCTATCATTCAGATTTGAAGGAGAGAGAGTTTTATAGACAAACAAAAGCTAAAAGAGTTCAGCACCACTGAGCCAGTTTTAGAGGAAATGTTAAAAGGACTTCTCCAAGTGGAAAAGAAAGGGACACAATTATAAATCTGAAAATTATAAAAGGAAAATTTCATTAGTAAAGGCAAATATACATTAAATATATCAATCACTATAAAACTAATAGATTAAAAGACAAAAATAGCAAAATTATCCATAGTCACAGTGAGTAGTTAAGAGATACACAAAACAAAAAGATGCAAAACATGTTGTCAAAAACATTAAACTTAGGAGGAGGGGTGAGTAAAAATGCAGAGCTATTAGAATGTGCTCAAATTTTAAGGATCATCAATTTAAAATGATCACACACACAAAACAGAAAGGAATCCAAACAAAACACTAAGAATAATCATCAAATCATAAGGGAAGAGAACAAAAGAAGAAGGGAAAAAAATAACTCTAAAAACGGCCCCCAAACAATTAACAAAATAGCAATAAGTATATCTACCAATAATTACTTTAAATGTAAATGAATTAAATGCTCCTAATAAAAGACACAGAGAGGATGAATGGATACAAAAACAAGACCCATCTATATGCTGTCTACAAGAGACTCACTTCAGATGTGAAGACACATACAGAGAATGAGTAAGGGGACAAAAAAAGGTACTCCATGAAAACGATAACCAAAAGTAAGCTGGAATAATAATACTTATACCGGACAAGACAGACTTTAAAATAAAGATGCAAGAAGAGACAAAAAAAGACATTACATAGTGATAAAGAGAAAATCCAACTAGAAGAGACAACAACTGTAAATATATGTATGGCTCCAACAAAGGAAAATCTAAATAAAGAGAGCAAATATTAACAAATATAAAGAAAGAAATTGACAGTAACACAACAACATTAGGGGACTTGAACACCACACTTATATCATCCAGATAAAAAAATTATAAGGAAACGCTGGACTCAAAAGACACATTAGATAAGAGGGCTTAAGAGATATATACATAGAACATTTCATCCAAAAGCAATACAACAGGAGTTCCTGTCGTGGCTCAGTGGTTAAAGAATCTGACTAGGAACCATGCGGTTGTGGG
>PVHT021183696.1:29023185-29044544 GCA_004024745.2 Catagonus wagneri | reverse complement strand
TGTGGCTGTGGTAAAGGCCAGCAGCTACAGCTCCTGTTAGACCCCTAGCCTGGGAACCTCCATATGCCATGGGTGCGGCTCTAGATAAGCCAAAAAAAAAAAAAAAAAGGACAAAAGCAATATAACAGATATTCTTCTTAATTGTACATAGAACATTTTACAGGATAGATCACATGAAGACCACAAGTCTCAACAAATTTGAGAAGCCTGCAATCATATCAGCATCTTTTCCAACCGCAATGCTATGAGAGTATAATAATCTGCTATAACAAAAAAAAAAAACCCAAAAAAACACAAAACGTGGAGGCTAAACAATATGCTACTAGACAAGCAATGGGTTACTAAAGAAATCAAAGAGTAAATCAAAAAATAACTGGAGACAAATAAAAACAAAAACACAATGATCCAAAATCTACATGATACAGCAAAAGTGGGTCTCAGAGAGAAGTTTATAGTGATATAAACCTCTCTCAGGAAATAAGAAAAAAACTCAAATAAACAATCAACGTTACAGCTAAGGAACAAAAAAAAAAGAATGAACACAACCTAAAGTCAGTAGAAGGAAAAAAAAATCATAAAGATCAATGCAGGAAAAAAAAATGAAACAAAGACGTAAAAAACAATAGAAAAGATCAATGAAACTTAGAGATGGTTGCTTGAAAAGTTGAACAAATTTATTAACCTTTTGCCAGACTCATCAAGGAAAAAAGAAAGAGGATCCAAATAGATAAAATCAGATGAAAAGGAGAAATTACAACTGATACTAAAGAAATAAAAAGGATCATAAAATATTACTACAAACAACTTTACACCAATAAAATGACCAACCTAGAAGAAATCGATAAATTCCTAGAAATGTGCAATCTCTCAAAATTAACCAGGAAGAAATGGAAAATATGAGCAGACCAATTTTAAGCAATGAAATTAAATTAGTAATTTAAAAACTCACAGCAAACAAAAGTGTAGGACCAGACAGCTTCAGAGGTTAATTCTATCAAACATTTAAAGAGGAATTAACACTCATCCATCTCAAACTATTCCAGAATTTGAAGAGGAAGGAATGCTTCCAAACTCATTCTATGAGGACAGCATGATTCTGATACCAAAACCAGAGAGGAGTTCCCGTCCTGGCTTAGGGGAAACAAATCTGACTAGCATCCATGAGGATGCAGGTTAGATCCCTGGATTCACTTAGTGGGTTAAGGATCCAGCATTGCCATGAGCTCTGGTGTAGGTCACAGAGGTGGCTTGGATCCAGCATTGCTGTGGCTGTGGTATAGGCCAGCAGCTACAGCTCCAATTGGACCCCTAGCCTGGGAACCTCCATGTGCCATGGTGTAGCCTTAAAAAGACCAAAGACAAAAAGACAAAAAACACAAACCAAAACCAGACAAAGCTACTACAGGCCAATATTCCTGATGAATACAGATACAAAAATCCTCAAAAAAAAAATAGCAAACCAAATTAAAACAACACCTTAAAAGAATAATACACCATAATCAAGTTAGATTTATACCAGGGATGCAAGGGAGGTTTAATATCCACAAATCAATCAATGAGATATATCACATTGACAAGCTGAAAAAGAAAAATCATATGATCATCTCAATAGATGCAGGAAAAGGTTTCAATAAAATTCAAAATAAATTTATCATAAAATCTCTCAACAAAGTGGATATAAAGGGAAATATACTTCAACGTCATAGAGACCATATATGACAAAGCTACTACCCAGCAAAGAAAAGTGGAATGCATTTCTGCTAAGATCAGGAACAAGACAAGGATGTCCACTCTCAGCACTTCTATTTACCATAGTATTTGAAGTCCTAGACAAGAAAAAGAGATAAATGGCATTCAATGGAAAGAAGTAAAAGTGTCACTATTTGCAAATGACATGATACTATTTACAGAGAATCCTAAAGACTACCAAAAAACTCTTAGAATTAATATATGAATTTATTAAGTTGCAGGACATAAAATTAACATACATAAATCTGTTTCATTTCTATAGACTAACAGCAAACTACCATGAAAAGAAATTTTTTAAAAATCCCATTTATAATCGCACCAAAAAGAATAAAATGCCTATGAATAAAACTACAAAGAGGTAAAAGACTTACACCTGGAAAGCTATAAGACATTTATGAAAGAAACCGAAGATGACATAGAGAAGTGAAAAGATATACTGGGTTAGTATTCATGGGTTAGAAGAATTAATACTGTTAAAATTAACCTACCATTCAAGTAAATCTACAGATTCAATGCAGTTCCTATCAGAATAGCACAAAACTAGAACATATGATTCTCAAATTTGTATGGATACAAAAAAGGCCCTGAATAGACAAAACAATCTTAAAAAAGAAGAACAAACCTGGAAGTTTCATACTCCCTGTTTTCAAACTATATCACAAAGCTATAGTAATCAAGATATTATTGTACTAGCACAAAAACACATAGATCAATGGAACAGAAAAGAGAGCCCAGAAATAAACCCAAACTTACGTTGTCAATTAACCTATGACAATGGAGGCAAGAATATAGAATGGGGAAAAGACAGCCTCTTCAATAAATTGTGTTGGGAAATCTACAGAGCGATAGGCAAAAGAATCGAACTGGGCTGCTTTCTCATATCATATACAAAAATAAACTCAAAATTGATTAAAGACTTTAACGTAAGACCTGAAACTATAAAACTCCTAGAGGAGAACATAAGCACTATGCTCTTTGACACCAGTCTTAATGATATTTTCAATACGATATTTTTTAATATATCTCTGAAGTCAAAGCAAGCAAAAGCAAAAATAAACAAATGAGACCACATCAAACTAAAAAGATTCTGCACAGTGAATGAAACTATCAACAAAACAAAAAGGCAGCCTATTGAATGTGAGAAAATATTTACAAACTATATCTGATAAGTGGTTAACATCCAAAATTTACAAAGAACTCATACAATTCAACATAAAAATAAATAAGCAAACAATTTGATTAAAAATGGGTAGAGACCTGAACAGACGTTTTTCCAAAGAAGACACATAGATGGCCAAGATGCATGGTCACCACTAATCATCAGACAAATGCAAATCAAAGCCACAATAAGAGGTCACTTCACACCTGTCAGAGTGGCTATTATCAAAAAAGACAATACAAACAAGTGCTGGCAAGCAGTGGAGAAGAGAGAACCCTTATGTACTTTGATGGGAATATAAATTGGTGCAGTCACTACAGAAAATGGTATGGAGGTTCCTCAAAAAATTAAAAGTGCAACTATCATACAATCCAGAAATTTCACTTCTGGCTATTTTTCCAAAGAAGATGAAAACCCTAACTTGAAAAGACATATGTAACCCACGTTCGTTGCAGCATTATACACAATAGTCAAGACACAAAAGTACCTATCGGTAGATGAATGGTAAAGAGGATGCGCAATATTAATCAGCCATAAAAAAAAGAATTAAACCTTTCCATTTGCAACGACATGGACAGGCCTACAGGGTATTATGCTAAGAGAAATAAGTCAGACAGAGAAAGACAAATACCATACAATTTCACTTAGATATGAAATCTAAAAAAAACAAATGAACAAGCATAACAAAACAGAAACAGAGTCTCAGATACAGAAAACAAAGTAGTTTCTAGAGGGAAGAAGAGGGTGTGGAGGGGTGAGAGAAATAGGTGAGGGAAATTAAGAGGTAAAAACTTACAGTTACAAAATAAATGGGTCACAGATTGCAACGTACCACGTACGGAATATAGTCAATAATAACGTATTTGTATGGTGACAGATAGTAATTAGACTAACCATGGTGATCCATAGTTACAACCATGGTGTAATGTATAGAAATACTGAATCAGTATGTTGTGCACCAGCAACTAACATAATGTCGTAGGTCAACTGTACTTCAACAACAAATGCATAGAAAAAGAATCAAATTTGTGTCTACAAGAGGTTGGGGGTAGGAAGAGAGGAAACTGGATGAAAGTGGTCAAAGGTACAAACTTCCAGTTGTAAGATAAATAGATAAATAAGTACTAGGAATATCATGTACAACGTGATTAATGTAATTAACACCTCTGTATATTATAAATGAAAGTTGTTTAAAGAGTAAATACTACTGGCATTGCAGTGAGCTGTGGTGTAGGTTCCAGACAGAGCTCGGATCTCGCATTGCTGTGGCTCTGGCATAGGCTGGCAGCTATAGCGCCGATTATACCTCTAGCCTGGGAACCTCCATATGCCCCGAGCGTGGCCTTAGAAAAGGCAAAAAGACCAAAGAAAAAAAAGAGGCACAAAATGCACCTTGGTTATTTATTTTGACCAGCATTGTTTGGGTTTAATTATTTATAATAATAGTATACTTACAAACATACTGTAGGCCATTTTGTAGAATAATGAAGTTTTAGTAATATGAGCGGGTAGTACATTACTCTGCAGATCTTTTCTAAGAAGCTGGATGTAACATCTAATTTTTTTTAAATTGATAATTTAATTGTAGTGGAGATTTTGTAAGGCCTGAGTGTATACTAGTTTGCCAGATCTAGATCAGATCTCAATATGCTGTATTTACTTTATGCTACCATATCTGTGTATGTGAGTTATGTATAGCTAAGCAAAATGACATCTCAAGATGTGGACCCTTGTGATAAAAGGCCTTACTAGTCCACAGCACGTTGGTGCTTATGTTTTCTGTTACTGAATAGCATAGTTTATTATCTCCATGGTCACTCTGTGTCCTGGGGAGAAGGTGGGAAAAATGGACAGACCATGGTAATTCTCTCTCCCAGCTTCCATTAAAGTGCTGGGCACCTGCAGGTGTGCATTACATAATATTCATAACATCTTTAGGGAAATAAAACTTTATCTTGATAATGTAATCATTTGTAATCATTAAATCATCATCAGAGAAAAAAGAGTAAATTCTAAGAGTTCTCACCACAAGGAAAAAAATTTTTTTCTATTTATTTAATGTATCTATATGAAATTATGGATGGTCACTAAATTTATTCTGGTAATCATCTCATCATGTTTGTAAGTCAAATCGTGCTGTATGCTTTAAATTTTTACAATGCTGCATGTCAATTATATCTCGATAAATTTGGAAGAAAAAATAAAACTATTCTGGTTAATGTGAGCAGAAAAGGGATTTTCTAGAAGGATATTGTGTTAGTTATATATTGCTGTATAAGATATTTGAAATTCAGCACTTTGCAATAAACAGTTTATAAGAATTTATATCACAGTTTATATGGGTCAGGACAGTAGGCATGCTTTAGCTGGGTGATTCTGGCTGAGGGTCTACCAAGAGGCTATCTATCGTCTATGTCTGGACTGGGGCTGTAGTCATTTTAAAGGAGTTCACCTGGAAGAAGATCTGCTTCCTAGCCCATTCATATGAGTATTGGCAAACCTCAGGTTCTTTCTATTTTTCAACTAGAGACATTAATTCCTTGCCATGTTGATCTCTCTAGAGTGAGAGCAACAAAGAGTATATCCAACATGGAAGCCACAGACTCCTTGTAGCCTAATCTCAGAAGTGACATCTCATCACTTTTGCCATATTCTGTTAGAAGTGAGTCATTAGGTTCAACACATACTCAAGGTGGGAAGATTACTCAGGGGGGCATTAATCACTAGGTCATGGATCACTGGGGCCCCAGTGTCTCACAAATTTACAAGAAATCTATAGAACCTGCTCAGAAAGCCCCAGGATCCAAAAAGGCTAACAGCCAAGAACACAACTAAGTCATGTCTAAGAAACAATGTCACTGTCATGCCATCCCTGGATACTTGCTGTTGTCCTCACTAGCACTACTGGACTTTGACTCCTGCAATGATTAATTTTCTGTGTCAATCTGACTGGGCTAAGGGATACCCAGATAGCTGGTAAGACACTATTTCTAGGGATGTCTGTGAGGGTGTTTCCAGAAGAGATTAACATTTGAATCAGCAGACTGGGTAAAGAAGATGGCTCTTACCAATGCAGGGGACATTATCCAATCTTTTGAGGGGCTGAACAGAACACAAAGTAGAGGAAGGGCCCTCGGATATCAGAGCTCCTGGCTCTCGGGCTTTCAGATTCAGAGTGTGAATGACACCCACTGTTTCCTGGTTCTCCAGTTTACAGATGGCAGGTCCCAGGACTTCACATGAGTCAATCCCTTTAAGTCTCTCTCTCTCTCTCTCTCTATCTCTCTCTCTATCTCTATCTATCTCTCTCAATATATATCCTATTGGTTTTGTTTCCCTAAGAAATATTGACTGATACAACTCTACTATTGCCACTAACTTAAAAATCTTTTATTTTTTGGCCACACCCAAGGCATGCTGAAGTTCTGGGACCGGGGATCAAACCTGTGGGCCACAGCTACAACCCGAGCCACAGCAATGACAACGTCAAATCCTTAAATGACTGTGCCACCAGGAAACTCAAAAAAAATCATTTTAACTAATTATGAGATTCAGTGACATTGGGTTGAACATCCATTTGCCTGAGCCTAAGCCACTTACCTGAGTCCTAGCAGATAGGGTATTAAGAGAGGAATGTATGCCCTCTCTGTCCCCTTGTGGGAGGGAGCTCCTATTTGAGATTCCGTCTATATGGGGGGTTTCAGAGTCAAGATAACTATAAATAACAGTCAGATAGATAAAGACCTAGCTAGATTCACAGATACATAAAATGTCTCATTTAATACATACAAAGTCTCCTAAATTGTTGCATTTTTTGCTTATGAAAGCAAGTAATGGTTATTACAATGATTAAAATCCCAAAATATATGTGTGTCCAACCACATCTCTCCATATTCAGTGGAACTCATTTCATCCTTCAATTTCTAAAAAGTTTAAAATATACACCGAATGTCTTAATCTGTCTCTATAGCAGATTGAAACAAGGTCAGATATGTTGTCAAATAAAATTACTTGGCTGCCAACATAATGTGACTGTAAGACCACAATTTAAGGTGCAAATTCCTACAAATCCTTCCCCAGGACCTCTAATGAACCCATGCCTCCAGTTTATGAATCATTATCACTCCTTTTTTTTTTTTTTTTTTTGTCTTTTATCTTCTTAGGGCCTCACCGACAGCCTATGTAGTTTCCCAGGCTAGTGGTCAAATAGAAGCTGTAGCCACCAGCCTACACCACAGCCACAGCAATGTGGGATTTGAGCCGCAACTGAGACCTTCACCACAGCTCACAGCAATGCCAGATCCTTAACTCACTGAGCAAGGCTGGGGATTGAACCTACATCCTCATGGATACTAGTCGGGTTCCTTAACCATTGAGCCACAACGGGAACTCCAGTGAGCCACGATGGGAGCTCCCCACTCATTTTATTTGAAGTTGAAATCCCTATAAATACTTCTATATCTTCGTCCATTTATACCCACTGGAAGTGACGTCTCACCTCATTTTTTTGACAAGGAAGAAATTAAAGAAGTCATAAGAAGGCTTTAAAAAGTTAAGGAAAGTGACAAAAGGAAGAAGACATAATGGAAGAGATTATGCACTTAACCCACTTAATAATTTTTCATGTCTGGTTCTAAATCAGACCAGATTTAGAACCCCAAAATAAGAAGAGACTGAATTTACAAAATTCCTTTTCTTTTTCTTTTTTTTTGTTTTTTTGTCTTTTTTAGGGCCACACCCATGGCATATGCAGGTTCCCAGGAGAGGGGTCTAATCGGAGATGTAGCCGCCAGCCTACACCACAGCCACAGCAACGAGGGATCCAAGCTGCACCTGCAACCTACACCAGAGCTCACGGCAACGCCGGATCCTTGACCCACTGAGCGATGCCAGGGATCGAAACTGCAACTGCATGGTTCCTACTCAGATTCATTAACCACTGAGCCACGATGGGAACTCCCCCCTTTCATTTTTATCGTCAAAAACTATGTCAGCTATTTCATCTTAGATGGTAAAGTATATATCTGTCTATAAAGTGGGGCTGAGCTAAGTGACTTTGAATTCATTTATTAAACAATATTCAACAAATATTGACTGGGCCTATGTTATAGTGGTAACTGCCTAGGCACTGGGGATAAAGTAGTTGAGAAGACAAATCTAGGTCTTGATCTTGTGAAGCTTATATATAAAATGCATAATAAACAGATAACATAGGTGATAGATGATAGACAGATGATAGATAGATAGATATAAAGAAGTCTTAAAAGGAAATAAGATGCTGTGATGAAGAATAACAGAGAAGAGAGGTAGCTAATTTAGACAGATGACATCTAAGTTAAGACCTAAAATATGAAATTACTTGCATTATTTGTATTTTTATTGATATGGATTAGAGGAGCTGAAATGATTCAGTCACAAAAAAATATAGAATTGAACATCAAGTTAGGAAAGAACTTGGACAATACTAAAGGGCATCATACTTTACATAAATGTTTGCTTTCCAGCATTCATTTCAAGATGAAATTCTCATTATCTATCAAACATCTAAAAGTCATACCAAAATTTAGGTAATTCACATGTGATTCTTCTATGTGATTATAGAGCAATACTATCATCAATAATAATTTGCACTATGCTTTCTTACAGTGATTCCAAATTATTTAGGGTTGAGCCAACTTAGTTTAACTATTGCTATAAAAAGCTACTGACTAGGTATGCTATTTCTGGAAAAGAATGTTTAAAGGTATTATTTGCTTTGTACTTGAGTTTTCTGTGTTGAAGCAGAATTAAACAGGCAAATTTTGTGAGATTCAATTTTAAACTTCATGCACTTCTATAACTGTAATTTTGAAATTTATCAAAAAAACCCCAATTGTGTTTACTCTTTTGACAATAAAACATCCTGTAGGTTCCTTGACGTTAGCAAACCATGTCTTCCACAATGCCGTGGTCATAGTTGGTACACAATAAATACTTACTTAAGACTGATTTAAAGGAATCAGATGGATTCCATCTATGTAAAACATCCTTTGATTCCTTTAATCAGTGTAACACAAAGAAGAAACAGTTTTGGTGTGTGAAGAAAGCAAAGCAGTGTGTTTTTTGGAATGTTAATGCATACAACAGAGGAAAGTCACATTTGTTATAACCCTGCCATAAAGTGGAGCTGTAATCATGCATCTGTTCCATCTGCCATCAATTAGTTTGATGAAAACAGGCTAACAGCACAGTAGTGATTAGCAGGAAAGATTAAATTCACTTCAGTTTTAATTACAAATCTTTGCCCTTAAAGTGGTATTGGCTTGAAAGAACCCCTACTGCTGCCTGTTTTTCCTCCACAGTTGATGTACATTTTATGATTTCACTTTGAAATTATCAATGCATTTTATTTGGTACTTATTTCTAACTACAGACTTTATCCACAAATGTTACTGATATGCCCATATGCCCAAATAAGCATAACTAAGTCTATTCAAATCTTACTAATCCAAGTACAAATGATCTTTAGTAGCAAATGTGGCATCTATTACATGTCAAGAACTCTGAGGTTTACATATTTGTCACTTGAATTATTTGCTTCACTCATTGACTGATTCTTTCAGCAAATATTACTTTAGTGCCTGTTATGTCCTAGGTACTAATATAGGTGATTAGGATATATAAGTGAACAAAAGAAACAAAAATCTCTGAACTCACAGAAACTGTATTATAGTGACTGGAAATAAATCCATAATAAATGGGCTGAATTGTGTCCAGAAAAATTCATATTTTGAAGTTCTAATCTCCAGTACCTCTGCATGTAATCATACTGGCGATAAGGTCTTTAAAGGGGTCATTAAATTAAAATGAGGTCTTCAGGGTGGGCCCTAATTCACTATGACTGGTGTCCTTATAGAAAGAAGAAATTTGAACATGGACATGCACACAAAGAAAAGATCATGTGAAGACTCAGAGAAGGCAGTCATCCACAAATACTGAGAGAGGCCTCGGAGTGAAATCAACTCTGTCCACCACTTGATCTCAGGCTTCTAGCCTCCAGAACTGTGAGAAAATACATTTCTGCTGGTTTAGCTACCCGTTCTGTGGTATTTTGCTGTGGCAGCCCCAGCAACTCATATACCAGTCAATAAAACAAAGCATAAGAAGTAAGTTATTTGATAGTTTACAAAGGTATACATGCTAAAACAAAATTAGAACAATAAAAAAGAAGTAGGGGGACCTTCATTTACTTCCATCTCTGAGAAAATCACCATAAAGTGTGAATACTCACAAATTCTATAAAAATAAGACCACAGCCAGAGGGGTTTTTGATATGGGGAAAGAAATGTTTTTAAAATCTCTACCAATTATTTTTCTTCTATCATTCTTCCCTTGTTATAGCCATATGGCAAAATTTGATATTTACAAGTATGTTTTACAGTATTAAAATTTTCTGTATGTTTAATATGTCAAGGTTAAGCTAGCCAAGTAACCAATATTGGACCAGACTGTATGATATTTTAAAACACCTAATGTGATAATATTTTTTAGAAGACACATAAATGTCTACTTTTAAATATTATATTTTTATTATGCTTTGAGTCCAAAACTCAGTATTTGCTCAGAAATTCAGACATTTTAAAAACCGTGAGAAGTTTTCTTTTTCCCCCTTCAATTCTAGAAGTAGAAGCATAAACTTTCTTGTGGATAGAATACTTTGGGCTCTAGGAAATAACATTTTGATGGGTAGACTTAGTCAAGCAAATGTAAGCCACAAGCTAGATACACTCACTGTTTTTGAGGTTTGAAGAGACATCAGTTAAGTAATGCAAATGCATATAGTTCAGCCTTACAGAGTATTCTATCTAATAATGTAGGAGTTCCCATCATGGCTCAGCAGAAATGAGTCTGACTGGTATCCATGAGAATGCAGGTTCAATCCCTGGCCTTGCTCATGGGTTAAGGATCTGGCGTTGCTGTGACCTGTGGTGTAGATCACAGATGCAACTTGGATCTGGCATTGCTGTGGCTGTGGTATAGGCCAGTAGCTACAGCTTCAATTTGACCCCTAGCCTGGGAACCTCCATATGCTGTGGGTGTGGCCCTAAAAAGACAAAAAAAAAATGTAAAATCCTCTGGGTCATTGAGTGATGGGCAGTGAAGAAAGTATCTCTAAAGGAAGTATGCAATTCCATCATTTTCTGTGGGTTAACCAAAGCAGTCCCATGGCACTGAAGCTCTGAATACATAGACTTTTCCTAGAGCATGATTTTTAATAAAATTGAACTACCAAAGATTGGCAAAATGCTTCATGATATCATCAAAGAATGAGGTAAGGAGTGATTCAGTAGATTTGGCCAGTACATGCTCCTCCTCCCCCACCATAAAGAGATGCACCTTTTGCCAGTTCCAGAAAAGAGTCATCCATAGACTTGCCATCTTCAGAACTGCCTCTATTCAATTAGGCATGGAAGCAAAGGAGCAAAATGTCCTTTTTAAGGACATCCTCAGCTTTGTTCACAAATCAAGCAGAATTTCATTAGTCTCCATTTTTATGTGTCTCACCTGTACAGTCTTAAATAAACCGGTTTAGAAACTTGAATTCACCTGAACTAAATCTCATAGAATTCATTAAGACTCACGGATTATGCCTGACCCTACTTTTTGTCGCTCGTCATTATGCCTATAGTTCTGTCAGAGTATAAATTTCAGAATCAAAGGAAGGAAAGGATACCAGTTGTCCCTAGGCAAACAAATGAAGCCATGTCTTTACTATCATGATGAGATGTGTTTCCAAAATACATTCTAAGCATTTAGATTTTGAATTTCTTCATTGGCAACTTAGTTAATTGGGAAAAAAATTAGACAGTTTTAGGTGGAAATTCAGCAAAAACAGTCATATAAGAGTCTCTGGCCAACAATTTCAGCATAGTGAAAAAATACATATTGAAGATTGTAGGGCGGCCAAAGTTATTCTAATGGGGGAGAAAACTGGCTCCTGCCTTCTCCTTTACCATAGCTAATCATTAGTTTTTCATGCTTTGAAAAGCAGATATTTTTTGCCTTTTCAACTCCTTTCCAAAGCATGTTTATATTACACAGCGATTCTTTCCAGGAAAGTCATTTGTATATTATTTTATTGATCCTCACAGCCTCAGTCTGAAAAATAGTGATGGAATGTAAAAATATTTACATTTTATAGATTAAGACTATCAGGGTCATATACGGGGTACAGGTAATTCCTGCCTTAAACCCTGTATCCTCTGACTCTCCTCTACCAATGTAATTAATTAAAGAGAGACAACATGCTAGTGCGTATCTGCCAAAGATGATCCAGTGAACAAGCCTGGAAGAATGTCAGATGCTGTACCCACCCCAACCAGCTGTGCCTTTATAGATAAAAGTTAAACCAGATGCACAGCCAAGACCTCCATACATTCTGACACTTCGTTGCTGGTTCATGGCTCTACACACTGGCATCCTTTTTGTTACCCAAGCTCAGCTCTGTCCTGACCCACGCTTTTCCCACCCCTGCCTGCTACTATCTCCGCCGGGTGGCCTGCATCCTGTGGGTTACCAGCTGGAAGTGGCTCCTGTAAATAATAACCCTCTCAATCCAGTACATACTACAACCAACTGGCCACCCAGTTGTTCACAGCAGCCTGGACTCCACACCACCTCCCCATGAGAGCAGCTCCAGCTGGGGAATCTCTTTGTAGTGAGCCAGCCCAGCTGGTTCCAGCCAGTTGCTGCAGCTAAGTAATCAGGCCCACCTATATTCTGGCATAGACCAAACCCAAGAATACTAGTGCAGTGGCCAGGTTCTCCCTTTCAGTGGTTCCCAACAACAGAGACTCTGAGAGGTTAATTGCTCAGGTTCCCTTTGAATCTGATTTCTTTATTCCAAGTTCAATGCTTTCTCCACTGTTCCACAGAGATATGCCTGGGAAAGCAGGACTGATGAAAGAAGGCACATATTAAGGTGTTAATGTCTGTTGTCTAAATGCCTAACTGAAGATTTAATAGGAATTATTTGACAGCTATTTAGAGCAAGAATGGGGCCGAGGCTAGCTCTGGAGTGGCTAGTAACACTTAAAGAAAAGATAGTGCTTATTAGGAGTTCTCTTGCAGCTCAGCAGGTTAAGGACCTGGCAATGTCATTGCAGCAGCTTGGGACACTGACATGGCAAGTATTCAGTGCCTGGTCCAGAAACTTCCACATGCTGTGGGTGCAGCACCCCCCCTCCAAAAAAAATCATGTGTATTATCAGAGAGCTTAGAACAAGACATAACACCTAAGAGTTTCTTAGTACAAGTCACACAAATTTGAATTGAATTTAGACAGGCATTTCTAGGCAAAAATAATGAAGCAATCATAGTAAAATTATGGGGGAGGGGGCAGGTCTTTAAAGAGCCAACTACTCTGGCTATTTAAAATTAACTGGAAATCTGGGACTGAAAAAAATCAGATTCCCTCATGTCCATTTTTCTCCTTAAAAACCTTCCATTTGGTTAACTTCCAGATGTCCAAATAGAGATGTATTCATCAAGGAGGACTGTGGAAGGTCAAAAATGACTCCTTACAAGATATTCACATCAAATCCCTGGAGCGCGTGAATGTTACCTTTTTTGGAAAAAGTCTCTTTTGCAGATGTAATTAAGTTAAGCATCTTGAGATGCAATCATCCTGGATTATGCAGATGTGTCCTAAAAGTGTTCTTAAAAAAGAAAAGCAGAGGAAATTTGAAACAGATGAAAGATGTCAGTGTGACCACAGAGGCCACAATTGGAGTAAAGCAGCCACAAGCCAAGGAATGCCTGGAGCCACCAGTAGCTGGAAGAGGCAAGGAATAAAACTTCCCCTAGAGCCTTTCAAGGAAAGACAGCCCTGCCAGCACCATGATTTCTGACTTCTGGCCTCCAGAACTGTGAAAGAGTAATTTCTATAGTTTCACATCACTGCACTGGTGGTAATTTGTTGCAGCAACCCCAGCAAAATAATACAGTAACCTTGACAGAAACCCATTTGTATTAGTCAGTTTAGGTTGCTAAAACAAAATACCATAGACTGTGCAGCTTAAAAAACAGACACAGCAAGTTCAAGATCAAGGTGTTGGCAGATTTGGTTCCTGGTGACGGCCCTCTTCTGGCTTTTAGACAGCTGTCTTCTCACTGTGTTCTCAAATGACACACAGACACACAGAGGAAGGGGCTCTCTGGGGTCTCTTCTTTATTTTTTTCTGTTTTTTAAACACTTACTGAAATATAGCTGATTTACAACATTGCGATAATTTCTGCTGTACGACAAAGTGATTCAATTATATATGTACATACATCCATTCTCTTTCAGATTCTTTTCCCACATAGATTATCACAGAATACTAGGTAGAGTCCTCTGAGCCATACAGCAGGTCTGCATTAGCCAATCATTCCATATACTTCAGCGTGCATATGCAAATCCCAAACCCCATCTATCCTTCCTGCCCTCAACTGTCCCCTTTGGTAATCATAAGTTTTTCAAAGTCTGTGAGTATGTTTCTGTTCTGCAAATAAATTCATTTATATTCTTTTTTCTTATAAGGGCACTAATTCCATCATGAGGGTGGTGCCCTATCATCATGAGCTCATCTAAATTTAATATTCTTCCAAAAGTCTCATCTCCAGATATTATTACATTTAGCAATCAGGGCTGCAACACATGAATTGGGGTGGGGGTAGGGGGACAACAATTCAGCCCATAGCACTCGTCCAATGGTGTTTGAAGAACTCAGACCCCTCACGGGGGAATGAGTTGGTTCTCTTTCCTCCAAATTATACACTGCCCTGCTACTTACCACTCACAAAGGGTAGCTGTGTATTCTTTCCTATGAAGTTGTGGGGAAAGCATAGAGACTCAGCATATATCCTCTGAAATTCATTCACTCATTTAACTAAACTATATAAGACATACATTAAGCAACTTTTAGTTGACATGACTGGAGATCAAGGTGGAGAAACAGATAGATGCTTCATTTAACATACAATCTAGAATTTGGGGCCCTTCTATCTAGAGTGACTTGGTCTACTTCACTCCAGCAGAGCAAGGAGAATAAGCCTCAAGTCGCCTTTTCTCATCTGAAAGGAAACTGACCACTGGACAAGGTGAACTAAAGTTAGAATCCAAACACAGGTAGTCAGGAGTGTGAGTGCAGTAAACTCAATTTGTGATGCATACATCTGGCGTACTGGAACCAAAATGAGGAAATCTCTTGATTGTCACTTAGTTCCAAAGGTAACATGCTCTTCTGATTTTCCCCTTACCTTTCTGGCTGCTGCTTTTCAGTCTCATTTGCCCGAACTCCCTCCTCTGGTTGATCTCTAAATATCAGCGCTTCCCTGGGTTCAGTACTCTTATCTCTTCTAATTACATTCAGACCTAATTCATGTCATCTAAAGCCATGGTATTAAATGCTTCCTGTATGATAAACTCCAAACATATATCTCTAGCCCACCTCTTGACATTCCAGTAAAGGCGAATGGTGGAGAAGCTGTACTTCAAAACTAACAAATCCAAAACAGTTCTGTACATTCCTCACCCCCCAATCCACTTCTTCAGTCTTCCCCATTTCATTAAAATGCACCTTCATTCACCCAAATGCTCAGCCAAAAATCTAAGAGTCATCCTCGAATCCACTCCCCTTTCCATGCCTCACAGCCAATCCCCCACAAGATTTTATCAATTCTATCTTTAAAATATGTTCCAAATCTGACCAGGTCCCATTATTTCTGGAACTGCCAAACTATGTTGTCATCATTCTTACTGGCCAACTTACCTGGATAACATGCCAACGCATCAGCTCCCTTTTTCTTCTCTTGGTCTCTTAGCTTCTATTTTTCACACGAAAGGTGGGATGAGATTTTAAAACAAACATCATACTAAGTTTATGCTCAAACTCCTCGGAGGCTTTCTCTTTACACTTATAAGAAAATTCAGTACCCTTACAGTATCCTATAATGCCATGCATATTCTAAGGTCTAGTACCTCAGATCACATCTCTAACCTCTTTGCCTAAAACACTCTTATCTCAGATATTTGTATTACTCATTTCATTCAAATCTATGACCTTCTTTTTTTTTTTTTTATCTTTTTAACAGCCTTACCCACAGCATATGGAAGTTCCTGGGCCAGGGACTAAATCTGAGCCACAGCTGTGACCTATGCCACAGCTATGGCAATGCTGGATCCTTTAACCTACTGCACTGGGCTGGGATGGAACCCATACCTCCAGAGTAACCCAAGCCACTGAAGTTGGATTCTTAATCCACTACACCACAGCAGAAATTCTGAGAGAGGTTTTTTTGATCAGTGTTTAAGCTAGCTTTCCTTCATTGTTCACTAACTCATCATCCTCATCATCTTGCTTCATTGTTTTGTGTCTTGAGTATTGCTATATATTTACTCACTGGTTATTTATAACCTGTCTCCCCCACTAGAATGTAAACTCCACAAGGTCAACAATTTTGTCTGTTTTACTCATTGCTGTATTTCCAACATTTAAAATAGCATGAAGCACTCAGCAAATATTTATTGATTGAATTATGTCCCCTCCTGCTGCCATGACAAAACACTTAGAGTAGGGGCTTAAACAAATTTATTTTCTCACAGTTCTGGAGGCTAGAAGTCCAAAATCAAGATTCTAACTGATTTGCTTTTCGGTGAGACTGTTCTTCCTGACTTGAAGACAGCTAACTTCTAGCTATGTCTTTGCATGGCCTTTCCTTGATATGCACATAGTGGGAGAGAGAAAGAGAGGGAGGAAGGGACAGAACCCTCTTTGGCAGCTCTTCTTATAAAGATACTAATCCTATCAGACCACGGCCTCGATCTCCTTAAAGGCCCCATATCCAAAATAAGCCACCTGATGGGCTAGGGCTTCAGCATAAGGAATTTTGGAAGGACACAAACATTCAGTGCACAACAAATGAAGTAAGAACAAACAGCTAACACTGAAGAATAAACCAGTATTCCACACTAAGAAGAACTGAAGAGTTTAAAGAATAAAATTTAAATTTTTTAAATCTCTCAAAATGAGAAAGTTTAGGGTTGGGGGTTTGGCTTCATGCCTTATCACACATTACTTATATAAATGGCGGATGGTGATTAAAGATAATCATTCAGGTAGAATACATTTGATATGTGTACTAGGATATGACTGCAATTTGAAAGCACTTAAAAAGTTGAAAAAATTTGACTGGTGCTTGTAGCTATCAGTCAGTCACAGTGCCTGTATCCTTCTCTTTATTCCGTGAACTAGTTCCTTTTCTTTAGTTTTGGTTAGCAAATTCAGGAGCTTCCTGAGTGAAATCTGAAAATGTCCCCTGTACACAGACGGTATAGAAAGACAGAAGAAAGAGGTGGATCACTCCAGACTGTTAGGTGAACTTACATATGAGGCTTGTCTTGGGCAGCTACAAAACAAGTAGAACTCTGCCCTCACCTGCCAGAATCTGAAAAATTTATACAAAGGGTTCAGTCATTTATTCAGTCTAGATGGTCTCAACAACACATTATTCTCCCAAAGCTATGTCCTAAAAATGGCTCATCATATGGGAACAGTGGGCTGCATATACATTCCAAGGACAGGCGAGGGGGTGAGAAGCCTCTAATTGCCTGGGTCCAGCTTTTGGGCCATGTTCTCTGGATGACCTCCTTCAACACACAGACTACAATTTTTCATGTTAATTTTACTAAAGTGATGCAGAACCCTTTATTTTAATGCAGAACACAGAATTTCACTAAAGTGTATATAGTATGTATATAGCATACATCTAGCATATGGTATACTACATAAACCATATACAGTATATATCCTAGGTATCATATACTCTAGGACATACACAAACAACCCACAGCTATTTCTTAAAGTCAGTATTTGTTGGAGCCACAGAGAATAATTTCAAAACTGCTTCTCGGAGTTCCCGTCGTGGCTCAGTGGTTAACAAATCCGACTAGGAACCACGAGGTTGCAGGTTCTATTCCTGGCCTTGCCCAGTGGGTTAACGACCTGGAGTTGCAGTGAGCTGTGGTGTAGGTCGCAGACACAGGTCGGATCCTGCATTGCTGTGACTATGGCTGTGGCACAGGCTGGCAGCTGTAGCTCTGATTCGACCCCTAACCTGGGAACCTCCATTTGCTGCAGGTACAGCCCTAAAAATTAAAACAAAAACAAAAAACAAAAAAACTGCTTCTTGAAGGGGGAGGGGAGAAAAGAAATGTTGGGTTTCAACAGAAAGTACCCTTGAGGTCCATTTGTTAAAGACCACATAATTGTTCACAAGAGATTATTCCTTATCTCACTTCCCAGTAAGAAGATTATCCACTCCCATCCATTTCCATAGAACTAGCCAGTGCTTCCTATGGAAAGAGAAGAATTCCCTGTCTCATTAACTTTGGGCTTGGCCATATAACATTTTGGCCAATGGAATGTGGGTGATTAAGACATACACCATGCACAAGCAGAAGCTTTTGGAGCATCGTAAGTTCCCCCAGCTCTACTGCTCTTTCCCTCTGCTTCAAGAATAGGCAGGTCCCCCATAGGGGCTGCTTCCTCAATCTGTGGCCCTAAACGAGAAGACATATGGTTCAAAACCACAGCCAACCCATATATGAAATATGCATGAGAAATAAACTCATTTATAAGTCAATGAGATTAAGGCATTGTTAGTTACTACAGAAAAACTAATTAATATATCAGTGAAATTATAAGAAACAAAGGTAAAAACAAAAAAACAAACTTTTTTTATTTTTGTAATCTTAATCTTGCCTTACCCACATATCTGTTTCTAAAGCATGCACTACTACTTTCAACTGACTTCCACTACTACCCACATTTCTGTCTGCTTAAACACAGGCTAAAAACACTTGGCTTACAATAATAATGAAAATAACTAGCATTTTTTGACTGCTTATTATGTGACAAACATGGTTTTAAGAACTTATACACAGATCATATCATTTCTTCCTTACCACAGCTCTACAAAGAATCTTTTTTTTTTTTTTTTTGTCTTTTTAGGGCTATACCCATGGCATATGGAGGTTCACAGGCTAGGGGTTGAATCGGAGCTGAAGCCTCTGGCCAGTGCCACAGGTACAGCAACACTGGATCCGAGCCACATCTGCGACCTATATCACAGCTCACGGCAACATGGGATCCTTAACCCACTGAGCAAGGGCAGGGATTGAACCCACGTCCTCACGGATGGATGCTAGTCAGGTTTGTTAACTGCTGAGCCGTGACAGGAACTCCCAAAGAATCATCTTAATCTACATTGCTCATATAAGGGAATTGATACTTAAAATGTTTAAGCAAATTTTCTTAGGTCATGCAACTAACAAGTGGTAGAATTAGGACTAGACAACTAGGTTATAATCAGATCGTGAAAGGAACTGGAAGAGTACAACAGATTGGTCAAGCAAGGCATTTGACCCACACACTGATCCTTATAAGAAATCTGAGTATTTGCAATAACTACAGTCCCTTCTTGAACCAATTATAAGCGTTTCCTAAACATTAGTCTCCTTGTTCTATTTCACATAATTATTCCACCCTGATTGTCGACAACCAGACAAAACACGAGCTCTTAACCACAACACAGCCACCTTGATCACACTTTTTTGAACCAGCATCTGTGCCTCTTTAAAGGGTTATGTTCTCAACACTGGCTAGCAGCCTATGAGGTGACCTGAGTTGAGAGATATCTTCATTAGGACTAGCCTGAGCTTATTGTTGACGAACTGAGCTCATCACATCTTCTCCTGGAGAGCTGGAAAGTGAAATGATCAAAAGGAAGCCCAAGAAGAACAATGAGGAGAAATATCATGGAAGATAGAAGACTATTTGGGAAGGTTGTTGGTTGTATTCCCATTTGTAAAACAAAAGGCCTCCTATTTGCACCAAAATTTCACCACTTAAATTTTTTCTTTATGGGAAACAGATATGATTGGCAAAGATTATCCATTTTCATTAAGTGAACTTCCCAGGAATTACACATTTCAACACATGAAACTTACTTTCACACAATGCTTCCAGCATTCACAAACTGTACCCCCACTTAGTGTTGCTGTCTGGAAAGAGAACAAGCCTGCCCATTTAATCGGCTCTCAGTAACATGATATCCTTAAGACCAAATGTTACCAGTTACCATTGCATATACTCAGCACTGTTGCCATAGGGGATAAGAGTATCTCCCCTCTTTAAGGTGGAAACTACCAGCTTGTGCCTACAGAGCCTGGATATATGTTTGAAGCAAACTCCTTTGTCTCCATTCCCAAAAGCCAGAGAGATGGAGATTCAGTTCAGTGAGTTGCCTTACATTCCTGTTAAGAAATAGATGATTGGTATCCATGATACTGGTGTATCACTTAGCATTATCTGGGTGGTAAACAATAGAGGAAACAGAAAAGTACTCCTTCAACAATTAGTTAGTGCCTTAAAAATTCCAAAAGAGTAGGCAGAAAGCATCCCAAATTTTGGCAAGGACCTAAACCGGAAGTACCAAGGAGTCCTGAGATCATAGGAAAGGACACTGAAGCAGTGACAGAGGCTAGCTGATCAAATTGGCAGCACTTTAAGTCAAGAAATTCTTAGGGATGACCACACTAGAACTGCTTTTGAATGATCAGCACAGACAACTAAAGCTATTTTACCCTAAATAATCTCTCAGTTTGGATTCCCCCAGAGCAGACACTGAAACAAGGATTTGAGGATTTGAGTGAAAGTAGTTTGAGAGGTAATCCTAAAACACACAAGTTACAGGAGTGAGAACAAGAGAGAGAGCAGGTAGGAAACCAGTACTTTCTTGATTAAGTCACCTCTGCTGGCAAGTCACTGGAAAAATCTACTAGCATAAGGCATTTCAAAACTAATTAGGGAGATTGGATTAAGATGGCGGAATAGAAGGACTGGAGCTCAACTTCTCTCCCAAATAACAGCAAAAATACAGCCAAATGCCGAGCAACCTGCAACCAAATGGACTGTAAACTTCCAAAAAAGATACTCTGCTCCAGAAGACACAGCGGAGACCACATCAAGAGGTAGGAGGGGTGATTACGCGATAGAAGCAACCCCATACCTCCCGGGTGGGAAGCCCCACAGACTGGAAAGTAGCTGCATCACAGAGACTCAGCTACAGGACTGAGAGTTCTGAGCCTCACGTCAAAACCCCACACCTGGGGATCGGGCACAGGGAGAAAGAGCCCGTGGGGCATCTGGCATTGAAGGCCGGAGGGGCTTGTGTGCAGGAGCTCCACAGGACTAGGGGAAACAGAGACCCCACTCTTGAAAGGCACACACAGACTTTCACGTGCACCGGGTCCCAGGGCAAAGCAGTCTCCAGAGCAATCTGGGTGGAACCTGACTGCAATTCCTGGAGGATCTCCTGGGAAAACAGGGGTGACTGTGCCTTGTTGTGGGGGAAGGGCATTGGAGGTGAA
>PVHT021183696.1:28986763-29020030 GCA_004024745.2 Catagonus wagneri | reverse complement strand
TAGCCAGGTCATGGAAACAACCTAAATGCCCATCCACAGAAGAGTGGATAGGGAAGAT
Source organism: Catagonus wagneri (assembly GCA_004024745.2). NCBI lineage: Eukaryota > Metazoa > Chordata > Mammalia > Artiodactyla > Tayassuidae > Catagonus > Catagonus wagneri. The sequence goes on along the minus strand of PVHT021183696.1, from coordinate 29,019,972 downwards.
ATGGTACATACACACAATGGAATGTTACTCAGCCATTAAAAGGAACGAATTACCAACATTTATAGCAACATGGATGGACTTAGAAATTATCATGCGAAGTGAAACCAGTCAGACAATTAGACAGCAACACCCAATGATACCACTTACATGTGGAAACTAAAAGACACAATGAACCTTCTTACAGAACAGACAATGACTCACAGACTTTAGAAAACCTTGGTTTTTCAAATAAGACAATCTGGGGGTGGGGGGGATGCACTGGGGGTTTGGGATACAAAATCTGTAAAATTGACTTGTGATGATTTATGCACACCTATAATTGAAATAAAATCCATTAAGACAAAAAAAATTAAAAAAAAAAATAAAAGAGCACACTTAGCATACTCAAAAAAAAAAAAACAAAACTAATTAGATTCCCAGAGAAGCAGTCCCTGGTGTCCAATCCCTGACTCCCTTACTAGAATTACCAACAAGCTTTTATACTAAAATTATATCCTGAATACCATATTCAACATATCATTCAACAATTTATTTATTCACTCGTCCATTTACTACCCAACCACAATCCCACCACAGCCACATTTATAACTGTAATTAAGGTTGTGCAATAACTCAAAGGGAAAATTTTTATTTGTCAATCCAGTAGTACAGTTACCTGAGTCACTAGTATCCTTTTCTATCTCTTCTGGGTATTTTTTCATAGTGACTAACCTTTAGAGTTTCTCACAGTAGGAGACAAAAAATAAATAAATGCAATGTAAGACGTAACTACAGGGAGTACATAGATCTGAACTTTAAAAGACCTCTGTTTTATTGCCAACACTTCTTCCTAATAATTAGGAAGCTTGGACCTGTCCATTAAGCCCCTTAGGCCTCAATTTTCTCAAATGTACAATTACCTGCTCAATTAGAGTGTGATAGTTAAGCTATTCTATAATCCTCTGTGCATTAACAAAGGTGATACAGGGTGCTTTAAGATTATTTAAAGAGATATTCTTTAAAATTTTTCAGCAGACAAGGGATAGACTCAGGAATGCATTATAAAGATTAATCTAGAGTATCATATGGGCAGAAAGAAAGTCAGGGGCTACTTCAGTAATCTAAGGGTGAAAGAAGGGCCTGACATGATGATTGTCAGTAGAAATTAAGAGATAGAGGGTCTTTATTAAAGGAAAAATGCTTGTGACAACAAATGAGAGCAAAGAAGTAGAAGTCACGATGTCATTTAGTTTAGGTGTCTGGGAGATGATAACGCCACCAGCTGAGTGCCCAGACACTCACACCACCAGCATCCCAATGCCCAGCCACCAACCCTTGATCCTGTCAGTATCCTGTAAGTCTTTACCATGTCAAAACAGAAGAGATGCAACATGCATAAACTTCAAACAGAGAATTAAATTTACCGGTTAGATTAATTAGAATACCAACTTCTAATTCAACTTAATTAGAATATTAAAGACGCACCTAATCCAATCTTTTGGGATAGAACATGATGGAAGATAATATGAGAAAAAAAAATGTCTGTATGTGTATGCCTAGGTCACTTTGCTGCATAGCAGAAATTTGGCACAAATATGTGTAAATCATTGTAAATCAACTACACTTCAATAAAGAGTGAATATATAAAACACAGAGCAACAAGCAAGAGCAAATTACAAAGCCTGGTTCAGAGTTGAAGAACCAAGATGGTGAGACCATGATTTGCATTCAATTAAGGTTAGTATAACCTTAATTTCTTACAAGCAGTTAAATTCAAATCCATTTTAAGGTGACAGATACATTTTCCTTCCTTCAGTTAGAAGAAGCAAAACAGAGAACAATTTCCTAGATAAAGGAATCCACATAAATCATTCTTTTTCTAAGTGGTAATAGGAGACAGAGGTTGGAAGGGAATATAAATACAAAAACAGCAATTTTCCTTGTTATTCATTTCATACAGAACAGGGAAATGTACTCAAATCCTGTAGTGACCTACATGGGAAAAGAATCTGAAAAAGCAGTGGATATATGTATATGCATAACTGATTCACTTTGCTGTACAACTGAAACTAACACATCATTGTAAGTCAACTATTCTCTAATAATTTTAAATAAATAATTTTTAGAAAAGGATAAATAAATAATAAATAAATAAATAAAATGGATTAAGGGATTTAAAAAAAAAAGAAAGAAACACCTGGAATTATGTCCATCTCCTAGTGGGCACTCTGTATTTGCTGACTGACCTGGTCCCATTTGCAGTCTTCCCTGAAGAAGAAACAGGAACACCCTAAGAAGCCCTGTCAAACAATCATGAGAACAGAATAGTACCCTGCAGGACAGGGCAGATATGAAATTTGCAACATCTCCCTTGGCAAACACACTTCACTGAAATATCACTATCTTTCACTATCATCAACAGCTAAGAGAAGGAAGGACAATAACATCTCCCTATTACCTGAGCTTTAAAACTTTCTGACACCTACTAAAAGAGTTAATAATTTATTCATAGCAAAACTGTAAAGCTAAGGCCTAAATTTCAGCTTGAGAGAATGAAAACAACAGATTCCTTTAAAAATAAAAATACTGCCTTTCAGAAAGAGCTGTAGCAGACTTTATTTGGGATGAATCTTCCCTCTTTATTAGTGGAAGAGGGATATTTTTAGTAAGAGAACATAACAGCTACTCCAAATTATATTTTTATATTATTCCCCAAAAAAACAATGGCAGAAAATATCCCTTTCCATCACCTGAATATTCAAAACCCAAACTCCCAATTTTGCTTTAAAATACCCATTTATACTTTCTTTTCTTGCCTTGCTGTCTACTCAGACTGTGTACTGATTACAACCAACTATTTGTTGAACTTATTTCCAAGAGGAACGATGGGGAAAAGCACAGTGTTACTTTAAATTTTTTTCTCAACCAAGTTACCTGACGAAAATACTATTTGCAATTGAGTTAGTATTTTAACATGATCATTAAAATTTGGAGAAAATACATAATGTCATGTTGCTCCCTATATACTTACCCTTATTATCACACACTTGCCACAGTACAGAGCAAATGTGGAAATTGGTAGCATCACATACAACATACATAACACATTTGAGAAATTCCCTTTAAATATTTTGCAATAGTAAAAGTCCAGCTAACTTCAAAGAGCATTTTGGTTGAAATATTCAAATAAATGCTCGAGTCACTATGTCTTCTAAGAACATCAGGGAGTGGTCCTGTCAAAGAGGAATTTAGCTTCCTGAAAGTTAGACTAAATTGCTGTTTTTCATTTCACCTCGCCTAAATAAACAGAACTGTCAAAATATGATGGATCTTTCATAATGATACTGCTAAAAAGCTTAAGTGGAAGCATTCGGAAATCTCAAAAATTTTAGGCTTTCTTTAAAGCAAGTTTGTTTTTAAGTGTTTTGTTTCTCTCCCTCAGTAGCTGGCATTTGAATGCTTTATTTTTTCTAGTTATAATCCATGAATGATTCATATAGCCCTACCTGTGGGAGAAAGAAACAGCACAAACAAACTGTATTTGTGGAAATGTGGAGATCTGACTAAATAAAAACAGATTTTTAAAAAGAAGATGTAGAAGCCTGGGATTTTGAGGAGGAATCAATGGGACTATCATGAAGAGTTTAAATATGGGACACAGATGAAGAAGCAAATAAGCTGCAGTAATAATTTGTCAAGAGTTCCGGCTGCAGATCTTCACCAGATGAAACTTCTCCAGTTACTTTTGGAATATGTGACCCACCAGGTGAATTCCCTGAGTTACAACACTTTTCTTTTCAACAATTCTCACTCTGGACAGTCCAAGTTCCCCGTATAAGAACTTGAACATGGCAGTGATTTCAAATCGATGTAGATCATGTCTGTGCGTCTGGCTGGACTTACCTGCCCCATGTCCATTCCTTCAGCCTGACCGTGACTCCAGGAGTGCTTTTTTTTTGAAAGGTAAACCAGCCCAAAATTCCAATGCATCATAAATTTCAATTAGGTTGGACATCCTTAAGAGTGCATTTGGAGCCTTTAAGTTACAGGTTATTTTTCACGTTCTTCTCACTTTATTCTTTATTACATAACTGAATTATATGTAGCATTTTCTAAATCAAATATGGCTGTAACATTTACATTTTAGAGTCCAACTAATTGTGCTCACTAGGCATAGAGTAGCCATTCCTCAATCCTAGGTTTGTACTTTTAGGTGAAAAAAAAAAGTGCATTTGTTTTATTTTAGTTTTGGTTTATTTTAAAATTAAATATCTCTAAGCACAAGTTCAAAGTGAAGGAGACAAGAGGAAAAATCATCATCCACATATTTCAACCCCTACAATTTTTTGCTTTTCAGTTTAAAACATATGAACAAATAAATGACCATTGGACCTAAACTATTCAACTGAAAGGAACTGTATTCATGAAGAAAATCATGAACAGAGTTTGGACTCAATTGTCTATAACAGAAAAAATGAGAAGGCAATGCTTCAGAATAGCAAAAAATCAGAAAATCAATGTACCAAATAGTTGGCTGATATTTTTCTTTTACTCATCACAGAATTCTATGTAATGAGTATGTCTGAAACCTAATATTGTCTTAAAGTAAATACGTCTGAAACCAAATATTGTTTCAAAGTGGGTTTTTTTATTTCAAAAACATTAGTAACCAGAGCATATTTCTGGAACATTTCATCTATTTTAATGAACCTTTTCAAAGAGTAACCAGACTAGGCTAATTTTGAGTCATTTATCTGGAACCAATATGCCAACAGAGTATCATAAAATAAAATATGATTTAGCCATCCCTATCATTATAAAAATTGAGACAATTTACACAGGGGAAATTATGAGACTTAAAAAGTAAATGTTTCCCAACTTAACATGTTATAATACCTTTAGCAAAGCATCTTTCACTGGAACAATAATTCCTTATGACTCTTCTCTTCATTGTCTTCAAAAGAAATGCACTTACTTAAAACTACACAGTGTAATAATAGATGTGTGCACGGATTTGACCTTTAAAATGTAAGAAACTATCCCACTATTCTCTCACTGATCAGTTTTCAACTGTTCCAGAATCCATTATTAGGATTTTTCTTGAGCCAAAATATATTTAGTGACACAATTCCTACCTGGAAAATATAGGCACTCTACAAATATAAAATCTCTTGTTGAGTTTTACATTTGATGCCACCATATCTTTTATATAAACTGAAAATCCTTCAAGGAAGTTTCTTCACCAATATAACCTCTGCCACATGGTTCATTTATTTGCCATATCCTGTCTCAGGAGAACAAATAGTGGGTTCAATTTAAGGAGTTTCCTGGGTTCTCTTAAGAACTGTGGAATGCCTCAGGTAACAAGGTATCAGTGTGTGCAATCAATAAATGTCAATGTTTTCTCATATCAACATTTCCAAAACATTAATCACAATACATGCACCTAATTGGAAGTCATTCCTGCAGATTTGAAACCAGATTTGATTTGCATTTATGAAAATCAGTACAAATAATAGTCCATCAGCTTGTCGAGAGTCTTTTATCTCAAGCATGTTGTTCTCTATCTAGCTCATAAAGTATACAGTAAATACATATTGGATAAATGTAGAAAACATTTCATAGGTTAAAAAATGTTTTCCACAACAGATGACATATTTGAATTGTCAGCTCTTAGAAAATAGTTATTCAAAAAGGCTACAATGAGGCTTCAGGCCACACCCAGATTAGCACATTTTCTTTTCTTTTCCTTTTTTTTTTTTTTTTACGGCCACACCCACAGCTTATGGAGGTTCCCAGGCTAGGGGTCCAATCAGAGCTGTAGCCGCCAGTCTATGCCAGAGCCACAGTGACGCCAGATCTGAGCCACATCTGCGACCTACACCACAGCTCACAGCAACGCTGGATCCTTAACCCACTGAGCAAGGCCAGGGATCGAACCTGTATCCTCATGGATGCTAGTTAGTTAACCACTAAGCCACGATGGGAACTCCAGATTAGCTCACTTCTTGATTCTATGATGCCTGACCATGATTGATTACTTGACACTTTAGACAATTACGTCATATTTTTCCTTTTTTTTTTTGATTTAGGGTTTTTTTTTGCAGTTCAACTCAAGAAATACTCTTTGGAAATCTACTTTGTATACAACATCTGCTATAGATATTTCTTGAATATTTTGATTTTTCAATCCCAATACACCAAAACAAAATGTTTGTGTTTAATGATGCCACTGAACCCCAAGTTGGGGGAGAAAAGCTCTTTGTCATACAATGATAGGCTCACAGTAGCATGTGTCACATTAGGCCAAGAATTGTTAGTTGCTAGCCACTTTCGAAGTGTCAGAATGAAGACACTAAGCTGCTTAAATGCTTCACTTGGCAGCCAAATTGCAAAAGGATGACAGAGTGGATGGGGGCAACATGACAATTCTGTCACTGGTTTCCTGGTAGTGAAGTTTTAAGTACTGGGAAGAGTTACCATGGATGTGTATCAAACCATTATAGGATCGCTTCTCGGCCTTTTGGCTAAGATCAAGTGCAAACCATTATAGGAAATAGTTCTCCATAAAAAGATAACCCATGGCGAGGTGGTCTAGGGGTAGTCTTACCGTTTTAGCCTGATACAACTACTAGCTCTGAACTAAGATCAAAAAAGAAAGAATATTCTGTACAATAATAATTTCATCATTTTTAGCACTGAGTGACTTTCTGAATCTAAATATCAGTATAGATATAACTGAGTTCCTATTGATTTGTTTGCTCCTCATGCTTCTGAGTGGGAGGAGAGCAATAGAAGTGGCAGTACCATATGTGAGAAACCTATGCTGGTTCCTCTCTGAGGGAGGAGCACAGGTGCAGGGGGGTTCCCACATTTCCTAGGGTGGATATGGATCCTATCAGCTACTAAAAGACCCCAGCCCTTCAAACAGGGGCCAGTGACGGTCACACTACTCAAGGTGCCTCAGAAAGATGAGACATAATTTACATAAAGATGCTTATGATCCAGAGGAATGTATGGTCACTTGCTCTCTCCTGAATCTAATGTTGTGTCCAGATAACTTTACAGGAACATTTCTAGATCTGTGGATTATAACCAACTCACGGAAATCCCTAAACAAGGCTATTTAAAATTGCCTTTTAAATACTCCTTACTAGCACAGAGTGAAATTTGGGACCTCTACTTTTTTAAGCAAACCCTTTCATAGCACTTACTACACATGAGGCACAGTTCTAAAGTGCCTCATAAATACTGCCTCCTTTAATAAACATAATGACCCAGGAGTTAGGTAACATTATTGGTATTCCTATTTTACAAACAAAGAAACCGTGGCAAGAAGAGTGAATATACAACTTGCTTAAGTCATGCTGCAAGGAAATGGCAGAGTTAAAATCCAGATGATCTGGTCCCAGAGTCCAGGCTATAAATGGTTTGCTATTCACCCATCCTAGCTGATTTCTTTTTAACAAATGGCATTTGCACCTGTATACTCTGCCACCAGGCACCTGCTTGACAAAATCATTCACTTCCTCTATCTGTAAAGTGGGAATAACTTGGCCTACTCACGTGAAATGGACTGAAGTAAAGCTCAGTTCAGCCTAGCATCTGGTACCTAGGAGGCATAACCATAACCAGATGTTGCTAGTTTTATCACATCACTGCCAATAGTGATGGCAGGATATCTTCACATAGATAAAAATAATATTAGCTACTATGTTTAGGACCTCTAACATATTTTTTGAAAATTCATTATTTCATTTAATCTTTGCAAAAATGCTGCAAAGAAAAGATGATTCCCATTTCACATATCAAAAATACATGACATCAAAACTGAGAAATAAGGAGTTCCCGTTGTGGCGCAGCGGTTAACGAATCTGACTAGGAACCATGAGGTTGCGGGTTCTATCCCTGGCCTTGCTCAGTGGGTTAATGATCTGGCGTTGCCGTGAGCTGTGGTGTAGGTCGCAGATGTGGCTCAGATCCTGCGTTGCTGTGACTACGGTGTAGGCCGGCGGCTACAGCTCGGATTAGACCCCTAGCCTGGGAACCTCCACATGCCGCGGGTGCGGCCCTAAAATGACAAAAGGCAAAAAAAAAAAAAAAAAAAGAGAGAGAAAAATAAGCCTGGGAACTCATATCAATATGGTACAACTTTGATTTTTTGAAAAATAGAAAAAAAAATGAATCAGGAGACAGTGAGTGACTGCTTCTATGTGTGTGAGTAAATGGGTTTTAAAATAAACAAACAGGAGTTCCCACTGTGGCTCAATGATAATGAACCCAGCTAGAATTTATGAGGATGTGGGTTCAATCCTGGCTTCACTAAAATGGTTTAAAGATCCGGCCGGCGTTGCTGTGAACTGTGGTGCAGGTCGCAGATGCAGCTCGGATCCCGTGTTGCTGTGGCTGTGGTGTAGGCCAGCAGCTACAGCTCCAATCAGACCCCTAGCCTGGGAACTTCCATATATCACAGGTGTGGCCCTAAAAAGATAAAATAAATTAATTAATTAAGCAAATGAATTTATAAGTGGTAAAGATTTAGTTGTCCTCATCTGACCTGATTCTTTTCAATTCAATTCCAATGACTGAGGGTTTTATTTCCTAAAAGCCATGGGTATGTATTTCATGCACATCAACAAGCATAATATCAACATCATTCTATTTCAACCGTCCCAGGAGTATTTCTGCTGTAACTGAATTTTTTTTTCAAAATCCTTGAAGAAGATTTAATGTAGTAGAAGTTAAGTATACTAATACATATTGATTTAAACCTCTGACACCACTCAGAGTAGAAGCTAAAACCTTCTTCTTTTAAAAACCAATTTACATATTATTCTTGATTGCAAGAGCATGTTGTTTGTTCCACTGTCCATTAAACACGATAAGTAATTAAAAATATACAATCAGGAATTCCCAATGAGGCACAGTGGCTTAAGAATCTGACTAGAGTAACTCCAGTCCCTGCAGAGGTGCAAGTTCAATCCCCAGCCCAGCACAGTGGATTAAAGGGTCTGGCATTGCCACAGCTGCAGTGTAGGTTGCAGCTGGAGCTTGGATTCAATACTTGGTCCAAGAACTTCCACATGCCCATAAAACAAACAAACAAAAAAATATGATCAAATGTCTCCTCAAGCTAGTAAAACTACATAAAAACAGAAGGCTTTTATTAACTTCTCTTTTCTCAGGACAATAACGTATCGCATAGGTTCAGCTATTAAAACCTTTATTAAGGAGTTCCCTTCGTGGCTCAGTGGTTAACAAATCCGACTAAGAACCATAAGGTTGCGGGTTCGATCCCTGGCCTTGCTCAGTGGGTTAAGGATCTGGCATTGCCGTGAGCTGTGGTGTAGGTTGCAGACGCGGCTCAGATCCCACGTTGCTGTGGCTGTGGTGAAGGCTGGCAGCTACAGCTCCTGTTAGATCCCTAGCCTGGGAACCTCCATATGCCGCGGGTGCGGCCCTAAATAAGGCAAAAAGACAAAAAAAACACAAAAAAAACCTTTATTAATTCTTTTTTTTCCCAGGACACAGCCTGGGTTTTTTCTTTTAATATTTTTATTTTTCCTATTATAGTTGATTTACAATGTTCTGTCAATTTCTGCTATACAGCAAAGTGACCCAGTCATATATATATACACATATATATATATACATATATACACACACACACACACACACACATTATTTTTCTCTCATTATCCTCCATCATGTTCCATCACAAGTGACTATAGTTTACTGGGCTATACAGCAGGATCTCATTGCTTATCCACTCCAAATGCAATATTTAGTAATTATTTTTCTAAGAAAAAAGCAAACAAATGAAACGGTAAAGTCTGTATTCCTCCATAAGGCAAAATTAAAGAAATTTCGCCCTGCATTTTGAGTTATGTATAGAACAAATACCATCCATCCCTTCAATATACTATTAAATGAACATGTATTAGTAAATAAAATAACACATGTAAAGTGCCTAACAGTCTGCTCACCACTTAGAAAGAAATCAACTGGCTTGCACTTTTTAATATTATGCTTTAGATCATTATATATTATTTTTCTCAAGTCTTTATGATATGCCAGTGAAGATAGTATAAAAAACTCTTCACTTTAGGTGAAAATAATCTTTACTATGAGGTTTGTCACTGCATTTTATCTGGCATTTGAAGAAAGCTTGGTATGCACTGACAGCAATCTGCTAACATCAAGGTTAAAAAGAGAAATGCATCAGAAGCTAGATAAAGCTAATGAAGGTAAACACCCAGAGCTTGTGATTTTTTTTTTTTTTTTTTTGCTTTTTAGGACCGCACCCACGGCTTGTGGAGATTCCCAGGCTCGGGTGGATTCAGAGCCACAGCCACAGCAATGCAGGATCCTTAAACCATTGCTCAAGGCCAGGGATCGAACCCGCAACCTCATGGTTACTAGTCGGATTCTTTTACACTGCACCAGGGCTTTTGATTTTTAACAGCATTCTGTCCCCAGTCAGGGAATGTGCAGTGTACTGAATGTGTCCCCCACGAATTCCTGTCTTATGAAATCTTAACCCTCAATGTGATGATATTAGGAGGTAACAAGGACATGAGGATGGTGCCCTCCTGAATGGGATTAGAAGAGACTCAGAGTTCTCTCTCTTTCCCTCTGTATGTAAGAATACAAAGTGGAGATGGCTGCCTGTATCTTGGAAAAGGGCCTTCCTAGAACCTAACTAACTATGCTGGTACCCTGATCTTGGACTTCCAGCCTCCAGAACTGTGAAAAACACATTCCTATTGCTGATAAGCCTCCAAATCTATGGTACCTTGTTAACAGCAGCTCAAATTAAGACAGTGTATTGATCCCAGTGACACTGGGGTCTCTGTTCATCAATGTATATTTCTGTGGTCTCTATAAGTAACTGAGAGCAGAAGTCTTCCACCGCACGAGGGTGTCCATTAAGGTCTGCATGTTGGAATCAGGGCCAAGGTGGAGGTCCCTTTTTGGGGAGGCTAAAGTACCCACAACAATTTCATGGAGAACCTAGTTCAAGGTTACTTGTAGATATCCTGCTTCATAATCAGAATTTCATATACTTCATATGTTCAGAGCAGCTATCTTATTTTCAAAGCCACCATGTGAGGAATGGGCTTAAACGTTGAAAGTAAAAATATTAAAAAATTAAAGAAAAAAAGTGTGAAATATAAAAATCATGTAACAAAAAAAAATTATGTAACAAAGTCAAAGAGAAAACTGAAGGAAATTAGAACTAAGGTCTTCTTGACATCTTTTAGACTAGGATTTTATCCGTTAGGAATTATTTCCATATGTGCTTTAGTAGTGGCATGAAATGATAATCTTTAAGGAAGAAGAAAGAGCTTGGGTCAGTATTAAGTTTTAATCATTTCATTCATATTATCTTGACAGGTCTAGAAAACAAGTGGGTAGAATCATAACTGATGTGTTATTATGCTCATGGAAAATAGACTATCTCCAGATATTTTCTATAAAAGTTACCTATTTTATAATTATTAAATTTGCTTTTGCTTTTCTTTTGCAAAGAAGTGATAACAGGATTGTGGGAAATAATCATTGGGAAGATGAGGCCAATTTCGTGGCATAAATCTTCTCCCTTCCCTACCTAGGTCTTTTTAACAACTCATGAAGAACTAACATATCACAGTATAATATACTGCAACTGGAGAACTAAATGTATTTGCTGGCAGCAGAAACATGTGTCTGTTCAACGGTCCCTGAGTAATCCTTAGCATGATGGATCTGAATAAGCCATTATAGCTTTAACTGGTAAATGAGCCATGTCATTACGCTGTATTTATAACAAAAAGAAAGACATCCTTACGGACCATATGCCTAGAGCCTCATGGGCTCTTTAAACACATCCCCCGGAAAGTTCCCTGTGTATGCAGCAAGGCTAGTAAAACTAGATCCTGGCATGTTACCAAATTGTTGTCAAAATTCCCTCAAGTGGAGTTCCTGTTGTGGCTCAGCATTCACAAACCCGACTAGGATCCATGAGGATGCAGGTTCAACCCCTGGGTTAAGGATACGGCATTGCCATGAGCTGTGGTGTTAACTCGCACATGTGGCTCAGATCTGGCATTGATGTGGCTGTGGTGTAGGCTGGCAGCTGCAGCTCCGATTCGACCCCTAGGCTGGAAACCTCCATATGCCGCGTGTGTGGCCCCAAAAAGAAAAAAAAAAAAATTCCCAGAAGTGGGTGGCCTTCTGTTCTCATATACTCTGCCTCTGTTGACTGAACATGCCTTCTGGTTTTCAATTCAGCTGGAGTCAAATCACTCAGTCGTTTATTTTTACCCTGCCCTCCCTTACCCTGCATTTGTTCGGTGGTCTCTGGTCACAAGCCCTGTACCTCCAAACCTACCTTCCATGTCAGATAGCAGCCCATGTCCACTGCTTCCAAACATCCTCTCATTTCCTATCTGGCCTAATCCTGGGCTCTGACTCCACCATACACTGGATTATTATTATTTTAGCTCATTTGGGTGTTTCCTGTTTAAAAACCAAAGCGAAACACAGAGTATGCTAAAGTAATCTTTAGGATCAGGTTGCAGTCTATTTTTCAGGAAGTTCAATTTTCAAAGCTGAAACCTATCTCTGAAGAAAAAAATAATAACTGTTCTGAGAGCAAGGTTTGGATTTTGAACTTTCACCCTTGTTATTTTTTATAATTAATATGGTATCTGTCACAGTGCTGTTGGCAGAACCACATTTCCCTCTCTTGCCCATGAGACCTCTTTAATAATTTATTATTGGTGTGGGGAAGCTAAGGAAGCCCATCCTCCATAGAGTAAGGCGAAATACTTTACAGAAAGTCAGGTGAACCTTTTTCTTATTCCCCAAGGAAGCTTTTAACATTCACAAGAGACAAAGAGCTAATGTGTTTTTCTTATTCGAATGATACCATGGCAAAAATACAGATTAAAAAAAAGGCGAATTCCTGGAACAAAAGACACAAATGGGAGCAGTAATAAGTAGCTAATTAGATATCTGGCTCAGTTAAGTAACATAAAGTTACCAAAGTTCATGTAGGAATTTTAAGAAACCAAAAAAGAGCACTCTACATCCCCAAATGCCTAAAAACTATACTCTATGCTAGTTTTACTACAGTCACAGATTTCCTCAGACCACGGAACAGGTCTGTAAAATTCTCCTATACATTTAGCAAACACCTAGTAAGTGGTGTGTTTAGGAAGATATGACAGAAGAATGTTAAAATAAGACTCAAATGTTATGATTGAGGCCCTAAGTCAAAAATATCAATTAATCGAAGATAATATTATAAATCAATTGTACTTTAATAAAATATACATGTATATGTATACATACAAATTATTATCACATTCCAAATGGAGTTGCTAGACCACAGAAATACAACAATATTCGAAAAGGACAGAGCCAGAACCCAACTTTGCAACTTTTATCTCAGCACTTCCTTTAAGTGTTTTGAGAGGCTAAAACCGGATATTTGAAAGACAATTTCTTGTGCAAAAAACTGTTGGAGTGCTAAGGCTGTTTCTCTCTCTCACCTGCTATGAAGGAAAGGAGAGAAGGTTTCTCTCCCCCACCTGAGCATGATGAAACAAATTCCAAAGGTCCATTTGGAGAGGCTGATATATAGCTCCCAATAAGGCCAGCTGGAGATGGACCATCCACATCAAGAAACTGCAGGGAGAGATCTCTGGCTGAGGGGAGGTCTGCAAAGATCCTACAACCCACCATTTTCCACCTGCCCAGCCCAAAGAATGCTGATGGCAGAACTGACTAATCGAGTAAAACCTTTCCTGCTCCCTTCCTCTGTATGATCCTGGTGGAGCCAGAAACACAAACAACAAGAAAAAGTAGAAGAAGAGCCTATGGCAGGAGAAGATGGTCATGCCCACCCCCAGCCTCCCGCCCCCTGCAGATTCTGGACTGCAGCAGACCTCCCCTGGAGAAGTGAAGAAGCTTTAACTTAGAACAAAATTATTTGATTACTACACATATCTAGACATACCAATGATTGAAGGGAGATTATTTGCACAACCTGAGATTTTCTCTAGGGCATCAGAATAACTGATACCAGAAGATGGATTTCAAGATAGGAAACAAAATTAAAGTTGCTTTACAACTGATGCTGGCAGTCTCATCTGTTCAATACACTGGTTATACAAATAATTCCTCATGTTTTTCTCTCAGAATAAAATGTATGTTTTCCTACAAGTCAAGGAAACGGTTTTAAGTTTTTTTGTTTTGCTTTTTTTTTTTTTTGGTTTTTGGTTTTTAGGGCCAAAACCTGCAGCATATGGAAGTTCCCAGGCTAGGGGTCAAATCAGAGCTGTAGCTGCCGGCCTACACCACAGCCACAGTAATGCTAGATCCTTAACCCCCTGAGTGAAGCCAAGGATCAATCCTGCGATCTCATGGATACTATCCGGGTTCATTTCCAAGAAGCCACAACAGGAACTCCCTAAGTTGATTTTTTAAAGTAATATATATTAGGCTAATAAAAATTCTCTACTCAAACCATGATTTAATTTTTAAATTCCTCTAGGATATTAAGGTAGGAATCATAAATTCAGTTTTCAGGTCCTCAGACGTCTCATCCAAGTAGTATGTGAATATCCTCCAAAAATTCTACAAAAGTAGTCAGTTGTTTAAATACTTCCAGGTTCATGACTTTGTGAAGCATTTCAGTCTTTGCTGGAGAGTGTTTATTATTAAAAAGTCCTTCCTTATATATAAAGGTAAAAACATAAGTCATACACTGTATGTTTGCTTAGCAAAAATACACCTATCCTTCAATTCCCATTTCAAATATCTCTGGGATGCTATCCCTGCTCTCTGAGGGTCAATTTGATTTCCTGCTGTGTCCCCATTGCGCCTTAGTTCCTTACAGCATGCCACTTAGTACAGTGTATTTCCTGTTTTGGTTTATGTCACTGCCTCCTCCTCTAGACTTAGCAGCTGTTTCTTGCTAATCCACTGGTACCAGGTCCCGCAGAGGATTCCAAGACAATCAGATATGGTTCCTGCCCTCAAGTTGCATTGAGTCCAAATGATAAAGCATGAACGTAGATAACCTTAACATAGGCTAGAAGGAAATAAGTGCCTAAAGTAGAAGAAACATTATTGTTTTTTTCTTGCTTGCTAGAGTTTCCTTTCTGTAGTAGCCTCATTTTCTCCTAGGCTTTAGGCGATACTAAAAATGTAGAGTACTTTACATTCTATACTTCAGCTTACCAACAATTTATATTCGATCTTATCAAAAAGTTTTTTTTATCTGGCTTGAGGAAGAGTAACCAAATCAGATGCCACATGACATATACAAAGAATAACAAATCATTTAGTTCAACAGAAGCTCTGGATCCATGGGTGAGATAATCTAGTGATCATACTGAAGAGGCAAGCATAGCCAGAATACAGAAGATCTTGAACCCAAAATGTACTGGATACTTCCACTCATCTGGAGGTCTGCCACATAAATGAGATTCAGGGTCCCACTTCTCACTTTGGAACTTGAAAGAACTGATTCCTTCACCTGATGCTTCAACAATTAAGCCAAAGGCATGAAACCCAGTCTTGGCTTGTCAAGTGTTCTCTAGCAAGACTCTGAATATTGAGGGAGTGACCCAAGGCGGTAAGGACAATTAAAAATAATTGAGATGAAGGTGACAGGAGCCCAGCTGCACAAGAGCTGGGATTGTTATCTAGTATTATTTAAGGATGTGATATCCTTAAGAACACCAAATTTAAAATGTCTGAAGGTTCTCAACTCTGTATTCAACTGATATTTCTAGAATCGAACATGTTTAAATTCAGCACTGAAAATCACCTAAAGTATCTGAAACCAGACTGTAAATGTTAGTATATAGTATATAAAAATATAACTAAATATGCTTACATATCAGCAAGTTAGCTGGAGGCAACTTTCTCATGTTTTTATTCAGGAAGAAAAGGGACACAAAAGCTCTATATAGCAGAGTTGGTAGAAACATATCTTCAGCTTTTAAGAATAAAACTTACAGGGATTCTCACTGTGCCTTTTCCCAAGTATTACAGCTAAGTGTGGACATAGAAAGACAGACAGGAGACAGACAGACAAAGAGAGACAGAGACAAAGAGAAAGGAAAGAGAAGTGGAATATATATTTTTTATTTTATACATTTTATTTTATATTAAATAAAAATGACATTTTATATATCACATTTATATGTTAATAAAACATATACATATATAATATGGTGGTTTGACTATAATTAAAATCAAAATCAACTATAAGTAACAATGGCATTTTGTGAAGAGTTTTAGGAGACCTGAAACTTCCCAAAGTCCTATGTATGGATTGTTATTCTCCTCAGCAAAGACTACATGGGAGTCGCAAAAAGCTCTGGAGGAAACAAAGGTTTTATTAAAAATTTTAATCTGCACTCTGTCTCTTGCTATGCTTACCAAGAAGAATCAAAAAGCTTCCAGAAATGTTCATCTCTTTACCTCCAAGTTCTTCTTTAATTCTTCATGAATGGAACCTTAATTAATGAGTTTGTAAAATACTCACTGTTTGGTCCATAGCACCTATTTGTTTTTGAAAAGTAGAATGTACTTACTGGGGTTGTAAATAACCTCAAAAGCCTTGAATTAATTGACCCACCGTGGGCTCTTCTGTAAACCGAAAAGAGTTTGGCTCTTTCACTGCAGGATGAAATGAACTCAGCCCGATTTAAGTCCAAACACATGGCAGTGCTTGGTTTTTGTTTTATTATACTTTATTTTTTTGACATTAAAAAAAGATTGTATAACACCCAGTCAAATCACTTTGAAACGCTAATATAAATTTTGTCAAGTGTTATATATCTGGTTGTGTGTTCCTCAGAGTTTTAGAGCATTTTAAATAAATATAGTCTATGTGCACATATGTGGGGGTAGGAAGGAACTCCTTAAATATTCCTAGTCTGTTATATAAAACTATAGGATTTTAGAATTGGGAGAAACTCAATGTCCTCTTCATCAACACTTCATTTTACAGATGAAGCCCAAAGAGAAATGAGTGATTTCATCAAATTCCCACCACAGGGCCCTAAGAGAGCCAGGACAGATTTTCAGAAAACGATCTTCCTATAAGAGCATGTTGTGTCTAATCTGTCCCTCCATCTTACTCTTGGATATAAAACCAAGACCTCAAATAGTTTCCAAGTCCTTCAAAATATTCCAGCAAAAACATTTCTAACATAGAAAGTCAAGGACTGATAATCCCATCCATACTATTTTACTTTTTTTTATTACTCAATGAATTTTATTACATTTATAGTTGTACGACGCATACTATTTTACTTTCATATTCTTCCTCTTTTCAATTCCAATAGGTATTCAGCACATATTACTTTTCTCCGGTTTTTATTTACATGTAAGTCCTCCAATGTATATTTGCTAATGAACCACCACAAGGCCTGGGTTAAAACTTCCCATAGGAAACAACAGCCAATAAGCCAGCTAGCGATGTCCAGGTGGGGGGGGCAGGCCCAGCTGAACCCCAGTGCCTGTGCAGTCAGTGGAATTTGAATGTCACACTGTATCAACAAACTTAGCAAGATCCATGACTTCCTGCATGTGAGTTATTTCTAAAAACACCAAATGTTTCATTTTTCTCATGACTTCACACACCAAGAGGATTCAGGTAAGGCAAAACTTAATGTTTTTTGCAACTCCTAGAAAATATCATCCTCTACACTGTGCCAATGAGACTGTTTTATAATTATATTTTACATTATACTTCTTTTTTTAGGGATTTGGAGGCAGATAAATGACTTCCTTTGAGGCCAGATGCCTTGTATTCATATCAAAAGATTTGCTTCTGTGCACTCTCCCCCCACCAAGTTGTGTCTTTCTCAGAGTCATGAAGCAGGGGACGGGTTATAAGTGTAATGTCAGATGGCTTACGATTTGTTTTAATAACCGGCAGTGGGATGCTTGTTATTCACATTAAACACATAATAGACAAAGCAGGTGGTGCAGTTCTTGTTCCTGATAGATCATAAGAGACTGAAATACAATGATGTTGTATTCTACAGTGTGTTTCCCCTCAAGCTCTCTCTCCAGAATCAAAGAAAATTTGTGTGACTATAATTTAAAATACTGATGGGTAGCTCTTTGCTTTTTTATTAAGTCAGTGTTAGAAGAAAACCGATTATGAATACATATTACTTTTTAAACGTTCTCCTTTGGCAGGGGTCTGGATGAATGCTCTGGTTACCTAGGAGATGAAGACAAAATGAAAACTGATTGACTTATCAAATTGATTGTGAGCTGAGCTTCAAGTGGCAGCTGTGTGTGCTGCACACGAAATGTAGCTGCTTGGAAGTGATTTTTTTTTATTCATCACACCAGTAATAATGCCATATAGATTATTAGGTAGAATAAAGTGACTATATTTTATTAGAAAGTACAGTATTGAATGATTATCCTAATGATTACAGTTGGGAAAGATATTTTTAAGAAGTAATTCTGGCCTGGATGTTTGTTTTAATATGTCACTAAAAACGATTGTACTGGTGACAGTGGAATTCTATATGTGGTAGGAGCCCTGCTGCTGGTTTGCTTTTCAATAATAATAACCCTGCCTTCTGTTGGCTGAGATTGGGTTAGTGGGAAGGAAACTTAATGGATCTTACTGTAAAAGCAGCCATAACCTCTACCCCCTCTATTCCTCTTGCAATTATTCTATCCAATTAGGCACGAGCTACAGAAAAAAAAAAAAAAAGAAGTTTCATTTTCTGAGGCATCCTAACTTTTCATAAAGATCTTTCTTTCTTTAAAAGAGCATACTTCTCCCTCCAACTTTGTCATTTTGTGATATTCCGTTATTACCCACAACCCTCTACCAACCACCCCACTATGAGACCTGCTATGTCCAGTAATGCTCAGGGTCTTGATCTTGTAACACAGATAGCAATAATCTGCAAAGTAAATGTTGCTAGGTTATATAATTTAAGGAGTTACGAGTTATTTTCATTGTGTGGAAGACAGAACCTTAAACCAAAAGAACGGACCTCTAATGGTAGGAGGCATCTCCTCGGGGAGACAAATGGTCATAGGAACTTTCCTTTTTGCTCCTCAATTCACACCCTGTAGTCACCATAAAATTGCAACATTTGAGCCAGAACAATTTATCTCAGGAACTAATTGAAAACTGGACCAAGAAAAGAAGGAAAAACAACTGGAATTCTCCCTCTCTCACTGTAGAAATGCCATTCTCCCATGACCGTATGATTCTATGAGAATTTCCAGGAAATGCAGGCAATCCCAGGGTTGCTACCAGTTGGTGAAACTGAACAGGTAAACAGCAAATCCAGACTGAGATGAGTGGTGGAGTTGAGGAGCAGATAACTTAGCCCAGATAACTTAATGCTGCAAATAAGAATTGTGCATAATGGGAGTTCCCGTCGTGGCGCAGTGGTTAACGAATCCGACTAGGAACCATGAGGTTGCGGGTTCGGTCCCTGGCCTTGCTCAGTGGGTTAACGATCCGGCGTTGCCGTGAGCTGTGGTGTAGGTCGCAGACGCGGCTCGGATCCTGCATTGCTGTGGCTGCAGCGTAGGCCAGTGGCTACAGCTCCGATAAGACCTCTAGCCTGGGAACCTCCACATGCCGCAGGTGCGGCCATAAAAATGACAAAAGGCAAAAAAAAAGAATTGTGCATAAAGTAATGTTCTGGTATATCCAGAAAAAAAGACTGCTAAAAAGGCAATGAAGTAAAATGCTAGGTTTAAGGGAAATAAGTACAAACAAATGATGGACGTAAAAGAAGAATTGAAAGATGTAGTGCTAACCATGTTTCCATATAGGAAATGTCTTTAGTGTACATATCAGTTATCTCCAAATAAATCTATAAATTTAATACAATCCCAATCAAAATCTAAATCAGAATTTTGCTTTGGAAATAGATTATAGGACTCAATTACATTTCAAAATTTGTGAAAACAAAGATCAATAATAAGAAAATTTCAGAGTTCCTGTTGTCGCTTAGCAGTTAGCAAATCCGACTAGCACCCATGAGGATGCAGGTTTAATCCCTGGCCTCGCTAAGCAGGTTAAGGGATCCGGCACTGCCGTGAGCTGTGGTGTAGGTTACAGATGCGGCTCGGAATCTGGCATTGCCAGGGCTCTGGCGTAGGCCAGCGGTTACAACTACAACTGGACCCCTAGCCTGGGAACCTCCATATACCATGGTGGTGCAGCCCTAAAAAGACAAAAAGGCCAAAAAAAAAAAAGAAAAAGAAACTTTCTCTATTATATATATATATATATAAAGTGATAAACAGTGCCAAACTTAATTTAATAAGAGGAAGGACAGACTCAGGACATGTAAGGATCTATTAAGTGATAGTTAAAGTATTTCAAATTCATGAAAAATTGATGTGAAAGTAAATAAATCTGATATCCTGAGCATAAATATTTATAGTCATACTTCTAAACTTATACCAAAATCAATCAAAATCAAGTATAAATGGGAAAAAACTATAAACCAGAAGAAAATCTAAGTCTACTGACATAAATTTAGGGTGGGGAAAGCTTTTTATAAATTATATAAAAGGCAAAAAGCTATTAAGAAAAAGACATACGATTACATGAAAATTAAATTTTGGGGAGTTCCCTTTGTGCTTCATCAAGTTACAACCCCAACTAGTAATCATGAGGATGTGGGCTTGATCCCTGGCCTTGCTGGTGGGTTAAGGATCTGGCATTGCTGTGGCTGTGGCGTAAGCTGGCAGTTTGGCACCTGCAGCTCTGATCTAACCCCTAGCCTGGGAACTTCTATATGCTGCAGGTGCGGCCCTAAAAACAAACAAACAAACAAAAATTAAAATTTTTAAATTGAAAGAAAAACTGCTCACGACAAAAGCAAACATTAAAAAGTGAGACTACATCAAACTAAACAGTTTCCGCACAGCAAAAGAAACAACAGAATAAAAATGCAACCTACGGTATAGGAGAAATCATATAATGATAAGGGTTAATATCCAAAATACATAAGGAATGCAACTCAATGCAAAAAATAAATAAATAAATAAATAACCTGATTAAAAAGTGGGCTAAGGATCTCAATAGTCATTTAGTCATTTCTCCAAAGACATACAAATGGCCAGTAGGTATAAGACATCACTAATCATCAGAGAAATGCAAATCAAAGCCACTGAGATATCATTTTGCACTTGTTAGAATGTCTATCACCAAAAAAACAAGAGATAAATGTTGGCAAGGGTGTAGAGGAAAGAGAACCTTTGTGCCTTGCTGGTGGAAATGTAAATTGGCACGGACACTCTGGACACAATATGGAGGGTTGTCAAACATTAATACAAGAACTACCATATGATCCACAATCACTTTTGGAAATATATCCAAAGGAAACGAAAGCATATCTCAAAGAGATAGCTTTACTCCCATGTGCACTGCAACATTCACAATAAGTTAAGATACGTAAGCAACCTAAGTGTGCATCAGTGGAAAATGCAACATACAGATACTTAAGACAGAGATCGAGATCTAGATAGATACAGATAGAAAGACACTTAGCAATTGTCCATAAAGTAGTACTCTTGATATAATAAGGAAAGTTTGCTAAAAAGGCAATAAAACAAAATGCTGGGTTTAAGGGAAGAAAAATATAAGATGTATACATATATACACATAATTCAACTATGAAAGAGAAAGAAATCCTGCCATTTGGACACCATGGATAAAATTGGAGGACATTATGCTAAGTGAAATAAGCCAGGGAGAGAAATACAAATACTGTATGATATCACTTACATGTGAAATCTTGAAAACAAAATGGAGAGAGATTGGGCAAAGTGTATAAACTTTCAGTTATAAGGTGAATAAGTGCTGAGAATCTAATTTACAGCACGGTGACTACAGTTAAATAGTACTCTATTGTATACTCAAAATTTGCTAAGAGAGCAGATCCTAAGATTTCTTACCCAAAGAAAGATTATTATGTGCTGATGTCTTTTTTTTTTCTTTTTTTTTCAGGGCCACAGCCACAGCATATGGAAGTTTCCAGGCTAGGAGTTCAATTGGAGCTGCAGCTGCAGGCCTATACCACAGCCATAGCAATGCCAGTTCTGAGCTGAGTCTACAACCTATACCACAGCTCACGGCAACACTGGATCCTTAACCCACTGAGTGAGGTCAGGGATTGAACCCACACCCTCAGGGTTACTAGTCAGGTTCATTACCACTGAGCTGCAATGGGAACTCCTTGATATCTTAATTAAATTGATTTCATTGTGGGAATCACTTCACAATGTATATATAAATGTATGAAATCACCATATTCTACATGTTAACCATATTACAATTTTATTTATAAATTACACATTTATAAAGTTAGACAAGAAAAAGATAAAACACAAAAAATGAATCAAGACAACTAAGAAAAAATACTCATATGTAAAAGGGAAACAATGAACTGGAAAAAATTTTAATAACATATATAATTTTTTTTCTTTTTACGGCCACACCCATGGCATATGGACGTTCCTGGGCTAGGGGTCAATTCAGATCTGCAGCTGAGGCCTATGCCACAGCCACAGCAACACCAGATCCAAGCCACATCTGTGACCTATGCCACATCTTGCAGCAACACCAGATCTCTTTTTTTTTTTTTGTCTTTTTAGGACCACATCTGCAGCACATAGATGTTCCCAGGCTAGGAGTCGAATAGGAGCTGTAGCTGCCAGCCTATGCCACAGCCATAGCAACACTGAATCTGAGCCATATCTGTGACCTACACCACAGCTCATGGCAACGCCAGATGCTTAACCCACTGACTGGGGTCAGAGGCAGAACCTGCATCTTCACGTATACTAGTCAGATTCATTTCTGCTGAGCCACAATAGGAACTCCTACTTATATGTTTTGATAAAGGGTTAATATAATTTCTATATAAAGAGATTTTATAAAGTATATTTTTAGAATTCCAGTTTAAAAATTGGGCAAATAAAATAAGCCAGCAATTCATAAAATATGAAATACAAATTGGCACTTAATATGTAAAATGAGCCAATCAGTAGTAAGGAAATACTAATTAAGCAAAAATTAAGATACTATGTTTTGTTTATTTGATAAACAAAGATGAAAAAAACCAATGGCAAAATACAGTTTGGGTAAAGTTGTAGGGAAATGAGCTATCTCAAGCAATGCAGAAGTGCTATAAATAAGTACAATAATTCTGGAGGAAATTTTAAAATTTTTGCCTGAAATTTTAAACGTATATATTCCCTAACTAGAAAATACCATTTTTAGAAGTTAATTCCAAATACACAACCAGACAAATTTATAAGATATATATAAACATATTTTTAAAACAATCACAAACAATGTAAAAGAAAAATTATGTAAATGCCCTAAAAATGAAGACTTTGTTAAAGGTATATAATACATCAACACAATGTAATATTATAAAGCCACTGCAGAAGTTAGTACTGATTTTATTGTTATAGCCATGGAAAGATACTTATGACCTATTTGAGGTTAAAAATAAAGCACATTAAATGGCGTTTTTCTACAGACATAAAAAAAATAAAAATTCATAGGGAACCACAAAGGACACCAACTAGCCAAATCAATTTTGAGAATAAAGAACAAAGTTGAAGGAATCACACTTCCTGATTTCAAAATATATTACAAAGCTATAGTACTCAAAACAATATGATACAGGCACAAAGACAGACATATTCATTTCTGAATATGGAACAGAAGAGAGCCCCCAAAATAAACTGTGCATATAATCTTCAATAAAGATGACAAAAATACACAATAGGTAAAGGATAGTCTCTTCAACAAACAGTGCTGGAAAAACTGAATATCCACAAGCAAAGGGATGAAATTAAACCCTTCTTTTACACCATACAAAAATTAACTCAAAGTAGACTAAAATTAAATATAGGACCTGGAACTGTAAAATTCTTAAAATACAATATGGGGGAAAGCTTCATGACTTTCATCTTGAAAATGACTTCTTGGATGTGACATCAAAAAGCAAAGGTGAAAAAAAAGCACAGACAGCAAAAGACAAAAGCAAAAGTAGACAAATGGGATTACATCAAACTAAGTATCTTCTATTCAGCAAAGGAAGTAATCAACAAAATGAGAAGACAACCAATGGAATGGGAGAAATGTCTGCAAATCCTGTATCTGATAAAAGGTTAATTTCCAAGAAATACGAGGATCTCCTACAACTCAAGAACAAAAATTCACATTAACCCAGTTTAAAAATGGACAAAGGAACTGAACAGACATTTTCCCAAAGATATACATATGGCAAAAAAGTGAAAAGATAATCAACATCACTAATCTTCAGGGAAATGCAAATCAAAACCACCATGTGATATCACCTCACACATGTTAGGATGGTTATTATCAAAAAAACAAGATGGCAAGCTCCCCTTGTGGCTCAGTGGTAACGAATCCGACTAGTATTCATGAGGATGTGGGTTCCATCTCTGGCCTCATTCAGTGCGGTTAAGAATCGACATTGCCATGAGCTGTGGTGTAGGTCGAGCACATGGCTTGGATCTAGCGTTGCTGTGGTTGTGACAGAGGCCAGCAGCTACAGCTCCAATCTGACCCTAGCCTGGGAAATTCCATATGCTGCAGGAGCAGCCCTAAAAATAAAAAATTAAAAACTTTATAAATACCTATAGAACTGAAATCAAATTTTTAGTGAAGGATCTGAGTGGCCTAGGCTGTTCCCCACCACTCACAAAGCAATTCAGAGATCCAGCTCTTCTTGTAGAGAGTAAACATTGCCAGTAACCACTCAAATACTTTGAATAAACCTGGTTTGAAAAAAAAAAAAAAAGTGGTCAGTTCAGAGTATGTGTTAGAAACTAAAGAAGTGAATTCTTCATTTGTTTCTCCCTCTGATGTGATGTGGAATTACCAAAAAGTCTTTCTAAAGTAAGACGGTGAAAACTACCTTCATATCATCCAGCCTGGGACATATGCCATTGTTAAATATGCAGAATTAGAAAAAAGTCTCTGCAAATGCAAATAATAATAGCTCCCAAAGACATACTTAGACTTACATCACATCTGTTTTTATAATTTGGCATTTAAACATTTTTATTTAATTTTTCTCTTTTACACAGTTAATTCTCATCTAGTAAATAATATAACCATTATATGTGATATTTTATTAATTCTCCACTCATTTAGCCTTTCCTAATATTCCTCTATGCAGAGGAAAAAATACATTGTAAATAGGTAAGTTGCTTAGCCATTCAGAAAAAGGTGTCTAGCCCTGAATTACACCCACGAGTCTCTCTACCTCTCCACCAACACGTGCTTTTCTCAAACTCACAGCATTTTATAAATTTTATAAATGTTTGATTTATTGTTTTTCCTCCCTTTTCCCCATAGCTCAGCTGACTGTTATTTCTGTTGGCTTCTCTAGATGCCTTGGGACAACTGACATTTGCAAGACTTAACCTGAGCCCCACAAGTTACAAGGGCTTGGAGACCCCAGCTGTCACTTCTGTTTCCATGGAAACTCAAATCAAAATGCCAAAAATGAGGTTAGTCATTTAAAAATCATATTATTTTTAAATATAAAAAATATTGCCCATCACCATCATGTTATTTGAAACAGTGCTTTGTTGAAAGCTGTTTTCTTGTTTTTAAGGATTAAATACCCGTTTCCATGGTAACAGATTAATAAACTACAAAGACAGAGCTGAGATCTCAAAGTTCTTTCTGGCAGCACATAAAGGCTCAGAGGCTATTGTGCCTCAGAAAGTCACTGGTAGTGTGGGGCCCTAAATGCGGTTTATTAAATAATAAAGAACCACTTTGTTTCTATATGTATAGTTTCCTATAGATGGAGTACATAGTTAAATATAGTGACAGGAGGGTTTTTCTATTAATG
The DNA here is from genome assembly GCA_004024745.2 of Catagonus wagneri. NCBI lineage: Eukaryota > Metazoa > Chordata > Mammalia > Artiodactyla > Tayassuidae > Catagonus > Catagonus wagneri. The sequence goes on along the minus strand of PVHT021183696.1, from coordinate 28,994,077 downwards.
ACAATAATAACTACTATTTTACTGTCTACAGTGGGACTAGAAATGTGCAGGATACTTAAATGATCTCCAGTCCACAATATCATTGTCTCCATCTTTCATGGAAGGTTACAGAGGTATTGGCAAGGGAGGGAGCCATGATTTAAACTCAGATCTGTCCTGCACTGGGGCCAGGGCTCTTCTCTCATCCTTTTCAAAGTGAAGAATGGAACAGAGACAAAACAGTCTGTCCCCACCCTCACTGTCAACACAGGTGTGGGCACACACAGTCACATACCCACAGTGCATGTGGGTGATTCAATCCACATACAGTGAATGAGGTGAGAGGAAATCAGACTTCACAGATGCGTTTAAGCACTGCTGGCTCCTCCTCCAACCAGGTCATTAAAAAAAGAAAAAAAATGTCTAGGTACCCCTGCAGCCCCAAAATGGAACTTAATCTCACAAGCCTGCAAACTTCTGGTGGAATTCAATGCAATACACTTTCCCTCTTCACACCTAACCTTCTCCCCACCAACCACAACCTCACATACAACTAAACAATGTCTAGGGTATAGGCTTTGTACATAACATAAGTATGCTTATTTAAGCGATTGAATAACTCCTTTTAAATTCTTAATTAAGAAATGAAAATATGAGTCAATTCAAATGACTGCAGCAGGAACTGAATAGACATATTATTTTACCCTGTGACAATATTTTTCTGATTTACTTGAAAGTGTTTATTTCTACCGCATAATCAAAGGCAAAGGGGATCACACATTCTTCAGAAATTAGGCAGGGACAGTAGTGGTCATTTATGTCTTAATCTAAATTAATTCTGTCAGAGTTAAAAATAAACCCCCAAAAGTTCTGAGGACATACTTAGTAGAAACTGGATCCATTTCAACATAAAACAGCTGTCTTCCACATTTTTTCTCAGGCAAAATGAAGACAGAAAACTGATACAACATATTTTGTCTCCAGGCAAAATGAAATGGATGACTTTAATGTCAGTGCAAGAAAAAAGGACAGGGCAGTTCCCCAAAGAGAAACTCAGGGCTCACTTTTAATTTATGTCAGTATTTTTCTATTGAAGTAGAAGAAACCATGGAATAGAACTTTTCTTGGGGGGGAGGAGCAGAGTTGAGACATATCTGACATCATGGTCATAAACTGTTTAACCTTGAACTACTTGGACACTTTGGAATAGGGGTAAAACTATTTCTAATTTAAAGAGCTTAGAAAACATGGCATCAAAGACCTAAGTTACATTTCAATTAAAGCTCCAATTTCAGTGTTTCTGAAAATCACAAGTACTTTTCCAAAAGACCAAATACTCTGAAAAATAATACAAAACATAATTCCTCAAGGAAAAAAAGTGATTTTTAAAAAAATATAAGTTGCTATTTGTAACTCATTACTGCCAACAATCTGCACCATCAATTTTCAGATCTTTAGGAGTGATACTTAGAATTTCCAAACCTCTGTGCTCAGCCGTGATGCTAATCACCACAGCAATCCAAATGAAACCACAATAAACCCAAATGTGTAGTAATCAAGGAAAATGTATTCCAAATGGATAAGTAAAAAGAATTTCAAGACCTATACTTAATTATACTTGCAAAGTTATATAACTAAGAAATCAAAGCAAAACCAGCCTTCACCAAAAATGAAAGATAAATAAACCCTCAACTATAGCGTTGTATATTTACGTACCTACAAATTCCAGCTAAGCACGAAAACAATCATTAAACAGAGAATCCTGTACTTTAGTAAATTTTACATTAAAAAAAAGGTTAAGAATTCCCTTAAATATATCTTTAAACTGAAAAAAGTTCCTTCTTCCTTTCCTTCTCTTCTGTCTATGGTAGGTAATACCCTCCTCAAAATGTCCATGACCCTAATCCTTGGAACCTACAAATATATTACATTCCATGACAAAAGGGCCTTTGCAGATATAACTAGCCTTTAAATTAAAAAAAAAATTACCCTGAATTATCTCGGTCCACCCAATCTGATCTTAAGAGCTCTACAAAGCAGAGAAGTTCTCCAACTGGAAGAAGATGAGGAAGGCAAAGGAGATTCCAAGCATGAGGATTCAGCACACTGTTGGTGGCTCTGAGATGCATCCATTGCTGTTACTGGCAGATGCAAATGGAAGAGTATAAAGTATTAAAGGGAGACAAAGGTAAGCCATGTTCTTTAATTTCCTCAAACTTTAGTTTCCTTATCTATAAAGTGGAGAGAATGCTAGTTCCCTGACAAGTTGAGGAATGAATAAAGGGTGTAGCAAATGGAAAAACAGTAGAAAATGCTTAACCCAACTCAGTCCCCTCTTGAACAATCTCCTTTAAAGCTTTCTGGAGGTTGCAATCCCAAGTTAAAGAAACAGTATTTCAACTACTTGTCTATAGGTGGCTGCACAAAGCAATGAAATTTTGACAAAGCCGATGAATTGATTTAAATCTTCCTGAATAGCATTTCTGGGAACCATCCCATAGAAGTCAGACCTGTCACACAAGCACTAACAAGGCTTCCCAACGACTCAGATAAAAGAGGATGTTCTTATTACCCTTATAAAAGAGAAGATGTCCCGGAGTTCCCGTCATGGCTCAGTGGATAACGAATCCAACTAGGAACTATGAGGTTGCAGGTTCGATCCTTGGCATCACTCAGTGGGTTAAGGATCCCGTGTTGCCATGAGCTGTGGTGTAGGTCGCAGACACAGCTCGGATCCCGCGTTGCTGTAGCTGTGGCGTAGGCCAACGGCTATAGCTCCTATTAGACCCCTAGCCTGGGAACCTCCATATGCCGCGAGTACGGCCCTAGAAAAGGCAAAAAGACAAAAAAAAAAAAAAAGGAGTATGTCCAAAAAAAGAAACAGTACAAAGAACAAAAGGAGTAATTAAGGACAAGAGCATAGTAGTAAAAGTTTAACAAATGTAGATGATCTGCCTAATTCTAATGTACATTGACAATCTCATAGCTAAAGAGCTGGTAGGAAACAGCTACCAGTAACTTTCGAATTTGCTGAACTGATTGAACTTGGTGAAATGATTAACATATACATTGATTAACGGGAAAACTGATTTTCTGAGATTTGGCACATGATTTTCTCACTGGCACATGAAAGGCATATAAATATATGTTGAATAAATGGTGAATATTGGTATCATGTTTGGCCTTAAATTTAGCTTTGAAATTCCCGCAATAATACATTGCTATGGTTAAAATAAATAGGATCCATCATCTACCCACTCCTTTTCCAGATTTCTAACCAAAACATAAAAACTAAAACAATAAGTGAAATTTTACTTTCAATCTAAAATCTTGATGGTTTTGTCAAGTTAACCTAAGTCCATCTCTCACAGAAATTTTAGATAATAAAATACAAGGTCTCTGTGAAAATATAACTCATTACGTTAAGTTTGAGAATCATTCACAGCTCAAAGTTATCTTAAAATTTGAACTAGTTTCATAAATAGTCAAAATATTTGTTGACTTGATTGTTTAGGGTTCTAAGAAGGAATGGAAATAGTGAGGGTCATTGGGTCGCTTGAATTTACTAATAACCAATCATAATTCAGCATAAGAATCATAGAGTCTTGGATGTTGAAGCAAGGGAGTCATGTGCGTGTGGGAAGAGAAGACTTCACTGACATGACACGAAGATAACACCAGCCCTCAAATAGGGAGTTTCCTAATAAATAGCGAGGGAGGAGCTTTCCTCACAGAATATTGCAAAAGGAACACTGGATTCAAGGCTGGGGTCAGGTCAGGCAAATTACACTGGGTTTGAGGAACTGAAGAGTGGCCAGTGTGCCAAGAATATGATGTAGAAAGAAAAAAAATTGTAGTGTAGGAATGATAACATGTAACAAATTAGGCAGGAGTCAGCCACTGCTAGGTTTTGTTGCAATTACGTTTTTCCTAAGTACAATGGAAAGCATAGGTTTGGGTATATGTATTTCCTCTAAACGTTTCTTTTCATTTATATTTCTATTTTAATTACTTTGTTGTTTATTTTTAAGAGTGGGTATAAATTTTTAAGAATAATAACATACCTATCAACTCTTAACATATACTCCATAAGTAATGTGAAGAAAATGTCTCTGGTCTTTCTACATGCAACTTCAAATGGCTGTCTTGAATGATAAGTAAAACAAATCCTCTCTCTATATTAAAAGAATTTTGGCTGCCTCAGCAGTATCTTCTCCATAAAATCGTTTGATATTTGGCAGTCCCCATCTCCTGATGTAATTATTCTTCTACATTTATTGACTCATTAATGAACCTCTCAATAATGATTAAAGATGTTTTGTTTTGCAAGGAATTATCCCTTTAGTTGTATCAAAGTAATCTTCAAACATCTACCATACATTATAAGATAACTTTAATTCCAAGACTTTAAAACTAATAATGTTCAGAAAGACAACCTTATCAAAAAAAACCAATTTTATCAAATTTTCAATTTTTTTAAAATTTATTTCCTTTTCCAGTAGATGACCTGAGTAGAAAATATTGATATTATTTCAATAAATTACAATTTATACTAAAAATTCTACAGACTATAGAGGCATTCAACTGACTTGATTCCTGATTAGGTTATTTATTGTAAATGTTATTCTGGTCCATCTTATATGTCTGTGGTCATTGTTGTTTTTGTTTCACAAAATATTATTTTTCAGGGACTTTCAGAAAACTCACAGTGGTATGAGGTGAGTAGGACAGTACAAGGCAGCCATATTGAGAAACAAAAAGGGAATAAGGAATACCTACTCCCGAAGGAATCTCACTGCAGGGCAAAGGAATAGATAGGGCATTGTTATTTCTCATTATATTTGCTAAATATGGATTTGATCTGAATCTACCCTACATATATTTCCCCAACCCATCCCTTAACTTGATCTCTTCAGGACTAGATGTTGACAATAAGGCAAGAGGAAGAAGGAGGAGAAGACAGTGGAAACAAAGAGAAGAGAGTCTCTAACTCAAAAGTACTGCTTTGTCCAGGCTATACTTTAGTAACTTATGTAAGAAGTTTTTAGTATTTCTTGGGACAGAATCCTTAAAAGATGCCTAACAATGAGATCTTAAGCTTCTAGATAAGTACCAGTAATGCCACTGGACAGGCATGTCTTAGTCTTAAGTGAGTGGATTAGCATCCAAGAAAAAGCCTTGTTCTCTTTTAGGAAGGCATTATTCCTTACATCATTTGTGAAGTGGACAGTAGCATCCCACACACCTACTTTATTACAGTAAACGTTGAGGTTTGGCAGAATTCCTATTCCTATCTTCTCCTGCTGATTTTGGAACAAACTGGGAAATAAGACAGAGGAGACAGAGAGAAATGAAAATGTTGGCTTTATTTTTATAAGCTGACTGGAAAATGTGAATTTAGTTCTGTGGTCAAAAGGCTTCCTATCTTCCCTGCTCCCACACTACCACCACCTCTGCAGACACATATACACTTTACCCTTGAGGAAGTCCACCAAAGAAAATTATGTATCTGCAGGACAGACACACTTATCTAAAATCAGTCACTCACTCTGACCTAAGGCAATGTGAGAAGGAAAAGAGAGTCGGTCCCCAGGGTCCAATAGAGAAAACAGCCCCAGATGTACTTATCAATTAAGAATCTCACTCTAACATACTGGAATGAACAGTGGGTGGGCAAGAGGCCAGGAGTGTTACTCTAGCAGAAGTTCTTCTACAGAGAAACATACAGCAAATGGAAAGGTGGTTAAACCCATCTGAGGCCCAAACAGTAGATCCCAAGAATTCTTTAGACATTAAAAATTAAGGAACCATAAGGTTGCACCCACTGTTAGGACATCAAAATTCATAATCTAGATGTAATATCATATGAACACCTCAAAGACCTGCCTAGGGATTGTAGATCATTGTTTCAATACCATACCAAGGAGTCCTGGCTGCAGTACAGTGGGTTAAGAATCTGCTGCAGCAGTTTGGGTCGCTGCAGGGGCACAGGTTTGATCCCTGACCAAGTGCAGTAGGTTAAAGGATTCAGCACTGCAAAAGCTGCAGCATAGGTCAAAGCTGTGGCTCAGATTCAGCCCCTGGCCTCGGACCTTCCATATGCCATGGTAGATCCATAAAGTGAAAACAAACACACAAAAACCGTACCAGGAGTTCCCTAATGGTTCAGCAGGTTAAGGACCCAGCACTGTCACTGCTGTGACTCCAGTCACTGCTGTAGTATAGGTTCAGTCCCATGCTTGGGAATTTCTGCATGCCAACGGCACAACCAAAAACAAACAAGCAAACAAATTAATTAATTAATTAATTAATTAACCCACAGCAAATATAACACTTAGTGGAGAAAAGCTGAAAGGATTTCCACTAAAATCTGGAACACCACAAGGATGCCCACTCTCTCCACTGTTATTCAACATAGTATTGGAAGTCCTAGCCACAGCAATTAGACAAACAAAAGAAACAAAAAGTATCTAAATTGGAAGAGAAGAGGTAAAATTGTCACTGTATGCAGATGACATGATACTATATATAGAAAACCCTAAGGACTCAACCCAAAAACTATTCGAACTGATCAACAAATTCAGCAAAGTAGCAAGATAGAAGATTTAACATTCAGAAATCGGTCGTATTTCTGTATACTAGCAATGAAATACTAGAAAAGGAATACAAAAATACCTTTTAAAATTGCACCCCAAAAAATCAAATACCTGGGAATTAACCTGACCAAGGAGGTGAAAGACATATGCTGGGAACTATAAAACAATCATCAAGGAAATTAAAGAGGATTCAAAGACATGGAAAAACATTCCATGCTCCTGGGTTGGAAAAACTAGTATTGTAAAAATGGCCATACTACCCAAAGCAATCTACAGATTCAATGCAATCCCTATCAAATTACCCATGACATTTTACACAGAACTAGAACAAACAATCCAAAAATGTATATGGAACCATAAAAGACCCAGAATTGCCAAAGCAATCCTGAGGAACAACAACCAAGCAGGAGGCATAACTCTCCCAGACTTCAGGCAATATTACAAAGTCACAGTAATCAAGTCAGTGCAGTACTGGTACCAAAACAGACATACAGAGCAATGGAACAGAATAGAGGACCCAGAAATAAACCCAGACACCTACAGTCAATTAATCTTCAGCAAAGGAGAGAAGAATATAACATGGGAAAGAGACAGCCTTTTCAGCAACTGGTGCTGGGAAAACTGGGCAGCCGCATGTAAATCAATGAAACTGTAACACATCCTCACACCATGCACCAAAATAAACTCAAAAAGGCCTAGAGACTTAAACATAAGACAAGACACCATCAAACTCCTAGAA